>OU015763.1:21712418-21946924 GCA_907173295.1 Fagus sylvatica
TGTGAGGATTCGGTATCTGGCGGATGTCTTGAGGAGAGATAGGGAGGAGCCTCCTACTGAGCTACGATATCGCCAGTGGGCAGCCTACTTTATCTTCAGCTGCTTTCTCGGGAACGACCGGTCCATTGTTCCCACGCCCATTGTCGGTATGTTCCGAGACATCGACACTCTGAGGGAGTATGACTGGGGTGCCTTGACATATGGATATCCGGGGTCTGGATTCGGGAGTACATCCGGGGTCTGCGCCGTTATTCTCGTCGGGAGTCGATCAGCTTTCTTGGCTTTTGGCAGTTTACCGTCTTCTGGGCCTTTGAGCACTTCCCCACTTTTGCTCCCAGTCGACTTCCGTTGGCTTCTGACCCGGATTTCCCTCTTGCCAGGCGTTGGGATACCTCTAGGATTGAGAGGATGACTACTTGCACCCTCCTTGAGCTTCGCATGACAGTTGATTGCCTCAGGGATGCTGATATCATCTTCCAGCCTTACTCTGCAGCTTTGTCTCAGCGACCTGAGGTTTTTAGGGCTGTAGCATTGTCTCGTCTGAGGCTGTGGATCCGGACCACTCGGTCTTGGGAGCTTCTGCTGGGTGAGCGGACGGTACGACAGTTGGGCGATGAGGCCGTTGTCCCTGTAGACCCCTCCCCCTTGATGACTATTGAGGACTACATTCCGCGAGCTCCGAGTGATCCCTACATAGCAGGGGTGAGTGCATACCCGAGTTTGGTCCGAGAGGGTGTGCCATACCAGGAGTGGTTTGAGCAAGTTTCTCTGGGGTCCCTGATGTCTCTTCACGAGGTTGAGGGTGGCCGTGTCATGGGTGGAGTGGCCATGGACAGTCATCACATTCGGTCTTCTGGGCAGATCGAGAGACTTGAGGGTGAGGTACTGCGTCTCCAGCTTGAGCTGTCGGTCAGCGCGGATCGTTATACGGCTGATATGGACCGAGTACAGGGAGAGATGGCCAGTATGCAGACGGAGGCGACACGGCGAGAGGGGGAGATGGTGCAGATGCAGAGGGATTTGGCCCAGAGCCAGAGGGACTTAGGTTCTCGAGATGCAGAGGTGACCCGTCTCGCTGCTGCCGTACGGAGATTAGAGGACCAGCTTCATGGCATGGGCATTACTCCTGTTACCGGAGCTGACTTATCTGGTCCTGGTCAGCCTTCTTCTTCGCCACCTCGTGATCCTGTTTCTCGAGACTGGTTCTTTGACGACCCTTCTCCTCCATGATGTACATTTTTGTTTATTTTTGTCTTCTTTTGTGGCCTTGTATTCTGGCCAGACATTTTGTATTTATATGGGATGTACAGATATTGACTATTGCATATATGACATTTGTGGTTTATGGATGGTTTTGGTTTTCTTTTATGGTTATGTGTATGGATATGTGTATGGATGTGTTTGGGTATGTGTTTGGGTATGTGTTTGGGTTATGTGTATGGATACCGGGTCTCGATCCTCCGCGAGGCCTGGTTCAATAAATATCGGGGCTTACCTCTCCTTGGGGCCCGTTTTCATCATCATTGGGAGGCCCTTAGGCCCTCAAATTTTGGGACTTACTCCTTCACGAGGCCCATTTCTTACTCCTTCACGAGGCCCATTTCGGGACTTACTCCTTGGGACTTACTCCTTCACGAGGCCCATTTCTATGGCTCTCCGAATTTTTCCAATTTTTCTTGACAAAAAATGGAAAAATTTGCCCCAGTATGCAGTGTCAAACAAATTTTTCTAGCTTCTTGAAGATAGAAAAATTTTGCCCCAGTGTAGGGCAACGTAGGTTGATGCAGAGTTCCGGATTTCTTTCTTCGCTTTCCTTGTGTCAGGCTACGACGGCTCGCAGAGGGTCAGTCTACTTCTTTCGAAATTTTTCAAAGTCCTTTTGAAAAATTTTGCCCCAGTGTACCACGGGGTTCGCCTGCGTGGCATTCCCGAGTCATCTTTGTACTTCCCGGTTTCTGAGTTGAGCCAGGGTTTCAGGGCCGGTTCCTGACTGTCGAGCCTAATTCTCGGTTCTCGGGCCATCCTGCTGGCGGGAGATCGATCCTGATCACATCGCATCAAATGCTTCCGCTTGAGACCAGCTTTGGTCCCACTTTTGACCTCCGGACCGGTTCTAGGGTTTCGGGTCGGTTTCTGTTCGTTGACTCGAAATCTTCGATCACCGGACCGCCCAGGACTTTCCCCTAGGTGATTCCTTGCGAAATGGCCCTTATATAGTGCAAAACGGACCTCCGGGAGTGAGCGAACAGGTTCGAATTCGCGAGACATGGGAGAAAGAGCCGTTGGGATTCCCAACGGGACTCGCGCATGACCGTCATGCGCGGCGCATGATGGTGATGCGCGAGTTCCTGGCTTTTTAAACTCCAGCTCTCCTTCGAGCCAGCAACCATTCTTTGAGTTTTCCTCTCCCCTTTTCACCAAAAACTCTTCGTTTTTCTCATTTTCATGGCTTCTTCAAGTAGTGATCCCGACTCCTTGGTGACGCTTCGTTTCCATGACTTCCGTGTTGAGCGGATGAGACATTGGTGGACTCTTCTCGGAGAGGATGACCACGCCGATATCGTGGGGATCTTTGGCAAGTTTCCCCCTTTCATGCGGCTACAGGTTGATCGCGGCTTGCTCGAGGCGCTAGCTTCTTTCTGGGACCCGACCCATTGTTGCTTTTCCATCGGAGAGGTGGATCTCATTCCCACCATGGAGGAGTATGCTAAGCTTCTCCAGCTAGACAGCCCCTTTAGCGAGACCCCGGTTATACCCATTCAGGGTCCTCGGTCCAACCGATGCTTGGAGAAATACTTGGGTTTGACCACTGCGGTTCTACGTCCTGAGATCGCCCGACCTGAGGCAACTTGGCGGAAAGCCAACATTTCTCTAGACCTGTTGACGAAGTACTTCTCTCGGAGTGCCTTTCCGGCGAGGCTTGCTAGAGACTTCATTGCGGGCAAGAAGGAATGGAAGAAATTCCGAATCAATGCCTTCAAGATCGCCTTCGCAGGTATTTTTCTCTTTCCCACTTCCGCTGGTAGGATAGACTTGGGTGTCATTCCTATAGTATTCAGCGAGGGCAGGTCTATCATCCCTGCCATATTGTGCGAGACCGTGCGGTCTTTATCTTTTTGTAGGAGACAGGGAGAGGGGGTCCCGATGTTCTGCACGCAGCTCCTTCAGCTCTGGTTCTGCAGTCACCTGCAGCATTTTTATCGCCTCCAGACTCCTTATCATTTTGAGAGACATACGGTGAGCCAGACCGTCCGAGATAGCACTTCCCTTCACCGGCGATAGTCGTGCTTGGGCATCATACCTCCTCGACTTGCCCTTGAGTGGGTGGTCTTGGAAGGTCACTTGGGGGCCAGCAGTGTGGAAGCCCTGGACTCATTGTGCCCTCTTCGATGGAGTGCCTCTTCCTGGGGTGTGGGGTTGTACGGGCTACTATCCCAGCCTTGCTCTTCGTCAGTTTGGTGGTGTTCAGTACCCGCCTCGCCTTGGTGACTTGGATGCGGTGACTTTCGACTACATCCCTAGTGAGGATATGTGGAGGCTCCTCTCCAGGATTGAGGACATCTGGGGAGGTCGTCTTTCAGAGATGGTCCTCATCGAGGAGGGTTCGCCCGGAGATAGCTCTGTTACCTCGGACTTTGTCGAGTGGAGAGAGGGGTGGACCCCCTTTTTCACTCTCAGGCCTACAGTACGGCCAGGTGCACCATATTCCTTGATATCTCGCTCCCTTCGGGTATCAGCCTCCACTGGTCAGCCTGAGAGAGTTACTGTCTTGGAGCGAGAGCTTGAGGAGGCTCAGACAGAGCTGTTATCACTACGCCTTGCTAGGGCGTCTGAGAGAGAGGCGTCTGCGGCTCGTGTAGAGTCTCTGCGGAGTACCTTGCATCACAATAGTGTGGCGGTGGCGAACGTTCGCCGCGACTTGGTGGCTCAGAGGGGGAACGTCTCTACTCTTCGCACGATGAATGAATTCATCAGAGAGCAGCTCGAGATTTCTGAGGATGCTAAGGAACAGCTGGAGGAGAACTTGGCCGAGGCTCGGGAGCAGCTGGAGACTGAGCAGGCGGAGAGGACTCGGGTCCAGGATGAGCTTGATTCTCTTCGTTCATATACCCAGGCCTTGGTTGATCCTGCCACCGGTCGTCCTCAGGACATTGTGGCTCTCCGACGGGCGCTAGATGCGAGTGAGGAGGCTCTCACGTCTGCGCGTACTTCCATGGGGGTCATGAGGGTTCAGATCAGCGTTCTCCAGGGTGACAACGGGGTTTTGCAGTCCGAGTTGGATCTGGTGCATGATGCTCTTGAGTCCAATGCTTCTTGGCTCAATCAGGAGGGTTTCCCTGTGGTCACTTCTCTCCACCAGATTAACCAGGTGATGGATTCTTTGGGTGCCAGAGCTCGTGCCGTCTGGGAGGAGCACGATGAGGGGGATCCGGCCCTTTCCACTGCCTTGGGGAGATTCTGCAGAGAGACCTGCATACGTCTTGGTCATTAGATAGCATACTTCAGGTAGCAGTGAGTAGTCAGTAGTTTTTGTATTTAGATGGTGAGTCATTCATAAATCCGAGTCGGATTATGCATGGCTCCCATTTTTAACTTCTAAGTCGATATATTTAGACATGCTTTCAAGACATCATGAAAAATCAAATGTATGAATTTATGAACTATGAATGAATGAAAGCACGTATTTTGTCTGTGAATATCTATATGAAATCTTATGAATTCGACTTTTTATGAATCAATGGCAAGGATTGAATGTTATTGTGGAAATGAATATGAGAATTTACAAATTTGAAAGAGATAAGTATGGTATGAATGGTTTGTGAGAATTTAATGATATGTCACTTTGAAACTGGGTGTTTGGAAGGATACACTTGTGCTCCACCTCTTGATCCCCAAACATTCTCTTTATATCGAACGAACCGTACTGCTCAAAGGATAACATAGGTCGTTCTTTCGTCGAAAACCTCTTCACCGCCTAACAACCCCGATCACTAGTCTTGCACTGATTTGATGCTCGCCTTGTTGTGATACCGGTTTTTTTTTTTTTTTTTTTTTTTTTTTTTTTAGCCATATATTACCCTCAGCTTACGCCAAGTCCAGCTTTCCACGTTACTTTTGCCTATGGCGCCTCTTCCGAGGTTTTCACCATACCCGTGGTAATTTCCATCCGAGGGCAACGTCCTTACGGATTTTCGTTGCTTCCCGGGCCTTCTTCAAACATTGATCAAAATAACAAATTGGAACTTTGAAGAATATTCCTCTTTGATTAAATTGACTAAAGTTATACATGGTACTTGATTACAGAATCAGAATTAATGGGTGACCGGAACTCTTCGCCATCCATATCAGCCAGAATGATTGCTCCCCCTGAGAAGGCTTTCTTCACCACGTACGGACCCTCATATGATGGTGCGAACTTTCCTCGTGGATCTGATAGGGCCATATTCCTCTTCTTCAGAACGAGATCTCCGGGTTGGAAAGTGCGAGGTCGAGCCTTCTTGTTGTAAGCTCTTTCGATCCGTCTCTGGTAGAGCTGTCCGTGGCACAGTGCCGCCAATCTCTTTTCATCTATGAAGTTCAGCTGCTCATACCGGGCTTGGGCCCATTCGGCTTCTTCCTAGCTGAGTTTGTGACAGGATTCTCAAAGAAGGGATCTCCACTTCGACTGGTAGTACTGCTTCCATCCCATAAACCAGAGAGTAGGGGGTGGCTCCAACGGATGTCCTCACTGACGTTCGGTAGGCACACAAGGCATAAGGCAGGTGCTCGTGCCAATCCTTATAAGTCTCCGTCATCTTGCTCAGAATCTTCTTCACGTTCTTGTTGGCAGCTTCTACGGCTCCGTTCATCTTCGGGACGGTATGGAGCAGAGTTGTGGTGCTGGATCTTGAACTGCTGGCATAGCTGATCCATCATGCGGTTGTTTAGGTTGGAAGCATTGTCGGTGATGAGCATTTCTGGCATTCCGTAACGGCAGATGATGTTGTTCTTCACAAACCGGGTGACCTGCGACTTGAGTGACATTCTTGAAGGAACATGCCTCCTACCCACTTGGTAAAATAGTCGATGGCTACCAGTATGAACTCATGCCCGTTAGACGCCTTTGGGGTGATTGCACCGATCACATCCATTCCCCAAGCTGAGAATGGCCATGGCGAGGCCATAGTGTGAAGATATTGGGGAGGTGCGTTCTTGCTGTTCTGATACATCTGGCATTTATGGCACGTCTGGACATGTCTGATGCAGTCCCTCTCCATTGTCAACCAATAATAGCCAGCTCTCATGATCTTCCGGGCCAGGAAGGGTCCGTTGGCATGGGCTCCCATTAATCCCGCGTGCATCTCCTGGATCAACCGATTGGCCTCTTCTGCATCTACACATCGCAGGAGGGTGGCGTCATGAGTTCGTTTGTACAGAATCTCTCCGCTCAGGAAAAACTGGAAGGCCATCCTTCTGATGTACTTCTTCTCATTTTCGGTCGCCCGTGGTGGATACTCTCTGTCTTGGATGAAGCGCTTGATATCGTAATACCAAGGCTTATCGTCTATCTCTGCTTCGACGTTCATGCATTCTTCTATGCACACACAGTATGCCGGGATGTCTCGAGTCTCGATCCGTAACGGTCGCACATCATCCCCTTCTACTAGCTTGATTAGGCTTGCCAGTGTGGCAAGCGCATCGGCAAAGTGATTGTGAGCTCTTGGGGTGTATGTGAAGGTGACATACTTGAACTTTGGGATTAGCCGGCTGATGTATCGTTGATACGGGATGAGCTTGGGATCCCGAGCTTGCCATTCTCCGTTAGTCTGTGACACTATTAGCAGAGAGTCTCCGAAGACTTCCAGTTCATAAGCACCGAATTCTAAAGCCGCTTGCAGACCGACGATGCATGCTTCGTACTCAGTCATGTTGTTGGTGCAATCAAACCCCAGCTTAACAGCGATAGGAGTTTGTTGTCCCTTTGGTGATACCAAGACCGCGCCAATTCCGCTTCCGACAGCGTTTGCTGCTCCGTCAAAGTAAAGCTTCCATCTACCCTGATTGTCTTCTTCGACTATCATTACATCTTCGTCTGGGAACTCGGAGTCCATTAACTCTAACTGTTCAGATGGGTAATCTGCCAAGTAATCGGCTATGGCTTGTCCCTTGATCGCCTTTCGAGCCACAAACAAGATGTCGAATTCAGATAGGAGTACTTGCCACCGTGCGATCTTCCCCGTCAAGGCAGGCTTTTCAAAAATGTACTTGATTGGGTCCATCCGGGATACCAACCAAGTGGTGTAGTAGAGCATGTACTGTCTCAGCTTCTTGGAGGCCCAAGCCTAGTGCGCAGCACGTCTTTTCAACCAACAAGTAACGGGTCTCCGGCTCCGTGAACTTCTTGCTAAGATAGTAGATTGCCTGCTCCTTCTTCCCAGTCTCGTCTTGTTGTCCCAACATGCAGCCCATGGATGCTTCTTGGACTGTGAGGTATAGAATGAGGGGACGTCCTGGAGTTGGTGGAACCAGGATGGGTGGGTTGAGCAGATACTCCTTGATCTTGTCAAAAGGCTTTCTGGCAGTCTTCAGTCCACTTTATCTTCACATCTTTTCTTAGCAACTTGAACAGAGGCTCGCAGGTTGCCGTAAGCTGTGCGATGAAGCGAGCTATATAGTTGATTCTTCCCAAGAAGCTTCGGATCTCTTTCTCTGTCTTTGGCGCGGGCATGCTTCGTATGGCTTGAACCTTTGCAGGATCAATCTCAATTCCCCGGCCGCTGACGATGAAGCCTAATAACTTTCCGGATGTGACGCCGAAGGCACACTTGTTCGGGTTCAATCGGAGCTGATACTTCTTCAGTCGTTGGAACAATTTGCGTAGGTCTGTGAGATGATCTTGTGCGGTACGAGACTTGGCAATCATGTCATCTACGTAAACCTCTATCTCATGATGAATCATGTCGTGGAAGAGAGTGACCATGGCTCGCTGATAAGTGGCTCCGGCGTTCTTCAGGCCGAAAGGCATGACATCATACACAAAGGTTCCCCAATGTGTGACAAAAGCGGTCTTGGACTTGTCTTCCTCGGCCATCTTGATCTGATTGTACCCCGAGAATCCGTCCATGAATGAGAATACGACGTTCGTTGCTGTGTTATCGACCAGGGTATCAATGTGAGGTAGAGGAAAGTTATCCTTCGGGCTGGCTCGGTTCAGATCCCGATAGTCCACGCACATTCTGACTTTTCCGTCCTTCTTCGGCACCGGGACTATATTGGCTACCCAGTCCGAATAGGTTACTGTGCTTTAGGAAACCTGCCTTCAATTGCTTTTCCACCTCCTTCCTTGATCTTCAAAATGACTTCGGGCTTCATCCGTCGCAGTGCTTGCTTTATGGGCCTGCACTCTGGCTTCAGCGGAATCTTGTGGACCACTATGTCTGTGTCTAGGCCTGGCATGTCTTGGTAAGACCAGGCGAAGATTTCATGGAACTCTCTCAACAGTGCGATGAGTGCTTCCTTTTGCTCGATGGCGCAGCGGGTTCCAATCTTGACTTCTCTCGGCTCTTCACCCTCGTTGGCTAGATTTACAATTTCCAACTCCTCTATGTTGGGTTTGGACCCCTCATCTTGTCTCTCTAATGCCTCGAGGATGTCACTTGGTAATTCGATTTCTTCGTCGGAATTATCTATGTTATCCAGTGAGCAATCCGTTTTGTTGTCAATTTTGGAGACGTGGGGATCGTTTGAGGTTTTGCGTGTAATCCTGGAAAGGATGGCGGATGGAAAAACGGTAAGAAAATTAAAAAGAGAAGCCATTCGTTTTGTATGATGGCGTGTTTGATTTGTTTAATGCACATTGGAGTATTTAAGATAGAAAGATTCATGGAATAAGTACATGAGACATATCATTTGAAATATGGAGATGGAAATATTACAGTGATGAAATGATTATGATTGTAGCATGATATCTTGAAAACATAAACTAAACATATAAACCCGAAATTGTTTGATACAAAATTTCCCGAGCTATTGGTAGACTCAAAACCGAGTTACCCCTAGCTGGGATACCGCTTACTCATTACTACTCGAGACACGCTGTAGCAATGGTACGCAAGTCCACGTCTTGACTTCTTCTCCCTGTTGGCAGTGGCGGGTCGGTGGTGTGGTGGTGGAATCCTCCTCCTCGGCAATGGTGTGGATGCTCAAACCTTCAACCATAGGGCCAGCGTCTTCTTCTTCAGTAGTGGCGGTGGTGATGAGGTTTAGTGGTGGTGCCTTGATGTTGTGGCGGTATCGGTCCAGGAAAGCTTTCGCCAAATCTCCCCAACAGGCAAGATTCTTCAGCTGATAGAACCAGGTGACCGCGCACTCTGGTAGGCTCTCATGAAATGTCGAGATCATCAAGAACTCGTTGTTAGTATGCAAGGCCATCTTTTCACGGTACTTCCGTAGATGAGATTCCGGGTCTCCATGCTCGCAAAATATCTCGAGTTCCAGGGTGTCGAGCCCGCGTGGAACCATTAAGTGCGGGAGCAAGTCGGGGAGGTCATCATCTTCCCATGTGTCTTCATCAAGTGTTTCTTCATCTATACGATAACCCTTGAGGTTCTCTTCATCTAGAAAGTCTTCAAGATCTATCTCCTCGTGCTGATCGGCATGGACTGGGAATGCCGCGGAATCTCCTTCCGTGGTAATGGCATTGACATTCAAATCCTCAGTGAAAAGTAATGCCAGCTCGTCTACGTCGCCCTCATCAACTTGAAACATTGCTGATGCGGGGAAGGTGGTGCGGATGTGGGGGATGGCTATCCTCCTTTCAGGCCATTTCTCTCCTTTGAGCTTCGCTGCAGCTCTTTGCCTCCGGGCTTCATAGGCCATCTGACGATCCCTTCTGGTCGGGGTATACCCCAGTCCATACTTGTCTTTGTTTCCCTCCAGGGTCACAATTGTGGTTCTTCCTTGGTTCGCATAGCCTAAACCTTGCCCAGGCTGAAACCCCGCCTTGACGAATTCCTTGGCTACCATGATCCCAGCTTTGGACAATCTTGGTTCAACGGCCGCCACTCTATGGATGACGGTGACGAACTCAAAACTGTGGAATGATGCTTCTTCTGGTGCACATCCGTCAATGTAAGGAATTTCCCCGTCGTTGTAAATGGATATGGGTTCTTCGGCTAGGATGGTGACCAATTGGTTGCCGATGATGAGCTTCATTTTTTGGTGTAGGGAGGAGGGTACTGCTCCGGCTGTATGTAACCATGGTCTCCCTAATAGCAAGTTGTAAGGAGAATCGATTCTCAGCACTTGGAAGTTGATGTCGTAGACTTGCGGGCCAATTTCTACTGGCAAGTCTATCTCTCCTAACACTTCTCTGCGGGTTCCATCGAAAGCTCGTACGACCATGCTATTAACTCTCACACGAGTGGGATCAATGTCTAGCTTTTCCAAGGTCGATAGAGGGCATACGTTTAGAGCTGACCCATTGTCGATCAGCACCCTTGACACGACGCGGTCATTGGTTTTGACAGAGATATACAAAGCTTTGGTATGACCTCTCCCCTCCGGGGGCAACTCATCATCAGAGAAGGTTAGTTGGTTGGTGACTAGTATGGAGGTCACCATGTTCTCGAAAGACGGCCCAGTGATATCCTCTGGCACGTATGCTTCGTTAAGTACTTTCAGCAGGGCTTTCCTGTGGGATTCGGATGCGAGTAGTAATGACAGTACTGATATATGAGAGGGCATCTTGCTCAACTGCTTCACTATGCTGTATTCACTACTCTTGATGATTCGGAGGAAATCTGCGGCCTCCTCCTCTGCTGCCTTCGTTTTTGTGGGATCCTCCACTGCCTTTCCCGCTTCTTTCCTCCTTTTCTCTAGCTCTTCCGGAGTGTAGCACCTGCCGCTTCTGGTAATTCCACCGAGCCCGGACGTGAGGTTCCCTACTACCTCCTCTTTCGTCTTAGGCTGGCTTTCCCGTGTCGATATTACTTTCATCCCATAGTTCCAGGGGATCTTCTTACTATCTTGGTAGGGGAAGGGTTGCGGAACTTGGATCACCACGCTTGGAACTTTCTCCGAAGATTGAACCGCGGATACCGAAGCTGTCTGAAGCACGACCTTTTCTTTGGTAACATAACGGATGACCACTGGATCGGGCCCGGACATTTCCAGTGGTGTGGCTGGTGTGAGTTTCCCCAACTCCTCTTTCTTTCTCTCACAGAATTTCTCAAAATCCTCTTCAATTCTTTCCATCCTTGCCTGGAAGTTTGTCTTCTCGTAAGGGCTGAGTCTCAGCTGGTCGATTGTCATGCAATCTCTCTCCGGCTGTTCTCCCCTCCTTCTTATCAATCCCTTTGTTATCAGACCGGCGACTTCCTTCTTGAACTCTTCGCATCCTTGTAGGTTGTGGTCTCGAGCCCCGGGATGATACTGGCACGTGCCTGCTTCTGTCGACTCTTTTGGTGCCCTTGGTGCAGGGAGTAGCCCTCGCTTCTTTAGCTCATGGAAGAGTGGCTCCCATGGTATTTCTTGTGGAGGTGATGTCGACTTCTTCATCTTTTTCTGCCCCAATTGTATTTATGACTCCCTCTATTCTGAATTTCAACACTCCTTGGTCTAGCAGATCTTGGATACGGTGCCTCAAGACTCTGCAATTTTCCACTGTATGCCCGACCTCTCCTTGATGGTACTCACAGGTCAGGTCTTTGTTGTAGTCTTTGGGCTGTGGCCCGATACGCGTCCTCTGGTTGACGGGCGTAATCATCTTCTTCTTGATCAGCAAGGCATATAGTTGTAGGACTGGGATTGGCAGTGGCTGGAATTGCCGAGGCTCTGTCCGGGACGGCCTAGGAATGTGGAAGGCTGGCCTTCTTGGAGTTGGTAGAGTCTGAGCTGCCTTTGACAGGCTGAGGGCTGGATAGATCTCTTTTTGTCTTTTGCTGATCGTTGCCTTCTTCTTCTCCTCCTCTCGTTCGGTCCACCGACGCATGAATTGTAGCAAGAAGTCAAACTTGGTTTCTAATGCCGCCACCCGAGCTTCCAATCCTCGGAGTTTGCTCGTTTCCTCCGCCATTTGATTGCGAATGCAAATATAACCTAGAGAGGTAAACAACGTCAAGTTAGACTTTGAATTCACAATTGGATGCATGACCTTGGCTTACTTTGCGGGTAAACCATGGCTAAGTATGTATGCGTATGCATGGTATGCATGAATGCAATATGCATTGATGAATGGATGGGTTTTCCCATTGGGTTGCCAAAATTGGCGAGCCTTTCGGCTCATGGCTTTATTTTGAAATTTGGGTGACCGACATCAATCAATATGAGGGTCGGGATGACACAAGTAGACATCTATAGAGTTAAGAACTCATGTATGTACATAGTGGCATTGTCAACCAAAGGAAATAGGCTTTCACACCATCGGAAATTCGACGAGCCTTTCGGCGCTTGGTCCCATTTTGAAAATTTTTGGAGGGAACCAGTGTCGATAAGTGTGAAGGTCGTATTCTTGGTTGACGAACAAGCACAACGGGTAAGTATCTAGATTCCTATGTAGAGTTGAGAACTCTTTAGGATTGACACATGTATGGATTTGTCAACGAAGAGATGGGCTTTCGCACTATCAAAGTTTTGACGAGCCTTTCGGCGTTCGGTTCTATTTTGAAAGATTTTTGAGAACCGATGTCAGTTAGTGCGAAGGTCATACTCTTGGTTGGACATGACGAGACTCTACACGACCTTATAGAGTTTGGAAACTCTTGGGGTTTACAGGCGTGCTAACGAAAAGATAGACTCTTGCATTATCAAAATCCGACGAGCCTTTCGGCGTGCGGTTCCATTTTTTTTGAAAATTTTGGAGGGAACCGATGTCGATAAATGCAAGGGTCGTACTTTTGGTTAAGGACGACACGACTCTATACAAAATGGTTACAATCGTACCAACGAAAAGATAGGCTCTCGCATTACCAAAAATTGACGAGCCTTTCGGCGTTCGGTTCCATTTTGAAAGTTTTTTTTTTTGGAAACCGATGTCGGTAAGTGCGAGGGTCGTACTTTTGGTTGGGGACGACTTGACTCTATACATGATGGTTACAATCGTACCAACGAAAAGATAGGCTCTCGTATTACCAAAAATTGACGAGCCTTTCGGCGTTCGGTTCCATTTTGAAAGATTTTTTTTTTTGGAAACCGATGTCGGTAAATGCGAGGGTCGTACTTTTGGTTGAGGACGACATGACTCTATACACAATGGGTACATACGTATCAACGAAAAGGTAGACTATCACATCCAAAATTTTGACGAGCCTTTCGGCGTTCGGTCCCATTTTGAAAATTTTGAGGGACCAACGTCGGTTGATGTGATAATCGTACTTTTGGTTGAGGATGACAAGACTATGTACATGACGGGTATGATCGTACTAACGAAAAGCTAGACTCTCACATTACTGAAAATTCGACGAGCCTTTCGGCGTTCGGTTCCATTTTGAAAATTTTTGGAGGGAACCGATGTCGGTTAATGCGAGGGTCGTACTTTTGGTTGAGGACGACATGACTCTATACACGATGTATCAACGAAAAGTTAGACTCTCACATTACTGAAATTCGACGAGCCTTTCGGCGTTCGGTTCCATTTTTGAAAAATTTTTGGAGGGAACCGATGTCGGTTAATGTGAGGGTCGTACTTTTGGTTGGGATACGACAAGACTATGTACACGCGTATCAACGAAAAGATAGACTCTCACATTACTGAAATTTGACGAGCCTTTCGGCGTTCGGTTCCATTTTGAAAAAATTTTTGGGAACCGATGTCGGTTAATGTGAGGGTCATACTTTTGGTTAGATACGGTACGACTCTATACATCCCATGTAGAGTTTGGAACTCTTTGGGTTTGAGTGGTTTGCAACGGGTATGGACAACGTGGTTATCCTATCCCTTTATCAAACAATGACATGCAAACAAAGGTTTAGATAGATAGAACCTGAGTCGGCTCCAATTATTTTATCACCACCTGGAAAATAGCACAACGCTTTTCCCTTGACTCATTTTGAAAAGACACATCCTATTTTTGGGTATCCTATCTTAGGTTGGATGTTCACTCGGTTGGCTTTTACCAGAGCCCTCACAGGTAGGTTTTCTACACTATAGCTTACTATATGCAACATGGTATGACACAGCTTGGAATTCTGTTTCCTAAAGGGGCCGATGATCATGCCCGTTTCATCCTCCCGAAGGAAGTCGAAAGGGTATTGGATCACCGGGGAAGCACTTGCACGCCCCCCTCGATCTCCACGGGTGTGAAGGGAGAAGGGTGGATTCTCGTGTTCCATGTCCTAGATATAAAAGGGTTCGTGGTGGAGCCTGTACTAGCCCAGCCCCACCTGAGTCCGGGTTCGACCCAAAAGTCCAATGAGTGTATATGTCATGATTTTGAAAGTAAAAAGGGAAAAGACTTTTTTGTACAAAGCACAATATACAATATGTGTTGCATAAAATAAATCTCTATCCTATGTTCGCAGTTTATATACAAGAATATAGACATGCTAAAATCAAAACACTATACAAGATGAAATAAAGAATGAATCAAATAATGAATACCAACAAATATATACACACATGCTTAGCAAAGAAAACACCGAAAGACTATAGGCTTAAACCCTCTAAGTCCCCAGTGGAGTCGCCAAGCTGTCGACACCGGCGGAAAATCTTCTATAATAAGTTTCTTTTTCTTATTTATTTTCCTAGATACCGACCCCCATTTGGCGAGTGTTGTGTGTGTTCCTCTATCTCTTTTCCGTTTCGAGATACGAGTTGTGTGTGTGTGGGAACTTGTGTACGTGTGTGCGTGTGAGCACAAATTTGGAGTCGCCACCAATCATGGGAAATTTTAAGGTGTGATTGGGCACCTATGTCTAATAGATTTTACCCTATTTAGACATCTACAACTAAATGGTCTTGAACCAGAGATAGGTTCGGGGGTTTGCTTATGCGTGGGGAAGGTGTTAGGCACCCCACGACATCCGTTTAAGAAAACGGTTACCTCCTTCCTAATGTTTTCTTTATTTGCTAAGCCTAAGTTTGTTGGTTTTTATTATGTACAAATGTCCCGATTTCCGTCGTACGATATACCAAAAATGGCAAACGTAATATGACTTCGTTCGGTTTTGATTAGACTCTTTATTTCACCATCCCTTTTATCTTTGTATCTTTTAAATTTCCGGGCATTTCGGTGGTAGGATATACTTGAAATCCTAACACCTAGTGCCGGGACAAACAATTAATGTTTTTGGTGCCATATTCGGGATCTCTTTACCCTTGATTTCCAAGAGTAAAGCGGTCCGTCAAATGGCGGGGTTTTGGGTGATTAATTCACACTTTGGGGAATTTTAGACCATGATCCTATGGGAGTTAGAACGTGTAGAATCCCTTACACGAAAGCACGTACCAGCCACGCCCCCGTGTAAAGGACTCATACCTTCGTTTCTAACGCCCACATTACCATGTTTACTCTTTTTAAAGTTTTCATGGCAAAGTGTATTTTAATCACATTTTTATATCAAAGCAATAAACAATCAAGCAAGTATCAAGATGGTAAGATGGCAAAATATCCAAGCAAAATAGTCATGGCATAGTCGCAACACATGTATCATGAAGGTGACAAATATGGATCGGCATGAATATAATGCTTAATGCAAAGTGCAATTTATTATAACACAAGAAGTTTTTAAGGAAAGGGTCAAGACCTCGTGGGGTCGGGATTCGATGCTATTGAAAGACTTACTCGGATCCCGACACCACCATAGGATTTACATGAATAAACAAAACAATCTAAAAAGAGGGTTTCAATGCCTTTTCGGGCTTACACGGAGGGTAGGTGCTATTGAAAGACTTATCCAAACCTCCGACGCCAAATAGGACTTAAATGAGGAAAATCATTTGAAAACGGGGTTTCAATGCCTTTTCGGGCTTACACGAAGGGTTGGTGCTATTGAAAGACTTATCCAAACCTTCGACGCCAAATAGGACTTATATGGTGAAAATCTATTTGAAAACGGGGTTTCAATGCCTTTTCGGGCTTACACGAAGGGTTGGTGCTATTGAAAGACTTATCCAAACCTTCGACGCCAAATAGGACTTAAATGAGGAAAATCATTTGAAAACGGGGTTTCAATGCCTTTTCGGGCTTACACGAAGGGTTGGTGCTATTGAAAGACTTATCCAAACCTTCGACGCCAAATAGGACTTATATGAGAAAATCTATTTTGAAAATGGGGTTTCAATGCCTTTTCGGGCTTACACGAAGGGTTGGTGCTATTGAAAGACTTATCCAAACCTTCGACGCCAAATAGGACTTATATGGTGAAAATCTATTTTGAAAACGGGTTTTTCAATTTACGGGTCCAACGCCTCATGGATTTACATGGGGTTTAGTGCTATTGAAAGACTTACCTAAAACCACCAATACCGTTTGGTATTTTCATGCCCAAATCAAAATAATGAAAAATGGACAATATTTACAACAACGTAGTAAATAATGAAAATAACGGGGTTTAAACAAGAGGATTTTTCGTGGGTCCAATCCTATGGAATTACATGGTGGATAATGCCTCTTTGAGGTCTTACATAGTCCACCACGACCAATCGGGATTATCACGCCCATTTTTATGGGAAAACGGAGATAATAACAACGCAATATATTCACAAGCGCGTAAAAGTAAATAAAGCGATAAATGTATTTAAAGCATTGCGGAAAGCGATAAATAAATTTAAAGCAAATAATGGACTTAAAAACACGGGATTTTAATGGGTCCAATGCCTATGGAATTACGTGGTGGTTAAAGCCTCTTTGAGGTCTTACATAGTCCACCACGACCAATCGGGATTATCACGCCCAAATCACAAGGGAAGAAAAATGGGAAAATGACAATATCCACAATATAATATTTACAACGTAGTAAATGTAAATAAAGCGATAAATGACAATATTTAACACATGGGGATGTATTTTTCGGGTCAAATACCTCGTAGGCTAACAAGGTTGTTACGGCCTCGTTAGAGGTCTTACGCAACTGAGCCAAAGCTACTCAATATTTGCCGTACTAAAACACGAGGAAACCGGTGTATTTTTCGGGTCAAGACCTCGTGGGCTAACATGGTTGTCAACGGCCTTTGTTAGAGGACTTACGCGAGCCGCCAAAGCCACTCAATATTGCCGTACTAAAACACACCGGGGGAGGGGGGGATAATCACAACAAATATTCACAAGTGCGTATAAAATGTAAATAAAGCGATAAATGACTAGAAATGTAAAGAAAGCGATAAATGACTAGAAATGTAAAGAAAGCGATAAATGACTAGAAATGTAAATAAAGCAATAAATGACAAGGAAATGTAAATAAAGCAATAAATGGACAAATAAGAAACTAGTAAAGCATAAATGAAATAAATGAACTAAAGAATGTAAGAGAAAGAGAGAGAGAGAGAGAGAGAGGAGTGGGAAGATGAGGAGAGGTTAGAGAGAGAAGCACCTAATAGGTGCTTCTCACTCTAAAAACCCCCCAAAATCCCTAAAGAAAAAGAAGAGGGAGAAAGAGCCTAGAGAGAGAGAGAGATTACCTAGAGAGGAGTCTCTCTCTCTAAAACTACCCCAAAAACCCCCTCCTAAAACCCCCTAAACCCCTATTTTCTGCCTAAACTAAGCTCTAGAAGGCCTAGTGCCCGAGCAAAAACTATGTGCAAATGAGGGGGGGGAGGGTCGGTTTTATAGAAAACCGTGCACGCCTCGCGCAGCACCATCATGCGCGGCGCATGACGGTCCTGCGCGAGTTGTGGTACTGCCACGTGGCAGTCTTATCCTTCCACGCCAGCAGCCCCTCGAATCCTCCTCGATTTCCGTGCGCGTACCCTTTTTTATCCGATTTTCGGGGGCAGTTTTGGAGGTCTTCCGGAACTCAAAATGGGTCATGCGGCATATCGTCGGAAAGCTCTCGACGTCCTCTTTCCAACGATATAAAGTTTGCGCGAATCGGAGTTCGGACGAGGGAGTTATGGCTCCCGGAAGTCGGGGTATCGGAGCTGTTTTTCGTGCACTCTTCCGGTGAAGATTCCGGATCAAACGGGGGATGCTTTCGGCGAACCGAGAGTTCCACGACGTAGCCGGAGTCATTATCTTTCCAACGCACCCGGGCTCGCGGATCAACTTGTTGCGAGCAGGAAAGACTCTGCGCGCGAAGGCGGCTGTCCGGGAGAAAAAATGCGTTTTGCTCCCAGCGCGTTTTTTCTCAAATCTTGTCCCAGTTCGCGCGCATATTTGACCTAGCTCCCGATGTCGGATTTTGACGTTCTTGGTACCGTCGGAAAGCTTGCGCTGCCTATTTTTGCAAGGTTCCGGATTCGCGGGAATCCGAGCTTGGACTCGTGAGATATGGCCCCGCGAGCAGAGTCCACCGGGGTGTTTTTGGTCCGTTTGAGGGCAGTTTTCCGATCAGGATTCCGGCTGACCCCGATAAATTCTTGGCGATCCGAGAGTTCCACGTCGTGCATGGATGTGTCCTCTTTCCAATGTGCCCGGGCTCGCAGATCAACTTGTTGCGAGTCAGGAAGACTCTGTGCGCAAGCGTGGCAACGTCGGTGAGACAATTCCCGGAACTTTCAGCAAAACCTTATTTTGTCGGCCTGTTTTCACGCGCGTGGTAGACGTAGCTCCCGATGTCGGATTTCGACGATCTTGGTATCGTCGGAAAGCTTGCGTTACCTACTTTTTAACGGTACAGGCCTTGCACAGAGGCGAGCTTGGGTTCGCAAGATATGATCCTGCGAACGGAGGCCGTCGGAATGTTCCTTATGCCAAGGGGTCAACTTTTGACTGAGATTCCGGCTTGACCGGAGGAGCTCTTGACGATCCGAAAGTTGCGTGTGGTAGCTGAAGTGAACCTCTTGCCTAAGGGTCTTGGCTCGCGGACCAAGTTGCAGCGGGTCGGAGAGAATCTTTGCGCAAACGTTGCCTCCCAAATAGGCTGTTTTGTCAACAATACTTACCAAAAATTTGGCTAAGTATCGGACCGTTTTTTCGCAGTTTTGGCCACAACTCTCTCGTTTCTCGTCCGTTTTCGACCCGTAAAGTACGGAATCGAAGCTCTTGATATTCTCTATACCTTGGTCAAGGGGTGGTCAGTTCGATCCAGTTTTTGGTCTGGTCAACGGTCCGGTCAAACCTTGGTCAAACTTGGTCAACCTTGGTCAAACTTGGTCATTTGGTCAAAGCTCTCCAAACCCTTGGAAATGTATCCCGGACTTACGTTTTGAGGGTTTCTGGGCAAGGCGGACCCTAGTCGGGCTGGGAACAGCTCGGTCAAACCTCGGTCAAACTTCGGTCAACTCTAGTCAAACTTGGTCAACCCTAGTCAAACTTGGTCAAACCTTGGGAAATGTGTCTCGGACCTTCTTTTTGGGAGTATTCGAGATGATGAGCCCTCGTCGGAACAGGCCGACTTGGTTCGGGCTGCCTCGTTTTGCGTGCCGACACCCGAGAAAATCCCGGGGGTAAAAATGGGGTTATGACAGTGGCTAAGGTTGGACCGTTTTTTTCTTTATTTTCGGTTTTTCTTTGATTAAAATGTTGTATGGAGAGTCTTCTTCTATTTCCTGTCGTTCTTGGCTATCGTCTGAACTTCTCCCTCGTTTTTCTCCATAAGGGTCCTCTTTGCAATCTACTCAACTAATGCCATTAGGGCTAGCATGTCTACTATCTTCTTTGTCTTCACCGCATCCTCGATTCTCTCTCCAACTGGAATTAAGTCCACAAAGAACTGTAATTGCGAACCTACCATTCGATCAAAGTATGGGTTCTTCTTTGCACCAAAAAAAGTATGGGTTCTTCAGGGTGTCGACAAAGATCTTGATCATCTCTTTTTCATCCAAGGGAGGGCATGCTTGGGCCGCCATTTTTTTCCACTGCTGGGCATACTCCCTGAAAGTTTCGCTACTCTTCTTCTCCATCCTCTGTAGGTCGAACCGGTCTGATGCTATTTGTGAGTTGAAACCATACTTGGGCTAAAAAGGTGTCCGCTAGTTCCTTCCAATGGGAAATCTTTTTCAACTGTGAATACCATTCGGCTGTGTGCCCCGTCAAAGTGTCTTGGAAAGTTTGGATCAACAATGGTTCATTGTCCGCGTACTGCACCATCTTCCAACAGTACATTTGCAAGTGAATCATCGGGTCCCCCCTCCCGTTGTATTTCTCAAACTCTGGGACCTTGAACTTGGGCGGCATGGTCATGTTGGGGAACTAGGACATGCTGGAGAAGTTCGTGTTCTCGAAAGAGTTCAGGCCCTACATGAGCCGGATTTTCTCTTCCAGGTCGTTGATCTTGCTACCCAGCTAGGAATCTCTCCCCTCAGGTTTCGGTGGCGTTGGCTGCCTTGGTGGCGTTGGCGGCCTAGGTGGTGGGCCCATGTTGATGCGAGGATGTTCTTCTGGTATTTCGTCATTGGTGTCCTTGTTGTCATCTTTTCTCCGGTTTTCATTCTCCGCATCTCGTTTCACCATCAGGTGCACGAAATTTAGAAGTTCGTCGAATTTACGCTCAAGGGCGATCATCCGAACTTCGTGTTCGCTGGGCCCACTCGTTTCTCCAACCATTTGATGTATGTGTGGATAACACCCTACAAACAAACAGTACCAAGTTAGACTCTGAAATCACAATTAGGATCATGACCTTGGCTTACCTCATGGTAAACCTCGATTGGGTATGAGTGCGCTCATGATGTGTATGATTGCCCTATGCATCAACAAGTAGGTGGACTCTCACATCGGGCTACCAAGATTTCGCGAGCCTTGTGGTTCACAGTTCTATTTTGAAAAAATTTTGGGGAACCGTCTTTGGCTGATGTGAGGGTCATACTTCTTATTGAGACTGACAGAATGGGTGAATATCTACGTCCCCATATGGAGTTGGAAACTCCTAGGGTTTACATGTGTATGTACATGATGGTTACAGATACATCAACAATGAGATGGACTCTCACATCACCAAAATTTGACGAGCCTTTCGGCCCACAGTTCCATTTTGAAATTTTTGGGGGAACCGACATTGGTTGGTGTGAGGGTCATACTTCTTGTTGAAGACAACAAGACTATATACATCCCCATATAGAGTTGGAAACTCTTGGGGCTTTCATGTGTATGTACACGATGGTCATGGACGAATCAACAAGGAGATAGACTCTCACACTACCAAAATTTGACGAGCCTTTCAGCCTATGGTTCCATTTTGAAAAATTTTGGGGGAACCGATGTTGGTCAATGTGAGGGTCATACTTCTTGTTGAAGATGACAAAATGGATGAGTACTTACATCCCCATATAGAGTTGGAAACTCTTAGGGCTTGAGTGGTTTCCACGGGTATAGACAACATGGTTATCCTTTTCCTTTTATCAAACAATGACATGCAAACAAAGGTTCAGATAGATAGAACCTAGCTTGACTCCATTTTTTTTTTATCACCAACTGGAAAACGGCGTGACGCTTTTCCCTTGACTCATTTTGAAAAGACGCATCCTATTTTCGGGTATCCTATCTTAGGTTGGATGTTCACTTGGTTGGCTTTTACCAGAGCCCTTACAGGTAAGTTTTCTACTCTATAGCTTACTATATAAGACATGGTATGACTAGTTATGGAATTTTGTTTTCTAAAGGAGCCGATGATCATGCCAACATTGACTTTCCGAGGAAAGCCAAAGGGTATTGGATCAAAGGGGAATCACTTTCCACCAGGCCCTTGATCCCCACGGGTGTGGAGGAAGAGAGGTGGGTTTTCATGACTCCAAGTCCTAGATATAAAAGGTTTCGTGGTGGGTCCGTACCAGCCAGACAACCACCTGAGTCCGGGTTTGACCCATAAGTCAAATAAGGGAAATGTCATGATTTTGAAAACAAAAAGGGAAAAGACTTTTTTTGTACAAAGCACAATATACAATATGTGTTGCATAATAAATCTCTATCCTATGTTCACAGTTTATATGTACAAGAATATAGACATGCTAAAATCAAAACATTATACAATATGAAACAAAGAAAGTAAACCCTCTAATAAATACCAACAAATGCATAATCACATGTTTAGCAAACAAGACACCAAAAGACTATAGGCTTAAACCCTCTAAGTCCCCAATGGAGTCGCCAAGCTGTCGACACTGAGAAAAAATTCCTTCTACCTAATCCCGACCCCCATTTGGTGAGTCTTTTATTTGGAGATGTGTGTGTGTGTGTGTGTGTGTGTGTGGGAACACGTGCGTGTGTGCAAGTGAGCACAAATTTGGAGTCGCCACCAATCATGAGAAATTTAAGGTGTGATTGGGCACCTATGTCTAATAGATTTTATCTTGTTTAGACATATTAAACAAAATGCTCTTGAACCAGAGATGGGTTCAGGGGTTTGATTACGCGTGGGGAAGGTGTTAGGCACCCCACGACATCCGTTAAGAAATGGTTACCTCCCTTCTAGTGTTTCCTTAAGTTTGCTTAGCATGGATTTGTTGATTTTAATTATGTACAAATGTCCCGATTTCTGTCATGCAATATACCAAGAATGGCAAATGCAATTTGATTTCATTCAGTTTTGTTTAGACTCTTTGTTTCACCTTCCCTCATCTTTGTATTTTTTAGGTCCCGGGCAATTCGATGGCAGGATACTCTTGAAATCCTAACATCGAGTGCCAGGACAAACAATTATATTTTCCCTCATCTTTGTATTTTTTAGGTCCCGGGCAATTCGATGGCAGGGTGTTATAACGTGTAGAATCCCTTATACGTGTCAACGGCAAGCCTTGAAATCCTACCATAACATCGAGTGCCAGGACAAACAATTATATTTTTGGTGCCATATTCAGGATCCCTTTACCCTTGATTTCCAAGAACAAAGTGGTCCATCTAATGGCGGGATTTTGGATGATTAATTCATACTTTGGGGAATTTTAGGTCATGATCTTACGGGTGTTATAACGTGTAGAATCCCTTATAACGTGTCAACGGCAAGCCACATCAACACATAAAGGACTCATACCATAGTGTCCCAAGACTAGGTCAAGCCATAGAACTTGGGTTACACCAGTCTCGTTTATAACGCCCACATTACCATGTTTACTCTTTTTAAAGTTTTCATGGCAAAATGTATTTTAATCACATTTATATTAAAGCAAGTAAATATCCAAACAGGTGATCACGGCATGTTCGCAGCACGTAAATCGCAAAGAACAGATATAGCATCACATTTATATCAAAGCAAGTAAATATCCAAACAGGTGATCATGACATGTTCGCAGCACATAAATCATAAAGAACAGATATAGCATCACATTTATATCAAAGCGGGTAAATGTTCAAATAAATAATCATGGCATGGTTGTAGCACATTAATCATAAAGAACAAATATGGAATGATAGAAATATCAAAACGGGTAAATGTCCAAGCGAGTGACCAAGGCATGTTTGCAGCACTTTAATCACAAGGAAAAAGTATGACAAGTAGAGGATGATTATGATATAAATGTGATGCGTAATCAAAATGACGAGTATGGAATAAAGATGATAATATGAGGGGGATCAGGGAAAGGGTCAAGACCTCGTGGGATTGGAATTCAATGCTACTGAAAGACTTACTTAACTTCCGATACCACCTTAGGATTTACATGAATAAAATAAATAGCGTAAAGAAGAGTTCAATGCCTCTCAGGATTACACAAGGAATTAGTGCTATTGAAAGGCTTACCTAATCCTCCGAGACCGAATAGGGCTTACATGAATGATAAAAAGGGAGATTCGTCAAAATAATGTTGGGGATCTCGAGGGTCCAATACCTTATGGATTTACATGGGGTTTAGTGCTATTGAAAGCCTTACCTAAACCTCCAATATCGGTCAGGATTTTCACACCCAAATCAAAAGGGAAAAATAGACAATATTCACAATAACATAGTCAATAATGTAAACAACGGAATTTAAAGCAAGGGTATTTTCGTGGGTGCAATGCCATATGGGATTACATGGTTATTAATGTCATTGAAGGTCTTACATAACCCGCCACGACCAATCGGGATTTTCATGCCCAAATCAAAGGGGAAAAATAGACAATATTCACAATAGCGTAGTAAATAATGACAGAATTAAAGTAAGAGAAATTCTTATGGGTCCAATGCCTTATGGGATTACATGATTGTTAATGCCTGATGAAGGTCTTACATAATCCGCCACGACCAATCGGAATCTTCATACCCAAATCACAAAGGGGAAAGGGGATAATCACAATAACGTAGTAAATATGGAAATAATAACGGAATTAAATCAAAGGGGGTGTTCATGGGTCCATTGCCTTGTGGGATTACGTGGTTGTTAATGCCATTGAAAGTCTTATATAATCCGCCACGACCAATCGGGATTTCCATGCCCAAATTAAAGGGGGAAAAATGGACAATATTCACAATAGCATAAATAATGTAAATAATGGAATTTAAAGCAGGGGAGGTTTTTGCGGTTTCAATGCCTTATGGGATTACGTGGTTGTTAATGCCATTGAAGGTTTTACATAATCTGCCACGACAAATCGGGATTTTCACGCCCAAATCGCAAAAGGGAAAGGGGATAATATTCACAACGTAGTAAATCAGAAAATAATAATAGAATTAAATCAAGGGGGGTGTTCATGGGTCCAATGCCTTGCGGGTTTACATGGTTGTTAATGCCATTGAAGGTCTTACATAATCCGCCAAGACCAATAAGGATTTTCATACCCAAATCATACGGGGAAAGGGAATAATCACAAATACGTAGTAAATGTAAATGAAAGAAATAAATGTATTTAAACATGATGGAAAGTAATAAATGTATTTAAAGCATAATATAAATGTATTTAAAGCGTAAACGGAAATGCAATTTAAATATAACGTTTAAAGCAAGCAATGGAAAGCAATAAATGAATTTAAAGCATAGTGGAAAGCAATAAATGAATTTAAAGCATAGTGAAAGCGATAAATGAATTTAAAGCATAAAATAAACATGGATCATTATGAATAGAGATCATCACGAATCACTTCCATGGAAATGAAAGAAAAGATTCGGTATGGGAGAGTATATGAGTGAAGAGAGGGAGGAGAGAAGCTTGAAGAGGGGTAGAGATGAGATTACCTAAGCTAGGATCCAGGGGTAGAGAGAGATTACTCTAACTAGTAAATTAGTCTAAAAGCTAACTCTAACTAGAGAATTACCCTTTCCCGAGTAAATTTTGCTCTATTCTAAGCCTAATTTCTATCTAGGAACTTGAGCCGAGTTTTTGCTTGCTATTCTAATGCCTAATTTCTATCTAGGGGCTCTTGATTTATAGAGCCAACCTTGCTTGAATGAGGGGAGGGGCTCTTGATTTATAGAGTAACCTCGCTCAGGGTGAAGCTGCGCAGCACGTGCTGCCACGTGGCACCTCCAACAACTCCTCGATTTGCGTGCCTGTACAGTTTTCTGATCCGGTTTTCGAGACTGATTTTTGGGGCCTTCTAGTGCTCAAAATGGGTCATGCGGGGTATCGTTGGAAAGCTTGAGAAGTCTACTTTCCAACAATATAAAGTTTACGTGAATTGGAGTTCAGACGGAAAAGTAATGGCTCCTGGAATGGCTCGGCTGGAAGTCGGGGTGTCGGAGCTGTTTTTCTACGTTTTTCCAGCGAAGATTCCGGTCAAATGGGAGATGCTACCGGCGAATCGAGAGTTGTGTCTCGTAGCCGGAGTTGCATTCTTTCTTAAAGTTCCAAACTTGCGGACCAACTCGTAGCGAGTTGAGAGGAATCTGCGTACGAAGGCGGCTGTTTGAGAGGAAAAACGCGTCAGATTTTTAGCACGTTTTCCTTATTTTCATCGGTTTTTGTGCACACGGTTGACGTAGCTCCCGATGTCGGTTTTCGACGATCTTGGTGTTCCCGAAAAGCTTGCAATACCCTCTTTCTTAAAGTTTCAGACTTGAGAAAAGCCAAGCTTGGGTCTGGGAGATACAGTCTCGCGAATGGAGGTCGCCGGGGGGTTTTCCCACTTCGGGGGGTCATTTTCCGATTAAGATTCCGGCTTGATCGGAGAAGCTCTTGATGATTCGAGAGTTTAGTGTTAGAGCTAAAGTTACCCTCTTCCTTAAAGTTTTCAACTTGCAGACCAAATTGTTGCAAGTCGAAAAGAATCTATGCGCAAACACCGCTCCCCAAACGGGCTGTTTTGTCGACAACACTTAGCAAAATTTTGCTAAGTGTCGGACTAATTTTCACGGTTTTACCCATAACTTCCTCTTTGTCTCGTCCGTTTTCAACCCGTAAAGCATCGAATCGAAGCTCTCGATATGTTCTTTCGTAAAGCATCGAATCGAAGCTCTCGATATGTTCTTTCCAATGGTCAGAGGTTAGTCAATCAAATCTTGCTATTGGTCCGGTCAAGGCCTTGGTCAAACTTCAGTCAAACTTGGTCAACCCTGGTCAACTTTGGTCAAACTTGGTCAAACCTCCCCAAATCTCAAAAAATGTTCTCCCAGCCATGTTTTGAGAATTCTTAAGTGTGACCGGACCCCTCTCGGGTCAAATCGGCCCAACCCAAGTTGCCTCGTTTTGCGTGCCAACATCCGAGAAAATCCCGACGGTAAAAATAGGGTTATGACAGATAACAAGTTGGTGCAACATAGGATTGCAAGAATAAGAAGAATAAAAAAAATAGCAATCCTAGTCTACACCAATTGGTTGAAATCTTAGATTTCACAACCTAAGGATGCTTGGAATCACAACCATAGATAGGAAAAAAAAAAGTTCCAATTCCATATTATTAATCAAACTTAAAATGTCACACAATGTTTTCCTCATAAAACTTCCAAAATTACAACTAGGGTGATAACAGTTTGGTCTAATCCAATTTTTACCCATTTTTAGGATCAATCTGGTTAGGTCGATCTTTAAAAATCATGGACTAGGATCAACAAGTTTTGTACAATCATCGGTCCAGGTCAGTCTAATTTGGGCGGTCCAGTCGACCAGTTTGGGCTGCATATTTGGGCTTGCACTTTTCGGCCTATTGTCCAATTGTGGGTTTATTTTTTTTAATGTTTTGACCAGTTTGGGATTTTAAAAATAACTTCAAAATGCCCAAATACAAAATCCATCTAAAAATCCACTATAATGACGCTTTGTTAGTATTAAGGTAAACTAGTAGTGGCACATTGTGTTTTCACACCTCAATACCAAGTCCATCTATATCAGTATCATATATACTAAACATGAATGTGATATTAACTTAATCACATTCATAATCACCTATAAAGTGCAAAATCCAAATCCCATTCATAATCACCTACAAAGTCCAAATTATAATAGCAATATAGCATCAAGTCCAAATTACATGCATAATCAACTCCAAAGTCTAAATTACATTCAAAAAACAATAAAGTTCAAATAATATGGATAACTATTAATAAACAATAAATGGTGAATTACATTCATGAGAATCATGACCAACAACCATTGTTCAAGACAAGGCAACACAAAAATCAATCTTCATCTTCAATAGTTGTTAGTTCCACTACAATTTCTTCCTCCATAAATTATAAAACAAGAAAACACATATAAGCTCTAAAAGGAGAAATTACAATTACAAAAGTACACAATAAAAAACCATGTAAACCTAAGTTGAGCTTTTCGAATTCCTCTATGTCTTCCATTGCACCTCAAAGGCTGATTGGAGTAGATGAATAACGAATCCAATTTTGTGTATAAATGAGAGTCTCAACCATCTTAGGAACGAAAAGGATCAAGCACACGACATGTTGTGCTAAATGTAGATTCAAAAGCTATAGTTGATACTGGAATTGCAAGAACATGACAAACAACTAAAGAAAGCATAGGAAATCAAGCATAATCAACCATCCACCAAGCCAATATATCAAATCGCTCATCAGATTTTTCACAACTTGCTGCTACTTACTTTCCGACCTCTAACTTATTTTCCAAAGAATACTATTCCATAATTTGTTTCATAATTTGAGTCATCTTCCTTGATGATCTCACAACTTTAGGCCCACTATTACTTCCACTTAACCCCTCCAATAAATAACTCGTCATATGATCTTGTGCATCACTTCCCCTCTCACGTAAACATAAGTATCATACATTCAAATCAAAGCATCCTTAACTTTTTTTGTCCTCTTATCAACCTCACAGAGATCATACATTCCCCTAAAAGCATATTGACCATATCACAATTTATACCGAGGATCAAGAATCAATGTAACATACAACAATAAATTCATGTTGTCAAGATTTTCCCAATACTTTTCAAAATTTTCTTTCATTCCCATTGCCATTCTTTGAAGTGCCACATTCTCATTTGTACATTGTTCTTCAATTGTATCTCGAATCATCAATTCTGGAGCAAATGCATTAGCCGTAACAATCCTAGACCACGAAACCCGCAATGTTGCCTCATTAAGAAGTCCAAGGAACCTCACAAACAACCTAATTTTGTCCCAATCATCACCATTCAAAGCCCCCAAAATCTTCTTACCTCTCCTAACCCGCCCACTATTTCCTTCATCATCCTCGTCTTCATCTACCCCCTCTTTCATAGTAAGTTTAAAAATCAGGTCCTCATCCTCCAATCTTTCAAAAGCCCTTTGAAATTTTTCGGCCTTATCCAACATCATATAAGTTAAATTCCACCTCTTCGGTAAATCTAGACAAGGTTGACATTAATTTACTTGAGACTACCTCATTCTTTGCACACATCTTAAAAAGACTCCACCTTTGTGGAGAAGATCTCACATACCTCAGAACATTCGTCGCCTTTACTATCGAATCATCCATATTTTTCAACCCCTCCAGAATTATAAGATTCAATATATGAGCACAATATCTAGCATGCAAAAACTCATGATCTAAAAGAGTTCCCTTCTTAGGTTTAGTCTTTTTCTTCAAGAATTGGATTAGGGTACTATTAGAACTTGCATTATCAACTATGAGTGTAAGAATCTGAGTAATCCCCCACTGAAGCAAACATGTGTCACCCGAAAAATATAATCAATTACATTAAATTTAAAAGTAAAATTCAAACCACATAAAAAAAATTCAAAAAATAAAATAAAATCAATTAGCATTAATTCTGATTGAATTTTTAATCACAAATCCCATGAAAGGTTATTTTTTACAATTTGCATCTTTTTTTTCTTTTTCTTTTTGGGTTATAGCAACATTCCTTGAGATTTTACAAAATGATAGTACTTCTCGTCTATTTTTAAAAATGACACTCTACCCACTCACCTTTATTAGAAAATGACATTTTGTCCCTCACCTTTGTTACAAAATGACTCTGTCCTCTAACTTTTATTAGAAAATTACACTATGTCCTCTCATTTTCTAAAAGGTGAAGGACTAAAATGTCATTTTCTAAAATAAGAAACTCTTATTTCACAAAACTTTATTCACTCCATGAAAGGTGAAGGACACTATGTCCCCTAACTTTATTCACTCCATGAACACTTCTAAGAGCAAAGTTGGGAGCATGGCCCTAAAAATTGACCTAGAAAAAGTTTTTGATAGGCTCGAATGGAGCTTCATCTGGAAAACCCTGTGCTTCTTTAACTTTCTCCTCGATTGGATTGAGCTCATCATGTCCTGCATCACTTCCTCTAGTCTTGCAGTCCTCGTCAATGGAGAATGCCTTGATACTTTTACCCCTTCTCGTGGTATCAAACAAGGTGACTCTCTTTCTCTCTACATCTACATCCTTTGCATGGAGCACCTAGCTTGGCTCATCCATACTGAAGTCGAAGCTGGGAATTGAATTGGAGTTCGAGTTTCTAGGAACGAACCTTCCTTCACTCACCTCTTCTTTGCCGATGACCTAGTGTTATCCGCTGAAGTGACTAAAAAGAATTGTATCACTATCAACAGGGTCCTAAAAAAATTCTGTGAGATCTCTAGCAAAAAGATCCACTTTAGTGAATCTCGTTTTGTCTTTTCAAAGCACACTAACACTAGTCGTGCTTCATACTTAGAAAATGAATTGGGCATTCGTTTATCCAACCATTTTGGGAAATATCTTGGAGCCTCAATTCTTGCGGATGGTAGAGACAAAAAGGAGTTTGATTTTCTCCTTGAAAAAATCCAAGATCGCCTCGCTTGTTGGAAGGAATAAAACCATTTTCCTTGCTGGCCGTCTAGCCTTAATTCAATCTGTCATTACAGAAATTGCCACACACCTTATGCAATGTGCTTTACTCCCTCCCAAAATTTGTAAAGGCATGGATAAGATTAACAGGAACTTTCTTTGGGGTGACACCCTAGAGAAAAAGAAATCCACCTAGTCAATAAGGACATTGCCACCACGCCTAAATCTCATGGAGGTCTCGAGGTTAAAAGAAGCCAGTGTAGAAATAAATCACTTGTTGCCAAAAGACTTTGGTCTCTACATATGGGAATGGACGAATGTTGGGCTTATACTCTCAAGGCCAAATATTCCTCCAATGGAGCCCGTAACCTACCCTCTATTATTTGGAAAATCCTTGAAAGAGCCCGAGATATTTGCCAGCAAGGGAAAGGTTGGATTATGCATAATAACCAAAACATAAACTTCTAGACCGATAACTGGGCTGGCACTGGCCCACTTAAATTCCTCTTTATGGGCGCTATCCATAACTCAGAAGCCAACCTCAAGATTAATGACTTGTGTGACCCCAACGGCCAATGGAACTTCGACGAACTCTATTTTCCCCTACCTTCCTCCCTTGTACAAGTCATCAAGGAAATCCCTCATTCGTTCAACTCCTCCCAACAAGACTCCCCCATTTGGCTCCCTTCTAGTAATGGTCGATTTCTTACTAGCTCAGCCTACAATATTGCTCTTAACTTTGAGCTCAAGCACCCAATCCCCATAACCACTAATTGGAAATGGCTTTGGAAAATTTTCACTCTACCTCACGTCGTTTCCCATCTTTGGCTCACCTACCACGATGGCCTACTGTGGGGTGTTATATTATATTAGGGCCCAAAAGCCCAATCCATATTATATTAGGGCCCAAAAGCCCAATCCATTGTATTTTTAGGCCTAACGCATTTAAGTTAGGTCCAATTGTTTGTATATCTCTCTCCCTATTTCCCGTGTAGCCTATATAAAGGCCTTTCCACTCTATTGTAAAGGATGGCGAATGATGAGTAAGAAAAGACTAGGTGGACGTAGGCCCCATTGGCCGAACCATGGTAAATCTTGTGTCATTTTCCCATTTTGTCCCCAACCACGCCAAAGCCTGAACATGCGGTTCTGACCCTAGAAATAAATGGGAGGAGCTATTTTGACCTCCTACATTGGCGCCGTCTGTGGGGACCGCATTTCCCGGAGTTTTGGCATGAACGGGGGCTTTTTCCAAGCTTCCAAGCTCCGTCAAGCACGGTGAGCCTCGAAACTCGAGCTTCCAAGCATCCCATCGAGCAACCACCTCAACCATTGGATAGATTGTCGCTCGATCTACAAAACCCTGAAAGATCGTCGTCATTGGAGGCTCCACGTGCTCTCATGCGCCACTGGAGTTCTCGGCTTAGCTGCCTACACGCGGCCGAGCCACCACGATCTCCGAAATCGTCGTTCCAGGCATCAACTCAGACCAAGACCACCACCAACAGATAGATCGTCTCCCGATCTATTGTTGTACGGTGGAAAAACCTCCATCGGAGAAACAACGCGCCTCTACGCGCCGGAGAAAATGCCGGCGACAATGTTCACGCACCTCGTGCCGCCGCATCTTTCGAAGCCCAGAACGGGGACTTCCCAGCTTCGATTCAAGAAACTGGCACCACGTTTGGACTCCTCGGAGGACGATCTACCATTTGGCGGTGGAAACGCCTCCATCGGATGTCGCACGCGCCCCCACGCGCCGGTGAGGCTCTGGCCACCTTCTCCACGCGCCAGCATGCAGAAGCATGTGCGAGGCACACGCGGCCATGCTTCTAGCACACGCCCATGCCAAGTGTCGCCTTGCTGTGCCACTGCGTCAGCCCTTATCGCCACGTCAGCACGCCACGTGGCAGAAGAAAAAAAAAAAAAAGAGTAAAAATTTGGTGAGACAGAACGGGGCTTTCTACAGTCCAAATTCATCCTCAAGGCCTTTATGGCCTCACCTGGAAGCTAAGTTTTCTTAACCTTAGTTGTTTTTTATGCAAATTCATTAATTAGTGATTTGCTATAATTGTTTCATAAAATGTTATCCTAAATGCATGATCTACAACATGGCTTTACGCTCACGAGCATGAGAGCATAGTCTTAATGTTTATATTTAGGGTTGAAATATAAATATCGTGGAATTTAAACGACAATCTTGCTAAGGCTTTCAAAATTAAAATGAAATTGTTTTCATTTTTTGTTGGCGGTGGGAGGTGGTTAATTCTTAATGAGTAACCACTCAATTATTTTTATATAAACACGATCATTATTATGACATGATAAATGATGGGAATACGTGTGATTTTTATAATGCGTAGTTATATTTGCTCAAATATGTTAACACTTACATGCTCATTATACACGGACGTGCCATTTATGCAAAACTCCTCATGCAAATATTTTTGCAAATAGCTATTATTATGTGTGTTTGCATTGACATGCATTCCATACAAAGTGTTTATTTAGCACGTCGAATCTATGAGATTACATGCTAAAAATGACAAATTCTACTCAAATTGTTTATGTACGTTCTAGACTTGACTTTGTCTTTAGATGCGTGCCCATTATGGTAGACTGATTAAGTCTAATATTTTCCACCGAAGTCTCGATGCTTATAACATATTTTAATATGGAGCTGGAAATTGTTAACAAGTTGTGTTATAGCATTACTATGCTCTTGCCATTTATTGCGATAACCTAGAGGTTTTAAATTGATATTACGACTATCAAACTCTACTTGCAAAGCACAAATTTGGATCTCCTGAACTTTATGACATTTGTTCAGATCAATGTTTTGATTTGTCCTGTCATGATATTTGCTACTTCTTTGGAGTCCTACTTTACAGGCTTTGATGCATTTTTTGTATATAGCATAATAGTTTATACATGGAACATGGACCATATCACATGACTTAACATGCCTCCTAGAATGCACATGTATTTGCCTGGAGACTTGCTTGGATTCAACAACTATGTGTTAGTCAATGCAGCACTTTATTGACGAATGTAGTGATTCATTTGTCTATCTAACTGCATCTTTCATTGGGGTGGTCCTATTTTCTCGATAATGCTTTGCAGGGCCGACACAGTTGCGAATGCACTCAGAATTTGAAAGATTTGAAGTTTGAAATGATTTAAAGCTTGAAGAAACTTGACTTAGGCTTCGGTCAACCTAAGGGTTCCCAAGCACTGAGGTCCAAGGTGACTGACAAGTTAAAAAAGAAGAAAACTTGACTTAGACTTCGGCCAACCTAAGGATTCCCAAGTACTGAGGTCTAGGGGGATTGGCAAGTTAAAAATAAAAGCTTGACTTAGGCTTCGGTCAACCTAAACGGTTCCCAAGCACTGAGGTCCAGGGGGACTGGCAAGCTAAAAAAGAAGAAAACTTGACTTAGACTTCGGTCAACCTAAGGGTTCCCAAGTACTGAGGTCCAGGGGGACTGGCAAGTTAAAAATAAAAACTTGACTTAGGCTTCGGTCAACCTAAACGGTTCCCAAGCATTGAGGTCCAGGGGGACTGGCAAGTTAAAAATAAAAGCTTGACTTAGGCTTCAGTCAACCTAAACGGTTCCCAAGCACTAAGGTCCAGGGGGACTGGCAAGCTAAAAAAGAAGAAAACTTCAAATCTAGCTTGACTCAGGCTTCGGTTCAACCTCCGAGGTTACCAAGTGTTGAGGTCCAGGATGACTGGCAAGCGAAAACTCAAAATCAAACTTGACTTAGGCTTCGGTCAACCCAAGGGTTCCCAAGTGCTAAGGTCCAGGATGACTGACAAGTTAAAAATCCAACTTGACTTAGGCTTCGGTCAACCCAAGGGTTCCCAAATGCTAAGATCCAGGATGACTGGCAAGTTAAAAATCTAGCTTGACTCAAGCTTCGGTTCAACCTCCGAGGTTACCAAGTGTTGAGGTCCAGGATGACTGGCAAGCGAAAACTCAAAATCAAACTTGACTTAGGCTTCGGTCAACCCAAGGGTTCCCAAGTGCTAAGGTCCAGGATGACTGGCAAGTTAAAAATCCAACTTGACTTAGACTTTGGTCAACCTAAGGGTCCCCAAGTGCTAAGGTCCAGGATGACTGGCAAGTTAAAAATCTAGCTTGACTCAAGTTTCGATTCAACCTCCGAGGTTACCAAGTGTTGAGGTCCAGGATGACTGGTAAGCGAAAACTCAAAATCAAACTTGACTTAGGCTTCGGTCAACCCAAGGGTTCCCAAGTGCTAAGGTCCAGGATGACTGGCAAGTTAAAAATCCAACTTGACTTAGGCTTCGGTCAACCCAAGGGTTCCCAAGTGCTAAGGTCCAGGATGACTGGCAAGTTAAAAATCTAGCTTGACTCAAGCTTCGGTTCAACCTCCGAGGTTACCAAGTGTTGAGGTCCATGATGACTGGCAAGCGAAAACTCAAAATCAAACTTGACTTAGGCTTCGGTCAACCCAAGGGTTCCCAAGTGTTAAGGTCCAGGATGACTGGCAAGTTAAAAATCTAGCTTGACTCAGGCTTCGGTTCAACCCCTGAGGTTACCAAGTGCTGAGGTCCAGAATGACTGGCAAGCAAAAACTCAAAATCTAGCTTGACTCAGGCTTCGGTCAACCTAAAGGGTTACCAAGTGCTAAGGTCCAGGATGACTGGCAAGCAAAAACTCAAAATCTAGCTTGACTTAGGCTTCAGTTCAACCTCTGAGGTTACCAAGTGTTGAGGTCCAAGATGACTGGCAAGCCAAAGCTCAAAATCTAGCTTGACTCAGGCTTTGGTTCAACCTCTGAGGTTACCAAGTGCTGAGGTCCAGGAGGACTGGCAAGCGAAAACTCAAAATTTATCTTGACTCAGGCTTCGGTCAACCTCTGAGGTTACCAAGCGCTGAGGACCAGGATGACTGACAAGTGATAGATGTGGTTCTATCCAAGCATAGACTATGAAAAGCCACTTAGCTAACAAAATTGAAACAAAAGAATGAGCGTGAAATAAGTACGAATACGAAATAAGCGAAACGCTGAATGAGAAACCAAGCGTATTGAATATGGCTCCAATGGCCTCAAACCGAATGGCTCCAACGGCCTTGAACAAAAACTTGTGTATGATTTATGAAAAATTGCGTATTTTCTCTATATAAAAGTAAGAAGCCAACAAAATTGACTCACACATCTTGTTTTTTGAGCCTTAAAGGCCTTGTTCGGCCTCTAGTGCCTCACTCGGTCTCCAAGACCCGATCTCGGCCTCCAGTGCCTCACTTGGTCTCCAGGACCTGATCTCGGCCTCCAGTGCCTCACTCGGTCTCCAGGACCCAAGCTCGGCCTCAAGGGCTACTTTTGGTCCCAAGGACCTAAGGTCAACTTGCAAGGCCTCACCTCACATCCAATCAGATCCAGTCTCCACTTCCCTCTCTACATTCGACAAGCGAAGACTAGGGGGCTATTGTGGGGTGTCATATTATATTAGGGCCCAAAAGCCCAATCCATTGTATTTTTAAGCCTAACGCATTTAAGTTAGACCCAATTGTTTGTATATCTCTCTCCCTATTTCCCGTGTAGCCTATATAAAGGCCTCCCCACTCTATTGTAAAGGATGGCGAATGATGAGTAAGAAAAGACTAGGTGGACGTAGGCCCCATTGGCCGAACCACGGTAAATCTTGTGTCATTTTCCCATTTTGTCCCCAACCACGCCAAAGCCCGAACATGCGGTTCCGACCCTAGAAATAAATGGGAGGAGCTATTTTGACCTCCTACACCTACCTACTCGTTATCTTCTTGCTAAACACAACATCGTCACTAATGCTTCTTGCCCCCTTTGTGATGCCCACCAAGAATCTACTCTTCATATCCTTTGTGACTGCAACCTCCATTCACCCCTTCATCCCCTGGAGAAACACTTTCCCCATCATTGCTTGGACAATTTGGTAAGCCCGTAACAAAACAACCATGGAAGGTGTTCTTTTTTATCCTATTCTAACTCTCACCATAGCTAAGAGCCTCGTGATCGATCTCTTCTTTTCCTTGCCAAAGAAAGATCCTCACGTTCAATTCCACATCAAATTCTTTAGTTGGACCCCACCACCATTGGGCTCCACCAAATTGAACTCTGATGGCTCTGCTCGTGGAAATTCTGGCCAAGCCAGCGCCGGTGGTCTTATCCGCGACTCCAGTGGAAACTGGATCAATTGGTACACTAGAAACATTGGATTCACAACCTCTCTCACTACAAAACTCTAGGGACTCCGTGATGGCCTCCATTTTGGACATAGTTTTCCTCCAACCCAGTTTGGAGGAATCTTCTTCCAACCCACTACGTGGCAAGCAAATAGACCATTCACATGTGTATTTTAAAAATTCACATGACTCATTAAAAATGTCATGTGACTAAAAGTACACATGGATGGTTTATTTACTTACCACGTAGTGGGTTAGAAGAAGATTCCTCCAAACCGGGTTGAAGGAAAACTATTTCCCTCCGTTTGGCCATTAGCCTCTACGTTAAAAAGATTATTGTGGACATGGATGCTACTTCAGTAGTTGATTTGCTTAATGCCAACCATAACGTAACTTTTCACACTCACCCTTATAATGTTTTATTTGATGATAGTAGAACATTGATCCAATGCTTTGATGAAGCCCAACTGCGCCATGTGGTTAGAGAAGGAAATCATTGTGCCGACCTCCTCACCAAGGCTGGAATAAACTCTATTATGGTTTTTATGTTATTTTGTACTCCTCCCTCTTTTGTTGTAAGTCAATTATTAGTAGACTAGTGTGGGTTTACATACCCTAGACTTTGTAAACAGTTAATTTTGTTTAATGCATTTTCCTTTTCAAAAAAAAAAAAAAAAAAGTGACTACAGTTATGACATAAGCTATTTTTTAAAAAAAAAAAAAAATATTATATTATATATATATATATAGGGAAACACTTAGGATCCCACCACAAGGACCGGTGTTGATTTTGATAAAATTTGTATGTTTTGTGGTAAATGTTGTGTCCATATTGATAAATATGTGTTTATTGTTATAAAAATAAAATGTGTGAATTCGGGTAGAATTAGGGTCCGTTTGGCCCTGCGATTTTGTGGGGCAAACGCGCGATATGCATATAAACCAAAAAAAAATATTCGTTTGGCTTTGCGTTATTAGTGAAATTGCGATTTTAAAATCGCAAAAATTTGCGTTTTGAAACTGGAGGACATCCTGTGCGTTTTTCATTTCGCACGATTTGCACTCAAAATAATGTTACCGCACCGCGAATTTTTTGGTTCATAATGCCTAAACTACCCTCAGCTTTTATGCTTAATAACCAAAATATAAACAAAAACCTATCACTTTCTGCACTTACCTCTCCTATGTTCTTTCTCAGCTCACTCTAGTGACTATGGTTACTATTGTTGCTTCTTCCTCCTCTTCTTCTCTCTTCTTCTTTTTGTTCTTTACAAGACAACACAAGTACACTTTCCTTTTCTTTTCTTTTTGGGTTTGTCAGCCAACAACCCTCCCTTTAAATTAAGTCCAACCACGTGGATGTCCCTACACCACTCCTTGATTTTTTTTTTCAACTTTCACTTTTTACATTTTTTTTTCTTTTTTTTTTTTAATTGATGAGTCCAATCAATATCTTAACGATATATTGAATTTTATATAAACTTCAATGGTAATCCGAAATGTATTTGTTCTCTAATTTATTATTATTATTACTATTAATGTAATTTTTAACATTTCTTACATTAAAAAATGATAAGATATTGAACATCATAATTAAGTATTTTTGATAATTTTCACATGAAACAACAATTTTAGATAATCGTTATCCTAACATTCATTTGGTAGAAATAACATTTTGTCACATGTTTTACTAAACACTTAACTATGATTTTATAACATTGATAGCATGTAATACTAGGACCAAAAAAAAAAAAAAAGGATTTATTTTTAAGGTCAACTTAGTAATTTTGACAGTGGGAATTAGTATTATATATACTCTAGATTAGAAATCCTAACCGTCATAAAACCTATTATTTGTTTCTGACTTAATTAATCATAGAGAGAATGTTGCTTAAGGATTTTAAAGAAAGGAGGCTAGCAAATTCTTGAGGTAAGCAATTTAAATTATGTCATACTATTGATTAGTGATCTAAATAGTTAGATCCTCGATTAACGATATTCATGCGAAGTCAACGGGAAATCTATAAAGTCTCTAAAACATTTTTTAGCTTAATTTTGTGAAAAAAAAAAAAAAACATGTGAAATTGTTTTGATTGCTTCAATGGATTCTACTAAAGATATGATATGACCACCGAAACCACTTCCTACAATAGATTTATAGTAATATCATATTGTGTGGGGATATTTGATGGTCATGGTCCTTTCGGTCATGTAGTTATACTACATACTCAATCAAAAACTAAATCTAATGGTGACTAAAGTAGCTTTATAATGATTGAAAATTTCAATGCTCAAGAAACATTAATTTTACGGGAAACATTAATTTTACGAGGCATTCAAGGCAGTATTTTGGGCATCTCCTTAGTAACTGAATTGATTACAATGAATTTTAGGTTATGTGAAAGTGTTCTTGAGGAGTCACTAGAGTTTTTGAGTAACCTCAAGTAAGTAACCTTTATCCTTAACTAGTGTTTTCTCAATTCTATATATTAAATGTTCCTATTTGCAAACTTATTATTATAGTTTTATTATTCTATTATGCCAAAAAATCAATTTTGTTTTGAAACATCAGAAAAATCATTGTATTTGTAAAGCATTGTTTTACTTCAAAAATTTGGATCAAACATGTGATTATATGTTACAAGAATCTCTATACAACTTATTTGTTAAACTGATTTGTTTATTGTATGTTAATTTGGATAAGGTTTGAAAATTACTATGTTTTGGAATTCAAATATATTTTATATGTGTTTGATTTTTGAAACCTCTCAGTCTGACTATGTTCTGGATCCTGCCAATGGGGATATACATTGGTACCGAAACTAGTTCATTCTGAGATTTGCCACCAACCTATGTGAGATTTTTGGGCCTTGTTACAAGGATAATATAGCAGTAGTCACTAAGACTGTTTAGTATATGTATTTATATCTAAATCTATATTTGTATCTGAATCTAAATCTATATTTGAATCTATATCTGTATCTGTATTTATTTCTGAATATGTTAATTTGCTATTTTCAAATAAAATAATATGTTCTATTTTGTGGACCAAACCAAATGCCTTATCAAATCATCGTATGAGAATTTTGTAGTACCTATGTAAATCTATTTTTAACAAATGTGTATTTGATCCGACTAGATAAGGATATTAGTTATTTACTGGGCCTCCCAGCTCACCCTCCCACCCATTTATTTCGCCGTTTCAGATTATGAGGATTAGTTAGCACAAACGTTGCAAGGGAGTAGTGTGGGAAGAAAGTTAGACAAGATTATCAAACGTATCATGATTGCTATTTTAGTGATTTTGTGAGAGACCTTTGTTTAAGAAAATTTTGGATTAGTGATGTTAGGAAATTTAATTATTTGATACATCCTTGATTAGTGGATTATTTTGGAGATTTTAATTTCATTTGGTGCTAGTATTGTAATTTGTTAGTGAGGTCTGGCACACTTGTAAGGCAAAGCTTTATGGGTGTGCGGCCGTTGTCACGTGTCGAGCTCATGCTTTGGGTTCGGGGCGTGACATAGCATTTAAAAAATGACACTATAACTTAACAGTATAGTCAAGTCCTTTTTATTTAGCAAAAAAAAAATAGTCAAGTCATTTTTGGTCATTTGCATCCGAAACAGCAGTTTTAGACTAAAATTATCCAAAGGTTGAATTGACAGAAACAACACTTTTTCATTAGTTTTTCCAAACGCTTGATTGTAATTTTCAAAATCGTGTTTTCAAAATTGTGATTTTAAAACCGCACTTTTTAAAAAACGTACTTTTTCAAACAGCTAACCCAAACCCACCCTTAGTGATATTTGTGATAAAATTAACTTTACTACAAAACTACACACATTTTATAACACCTGATAGACATTTTATCAAAACACACATAACATTCTATCAAAACACACACAAATATTATAATGTTTAACACCTTCAGCAGGACGCTACGGACCTAAGAATTTCCCATATATATATAGCCTTTGAGTATTACCTATTTTGCAAGTTGTACGGATGTTAGAGATCACGTTTTATTCTTAAAAAAGAGGTAGATAACTTTTTAAAACTGTCTATAAATGTTAATAAAGCATTCATATATACATCAGGGGTGGTGCTACGTTGAAGGGAGGGTGTGCAGTTGCACACCCTGACTTTTTGAAAAATCAAAGGAAAATTTTTTTTTATATAGATGTTCTCTCCTTAAATAAAATTGTAAACACCCTCAAATAAAAATTGTGAATACCCTCAAATAATTTGTGAACACCCTGATCTAATAAACCCAATTCACCATACCCAAAAATAAAAAGTCCAAATAACAAAAAATAAATAATAAAAAAATAACTCAAATAACACCCACAATAACAAAATAAGCCCAAATAACAACACTTGTTTAAGTCCATAATAACAAAATAAACCCAAATAACAACATTTGTTTTAGCCCATAATACAAAATAAGCCCAAATAACAACTTGTTTAAGCCCAATTATTTGAACCAGCCCATTAATTAAATTTATTCTATTCAGAAAAAAAATAAAAATAAAAAAATCCCAAATTTAAATTACCGTGTGCGGTGTGCTTATCCAAGAAAAAATATCCCAAATTTATTCTACTTGCAGTCGTTGAATTGAGAGAGTCAGAGTCAGTGCTCACCCTCAATCTTAAAAAAAAAAAAAAAAAAAAAAAAAAAAAAAAAAAAAAAAAGAAAAAAAAAGAATACATTACCTAAGTTTATATCCTCTCATACTCTTAGTATTTTGCAGAACTCTCACTCCATTCTCTCTCTGTTGCCTCTCCGTCGTAGCCTCTCTGGTTTGAGACTTCATTGTCGCTCCTTTTCTTCATCTTCTTCTGCTTTCTTTTCTTCTTCTTTACATCTTACATCTTCAAGGCTTTTCAATTGTCAGCCAACAACCCCCCTTTTTCATTCTTCTCCAACCATGTGGATCTCCCTCCCCCATTTTTTTTACTTTTTACTTTTTGCTTTTTACTTATTGCTTTTTGCATTTTATTTTTTAAATGTCTTTTATTTTTTATTTTTTATTTTTTTTAACCTGTTCTTTAATTGATTGAATAACTAATATCAAACTTATTTTTTATTTTTTTATAAGCAACTAGTATTAGGCCTTTTTCTTTATTTTTTTGATAAGTACTAGTGTTATGCCTTGGTACCATAATGAGCTGTCCAAAATATTTAACTGTACTGCATTGATTTAAAGTTGTAATCTGAAACATTACATTGAAATGTCATCTTGAGATAATATCACTTGTTTTAAAACCTTCTAATAAATCATATATATATATATATATTGGAAAAAAAAAATTCAAAGGTAACACTAAAAAATAACCCAAATAATATTATAAAAAATTAGCCAAAAATCACAACAATGTCAACAATTAACCCACATCGCCTGATCCTGGCTCTTGAGTCTTGGTCCTCTTGCTCCTCTATCTAACTGGTAATTTTTATTCCCCCCTTCTCTATCTGTGATATGAAGTTTGAAATTGTCAAACTCAGTTACTCGATTTTTTTATTTTTTATTTTATTTCTATAGGCAACTAATTGGGCACTTTTGATTTTATTTTGGCTATTTTTATTTTTATTAGTTAATTCTTTGTGGTTGGTTTTATTTTATTATTTGATTTTTAGTTTTGTTTAAGATCAAAAGGTGCCTATCCTAGATTAAATCTTTGGCTCTACCCCTATCTTATAAACTTTGAACACCCTAAGAAAATTTCCTGGAGAGCCACTGATATATATAATATATATCCTTTGAGTATTACCTATTTTGCAAGTTGTACGGATGTCAGAGATCAGAGACACGTTTTATTCTTAAAAAGAGGTAGATAACTTTTTAAAACTGTCTATAAATGTTAATAAAGCATTCATATATATATATATATATATATCTATATAGCCTTTGAGTATTACCTATTTTGCAAGTTGTACGGATGTCAGAGTCTCAGAGATCACGTTTTATTCTTAAAAAGAGGTAGATAACTTTTTAAAACTGTCTATAAATGTTAATAAAGCATTCATCACCCTCTTCCCAGGATCTGTATTATACCAACAACCAAGTGTCAAGTACATCTTGACAATGTGCCTGTACCAAAATTGAATTAATGGTATGAATGACACAGCCAGATTTGTTGGCAAAAGTTTGCAATCAATAAATGGTAAGTTTAATAGAAAAATTCCATGGAATATACTGATAAAGATTTCAGTCTATTGATTGCGAAAATGGGGGTGACAGGGTGGTGGTTAATGCGCAAATTTCGGGAATATGCCGGTCACATATTCCGGTATCTTTAGGTAAATTTCAATGCATATAAGTTCTCAATCCCACACATGGCTTTGTACCATCAATAATCTTTCTCTTTCTCTCTCAGAAGCTCAAACCAAGTAAATTCAGGTGAGTCTTGACATACTTTTGTTAAATTTGTTCGATTCAAGTTGTTGTCTTACGTACTTATATGTCATGGTGCTCTATCTATTGTAAAGAAATCTTTCAACTTCGAATGTTTGGTAAATGAATATGGTTTTCAAACCAAACCCAATTCGTCATTGTCAATGTTATACAAGCCTGTTTAATAATAATACTACTATTCCATCAAGCAAAAACTACAATAATATCAATTTAAAAGGTGTCTCTTATATGTTTATTGTACATTCTATGATGCCATGTTTCTTCACATTTTATTGTCATCATCTTATAAATTTAAGACACATTTTGACATCTCATGGCAATTGTATAACTCAAAAAAAAAAAAAAAAAATTTACATGATTTTGATATTCAAACCTGTCCCTCTAAGACAGCCATCCCAAAACCAATGTCCCAAAAAAAAAAAAAAAAACATGGTGTATTTGAGAAAAGTTATTTTATGAATTGGATTCATAGTACATGATGTTCCTTTTTGTGTATTATGAAATCAATTGGGTATATTTGTATACATAAATTTATATTTGTCACTTGTCTTATGATTGTTGTTCAAATGTTGGTTGTGTCTACTCTAAAATCTAAACGCTCTTGTGCAGATAGCGAATAAAAGAGCTTTTGAGAGAGAAGAGCAAAGAGTGAGATAGCTACAGATGGCCAAGGAACAATTACAAGTGCTGAATGCACTTGATGTTGCCAAAACGCAATGGTACCATTTCACTGCAATTATCATTGCTGGAATGGGGTTCTTCACAGACGCATATGATCTATTCTGTGTATCCCTTGTCACCAAATTGCTTGGCCGCATATACTACCATGTTGAAGGTGCAGCCAAGCCTGGCATATTGCCTCCAAATGTATCAGCTGCAGTTAATGGTGTAGCACTTTGTGGAACTCTAGCAGGCCAGCTCTTCTTTGGATGGCTTGGTGACAAGATGGGGAGGAAACGAGTCTATGGTATGACTCTGATGCTCATGGTCATTTGCTCCATTGCTTCAGGACTTTCTCTTGGCCGTGATGCAAAAGCTGTGTTGAGCACGCTTTGCTTCTTTCGGTTCTGGCTTGGTTTTGGCATAGGTGGCGACTACCCACTTTCTGCTACAATCATGTCTGAATATGCTAATAAGAAGACTCGTGGAGCCTTCATTGCTGCAGTATTTGCTATGCAAGGCTTTGGAATTTTAGCTGGTGGGATATTTGCTATTATTATGGCTGCCATATTCAAGACCAAGTTTGATGCTCCAGCCTATGGGGTTGATCCAGTTGGCTCAACTGTTCCACAAGCAGATTATCTTTGGAGAATTATTGTAATGGTAGGAGCAATACCAGCTGCACTGACTTACTATTGGAGGCTGAAGATGCCTGAAACTGCTCGTTACACCGCCCTTGTTGCCAAGAATGCAAAGCAAGCTGCAAACGATATGTCAAAGGTTCTGCAGGTTGAAATTGAAGCAGAAGAACAGAAGGTTGAGCAGTTAGCCAAAGAACCAACCAATTCATTTGGTTTGTTCACAAAGGAGTTTCTTCGACGCCATGGACTTCACTTGCTTGGTACAACAAGCACATGGTTCTTGCTTGACATTGCATTTTACAGCCAAAATCTATTCCAAAAGGATATTTTCACTGCAATTGGATGGATTCCTCCAGCAAAAACCATGAATGCCATTGAGGAGGTTTATAGAATTGCAAGGGCACAAACACTAATTGCTCTATGCAGTACTGTCCCAGGCTATTGGTTTACAGTGGCTTTCATTGACAGGATAGGAAGGTTTGCTATCCAAATAATGGGTTTCTTCTTCATGACAGTGTTTATGTTTGCCCTGGCTTTTCCATACAACCACTGGACTCATAAGGATAACCGCATTGGATTTGTAGTGATTTATTCATTAACTTTCTTCTTTGCAAATTTCGGGCCTAATGCCACCACGTTTGTCGTGCCAGCTGAGATTTTCCCAGCTAGGTTGAGGTCTACTTGTCATGGCATATCAGCAGCAGCGGGGAAACTCGGGGCGATAATTGGTGCATTCGGGTTTTTGTATTTGGCTCAAAACCAGGACAAGACAAAGGCAGATGCAGGGTACCCTGCAGGAATTGGGGTGAAAAATTCACTCATTGTGTTGGGTGTGATCAACTTCTTGGGTCTGTTGTTTACTTTCTTGGTGCCTGAATCAAAGGGTAAATCACTGGAGGAGATGTCCGGTGAAAACAAGGATGAAAATGGGGCCCAAGAGGAATAAGAGCTGCCAGAAATCCATAATAACTTTGCCATTATGGTTATTTTTGTTTGTCTAGAACTTGATTTTAACAATGTTGGGATTATTTCAGGTTCACTTTTGAACCTTTTTTTTTTTTTTTGTTAATTGTGTTGTGATGATCCAGTAAAGCGTGCTTATTCATCTGCTTCATTGTTTCTGTCTTGGCATTGTTTTTGTTTCATTCCCGAGCTACATTGCTTTTGGAAGCATGAAATATTATCCTAAAATTTTCGACCAAGTAATAAATAAATTTCTTAAGATCTATGGCCAGGGGCGGCTTATGGCCCCAATAAAAATATGAATAAATAATTAATTTTGTGCGAAAAAAAAAAAAATGTGTTATATATTCTTTTCTTATTTTAAAAATATGTTTTTAAATTTTTGAGTTAATAAAAATTCATTCCAATTATTTTATTAGATTTATCATCTTTTTATTTTAAGTCATGTCATAATTTTTTTTTTTTTTTTTTTCTTTTCATTCTTTCAAAAAATTAATTGCCATCACCTCTTAATTACAACCATTTGTCATCAACCCTCTTTCTAATGACATATTATATAATTAAAGTTGATTCCCCAAATATTATAACACATAATAAGTATTAGCAAATGGGACATAGAGGCCTTAACATTCCACCAATTGCAAAGCCATATACTTCTTTGACCATTTCAGTTGCATTACACCATTTCGCTAAGTCCAAAACCTCTTTTTGTATATAAGACAGCATTTGCCTCCTAGGTATATAGATTTGAGAGACTAAAGGGACACCAAATCAATGTGCGTGTACTAAATCTGAAATCTTGATTAAGGGGGAGAAAAACATGACATGTTGACTAAGTAAGATTTCGGTTTATTGAAGAAAATTTGGCCAAATGATGAAGACAGAAAATACTCCCCGTTTGTTAGTGAGACTGCCATGCATATAAGCCCTCAACATAGAGCAGTGGGTTGAATTTGCTCAGAAAATACTCCCCGTTTGGGGCTATGGCTATGGCGGGTGAATTTGTTTTCTTGTATTTCTCTAAGAACCAGCACAAGGCCAATGCTGGATGAGGATTTTGCTCATTGCGTTGGGTGAAATCAACTTCTCAGCTATGGTGTTTACTTATGCGGTGCCTGAATCAAAGAGGTGACATCTCCGTACCTCGTGAAAATTTAATCTGAACCATTAAATTGATCCATTTCAAATGGAGAGGATCTTTTTCCAAAACAATTTTGGAAATTGGAGATAGTAAAATAACAGAACTTTGCAGTTTCACATGCATTCCCTGAAAACCAAATTCATATGATGATATACAACAAGAGTTTCTAAATATCCTTTTACAGGAAAATCCTTTCAAGCCCAAATTTATATGATGACTTACATTTAGAGTTTCTAAATTCCCTTCAACAAAGTCATCTTCACCTGAGAAGCAGCAATCAATAAGGAAATTGACTTTCTCAGTTTCTAAAAGATATTAGCCTAAACCTTGAGCTTCCCCGATGTCAGTTTATTCAAGGATTATGCAATACTATCTTGTGTCTAAAATGGGTTTTGCACAGGGATAACTAATTCATTGGCAAAGCGCCATCAGGTCTTTTTCCCAAGGAACAAAACTTTAGAACTGCAGACTATTCAGTGTGCGCGGTCTTTGATCACTTCAAGATCCATCTCCGTGGGGTCAGTAGCCTGAATCTCATAGTGGACACCATCCAGCTCCCGTCTAAACCTGTCTCTAGATGTGGCATAGAGCATCTTGGCACGGATTCGAGAGGATGAAGGAGCCCTGATCCCAATGTCATGCAATTAATAATTAAAAGTGAAATCCTGATGGCAACATTATAAGACATGCATATACATGATGAAAACTAGGACAAATGATTGATTTATGCAACTGCCAGATACTTGGAAAAGCATTTGGATAATTTAAAAGTATTCCTCTAATAAAACAACATATAGAATTAAAGGTTCAAGCAAATCATGGGAAGATAGTTCAAAAATATAAATGACAAAAAAAAATGAGTTAAACAGTGGTCAGCATATCTTAGTCATAGCCATTCCATCCGCAAATCAAAACGAACGCAATTCGCTAACCAGAGCTAGAGTTCAAAATCCATTACGTAAAAGTTTTAAATTGGAATTCGAGGCAAAGTCTTGAGCAACTACAACATTGACACCAGTAACAGATTTGTAAAACCAAAAGGCTGTTGTTTATGGTTAACTAATGGATAGATAAAGCAATGGAATTTGCAAAGAACAGTAAATTCATGTACTTAAACAAAACAACTAAAATATATATTATTGATGGCTACATGCACAGTGAGCCCATCATCTTATCTGGTAGATATCCTGTTTAATTTTGAAGGTGGACTACAGTTAAAACAGACTTTTGGTAACTTCAGAAAGCAGAGTAATCCAATAACACTGAGTTAACAGGGTTCAACTAATTCAATTATGCATAAAAATGGATGACAGAAAAAATTAGCAAATATCGTTTCTTTAGATAACGGGGTGAGTGAAGACATAATCAGGAAACTTAGCAGCCTGAAACAGCAATTTGATAACATGAGAGAGCCGGAGCTATTAAAGCTTGCAGGCAAGAGGACTTCTCACATTTGACAGTCATATAGAAGAAAAATAGGGTGCTTTCAGCTATTTTGCAACAAATTCCTTTATTTTCATTCTCAAACCTGTAAAGGATGCAATCCAGGAAAGCTTGTTTATCCAGAAATACCATATAGTAAGCTAGGGGATTAGAGGAAGATAGCATGTTATTAACAGAGTAAAAACGCACTACAATTACAACAAATAAATCAATTTTAATATGAAATCGTATCTAAAAAGCAGAGCAAATAATTTTGAGGTTTCGTAAAAGAACTAACAAAGAACACCCAGATAAGTGTTTACAAATGCTGGTAACTATATCTGCATGGACATCAGGTCAAAGATGTAGTAAAATACAGAAGAGAGAAGCATCAGATTAAGTTAAGAATGCAAGAAGTATTGACTTCGGCAATGTGGGTTGTAAAGTTTTCTTTTTATAGTGTTTAAAACATACATGAAAGAAATTTATGATAATAACTTCCAATTTGCCATGTCTCACAAGGATGATCAAAGTGCTTATTCATTGGTTACCCCAATGTTGTTAAAACTGTACTTAAAGCTCAAAGCTCAAAGGCCCAAGGTCTAAGCGCTCCGCTTGGTTTAATGAAGTGCACCTCAGGCATGCTTTTTTGGCTCTTTTTGAAGAAGCACAAAGCACGCCTAGGCATGCTTTTAAAAAAAAAAATACATATTTTATATAATATATATATATATAAATTAATTGCTTGATCTTGAAGGAAATGACATGGACCATTGATTTATTACAAAAACACTATTCTTCAGGACCCACACACACACACACACACACACAAAGTTTACATATCACAAGACACGAACCATGACAGTTTACTATTCTTGTGCTTTTTGATCTTTGCCTTTTGAATATATTTTGATTGAACCATAAACATCATAGCTATCAAAATTAAGATTGTTATGAGCACAAGAGGATTACATAAAGCGTTATGTTTAAACTTTCTATGACTATATTAGTATTAAACTGTCCATTGATTTTTTTTTTTTTTTGATAGGTATTAAACTGTCCATTGATAATTGTTTTCAAATCTACTATAGAGAAAATTTAACAAATTGACAGAATTTATGTAAAATTTGAACTTATAAAATTTGTGCAATTGCACTATCTATTTTAGCTACTAGGAAAAACATTTTACTATTTTGATTCATTGTATTCTTAAATTCTATGAATCTTTCTATTTGAGGTTATAAATATTGTATTTGAAAAATGTGAGTTTCACTTCAATTGGGCATACGCTTGCGCTTTGTGCCTAGACTCCAAGAGGCCTACGTGCTTAAGTGTGCTTGATGCTTATACCAACACTGGGTTATCCTCCTATTGAAGAAGTGATAATACCAGTCAAAATGAAATAGTTAGGGTCATAGGCGAAAACTTACCATGCAATGAAAAATATCTTGCTCTTTTGACAGTTATCAGAAGTCACAAAATCATAGTCATATACAGCATATCGGCAATCATTCTCAGGCAAAGCTGCAGTGAAATCATCATAGCTCTCAGCTGGACCACCGGTCTTGTCAACCACAACCTCCTTTTTATTCTCATCAACCTTAAAAATCACATAACGGTGAACCTTCTTCCTCTTCAATTCCAAAAAGGTGTTTTTGGTGTGATCAGCAACGCCCATGCCGGACAAAGCATTTGGCTGGAAACCATTCAAATTGCATCACAAAATGGTTCCATATAGAACCTTCAAAATAACATGCATAGTAGCTATTGATTCCTTTCTAGCTAACAAGATGCTCATCAACGACTTGTCAGAGATTGTATCCCCAAGTTCCCAATTTTATGATGTAGGAGATCTAATGATGAACATTATTAGAAGCTAAGATCATATCTAAAATAGTACTCGTATCATACCACAATCAAATTTTGCAAACCAAAGCCTGCTACAAGAGTTAAATTGATCTAGGTAACAAATCATGTTCTGTACAAGTAGCAACTGGAGTTGCAGCACAAGATCAGAGCTTTGTTCATTAAAAATATTGCTTAAAACTCAGATTCATACACAGAATTAAGTTTCTTCCTTGGTGGGTAGCATGATTAAAAAGTTAGATTCATGATCAATTGTAAATAAAACACTTAATGATCTAAATAGTGTAAAGAATATTACTCAAAATTTGATCAAATCAATTGCAACTGAAATTTTAAATGAACAAGAAACCTATTAGATAACAAATATATAGGCTTTATCTGGGTACCAAAAAAAAAAAATCAAATTTTGTGTATTTTCGTAAGAGAAGTAGTTCATAGTCAATAGCTGCAGTGCTAAGAAATAAAATTAAAATCAACATAGTCCCAAAATTATATACCCACAAAAAGAAAAGAAAGAACGGAGAGAGAGAGAGATACCCGACTGAGCCATCTGAAAGACATGGTAGCGAAAATAAAGTGTTTAAGAGAATGGAAGAAGAAGGAGAGATATTAAGGAAGATAAAAAAAGAGTTTCGGACGCAAAACTCTCTCTCTTTTCTTTTTATCTAACAAATGGGGAATACTGCCAAACAACCCAACACAACTGCAATTTCCTCCAACTCATTCAAATAAAACTCTTCCAACATATTCAATCATTTCTTGAGGGGCATTTCTGTAATTTCGGTGGCTGTTCATTTGGTCTTGGCTTAAGAATGTAGTTGACACTTGACAATGAATTACTCATTATTTTTATTTTAATGATCATACCTTACTATGCTGTCAACTTTATAGTGGTTTTAATGAAATTACTGTGCTCAATATCTATTACCATTCAAAACAGACATATAAATTTGAGGATTTCAATACCATTCTACCATAGGCATATATGGTGTCAACTATAAATAATATATGATTCTTTTTCTTTATATTTATGTTTAAATATAAAATTTGATGATTATAATAATTATTAATAAGTATTTTTTATTATTATTATTATTGTTGTTGTTGTTGTTGTAGTGTTTCTATATGGATCTATATATTCTACATCAAGCATTTATTATGATTGTGTTTGTATATGGAATAATATATTCTACCTTTTAAAGAAAATATAATCTATCAAGATTCTTAATAAAGAAATCAATGATGATGTGTTAAATCGTTTAATAAAAAATAAATTATAATGTATAAAATTGTGGATGAGTTAAGAAAAAGTCAAACATTTTTTGTTTTATTTATTATATAGATATAGATATCATTAAAGGCAAGAAATAGGTTAGGATTGCATTTTAAGGATTTGAATAATAATTGTTTGATATAAATTTAACAATTCATAATAATAGGTGTTTTTCATTGAGCAAAATTTCCAAAACTCGTATTATTTTATTATTATTTTTATTGAATTATTGAATAAATAATAAAATAATGTGAGCTTTGGAGATATATTTAAAGAAAAACATTTGTGATATTTATTTGAAATGATCTTACATCTATTCATTTCAAATCTATATATTAATATTGCTAAAAATCCTTTATAAATTCCTGAAAAAATTTTTATTTTTTTTTTTCATTTCATATTTTATTCAAATTATTATTAAAGTAAAGATTGAAAGCCAAATCATTCTCTTTACATTTTCTTATTTGAACACACCTATTTGTTTAAAAAGTATGGTGAGAAATTTATGACATGGCATTCAGTTGGCACTTACTCAATCCATCATGTGAGGCTTTTGTGAATAAATAATTTTTTGGTGAAGGAACATTCAACAAGGTGATTAATGAAACTAAGTTTAAATTAAACATAAATTATGACTATATACTCCGATCTTTCCTATGAAGGAAAAGTCAATTAGGGAAAACTCATGTGGCCAGTGACATAGTCAGAAAAATTAATTCAGTGGGGTGGGCTCATTTAATTCATATGTGGAGACGGAACTAGGATTTAAACTTGAAGGGGACCAAAACAAAAGCTAAAAATTCAAATAAAAACTTCATTAATGTTGCTAGATAGTTAGAGACGGAACTAGAATTTGACTTTCCCATGATCTACAAATTAAATAAAAGTTATATTAATTATCTTATTATATGTCCAATAGGTTTTTTCACTAACAAATTCATTGGTGTTGCTAATTCAATTCATTATTTAGGCTCAATTATTATATCATTTTATTGTCTATAACTAGAAACTTCACATTCATGACTTCATTCACTAAAGAGTCTATTTGGGTTAACAATTTGTAAAAGTGTGTTTTTAAATAGCGACTTTGAAATGTACGTTTTGAAAAAAAAGAATTTTAAAATCACTTTTAAGTATTAAGTAAAACTTATATAAAACAAATTATTTTGTTTCTCTCAATTGAGTGTTAGAGTAATAATAGTCTAACATTATTATTTTGTGTCCAAAAAAAAAGAGCAACCAAATCAATCTAAGCTAATTTAAACAACAACAAAAAATTCTACACACGCGTGGAGAGTGAAAACTCCATGCCTCCACTTGAAGAGGTACAAATGCCCAACATTTATGAAAAAGTAAGTTCTTTTCACATTTCTTCACTTAACAACAAAGAGAACTAAAATAAAAGAAAAAACATAGTGCTTCACGTGGGACAATGAAGGTTAAAGAAGAAGAAGAAGAAGATATCATGGTGCAAGGCGTCATTTAGTGGAGAGAGCAGGTTGTTGGCATAGAGAGAATAGGGTTGACAATGAGGTAATATGAGGTGCTATTTCCTTTGGGTTGACTGTTACTGTTGTGTTATGTGTTTGTTTAGTTGTTAGGGATTTGTAATTTATTTTGTTAAAATCTAAAAGACATTTTTTTGCATGTATTTTCAAGACCACTAGTTATGCACTGGTCAAATTAGCAAAAAAAAAAAATTGGTCTTATGGGTACATTTGTAAATTTTTTGGGAGTATGAATGCAGAATATATATTTTGGGCCAATTTTTGTTGATGTCAATTGGTTTTTTTTTTTTTTTTTTTTTCCTTTTTTGGTTTAAAGGGAGCTAAAATTTAGAAATATTGACCCCACTTATAGTGTTTTTTTTATTGGAGTTAAATTCTAAAAAATCTCACATAACTACCTAAGCAATTTTTTTTTTTTTAATTTCAGTGGTGTCAATTGACCTCACTCACCACTATATAGCCCCCACTCATGAATATGACTAATAATGAATAAACATAAAGGGCATGGGTCAAATTCCTTTGAAAAAAAAAAATGAAAGGAGAATCAAAATCTCATTTTTATTTTTAAAAACATTCAAAAGATGTAGGAGTATCACTAATCTACAAAATTTATTAATAAGCATTGTGAAATTAGTACTGCTTTGCTTTCTTTCTTTAATTTTTTTTTTTTGGAAATTACATAAAATGTCTAAAATTTATAATATGTTTCAAATTAGGTCTCAGGTTTATAATTTTGTTAATAAAAATCCCAAATTTATGAAATCGTTTCAATTTAAAGCATTTGTCGATCTTCGTTATTAATTTCCACTAGTTGTGGACCCGCGCGAATACAAAAGATTTTCATTATTTTCATTATTAAGCTATCTTTATATCTTCATACGGTATTCTGACAATGTTTATATAGCAAATGAAAAAAAATAAATTAAACAATATTACAATTTCTTTATGTCTTCATATGGTATGTAAGGAACAATTTCTTTCCAAATTATAATATAATTGTATTCTCATATGAGCTTTATGTTGAAGTAGTTATATAGGTGCTGAATTACAATAAGAGTGAAGGTAATGTAATTTAAGGTTTTTGACTTGGTCAATTTTTTTTTTGTAAAAGATGGATTAAAATATAATGCAAGATACAATAAAATTTGTGGTTACATAAAACTTGATTAGTGGAGAAGTTTTGCGTGGTATTGGGGATTGATTTTTGAATCTTAACATAATTTGTTTGCTTATTTGTACATCTCCAAGTCAATTGAACACATCTTGTATGTGACATGTAATTCTTCATTTCCATAAGGGTAAGAGATTTCACGGTACCAATGGCCAACTCCTTTCTTAGTGCATGCTCGTTTGTTTGGAAAACGAAATTTGTTTGTTTCTAAAGTAATATGTCGAAGGATCTAACAACAACAGTAGAGTAGATGATTTTCATTTGGTTGGTTAAGTAGTGATAAAAGTAGGGTTTTTTTTTTTTTTTTTTTTCACTCCATTCGCATAATAAAACAATTACAAGTCCATATTTTGAGTTCATGTCGCTAATTTTGTTGGTTTCAAGAAGCATTTGCTTCCATGTTGTGGTTTGGTCCTGTAAAAATAAATAGTAAGTTCCAAGAACAAATTTTTCTTGTTTGTTACTAGCAAAGAAACACTCATAAAGGAGTATGATTTCATCATCCGTAGGAAAATTGGATGCTGCATGACTCTAGCCAAGTTAATGTTTTTAAAAACAAATGCATTATTTGTCAACGATTGTAGTGTTTGCAGCTGTAATTTTTTAGAAATAATGAAAAGGACATTACATTTAAGGGGAAAAAATGAGAAGGAGATGATACACATTATATGGATGAAGTAAAGAAAACATTACAATGAAAATTATATCAGCCATTTGTGAATGACACTAAATGTAGTTATTATAAAATGAAATGATAAAAACAACTGCAATGATTTCATGTTACTTTAAAATGCATGAGAAAAATTAAGGGACGACGACCCAATGGAACAAAAACTTTATGGATAATATTAATAAATTGATGAAGGATGTTAATGTAATTTATGTATAAACCAATAGGTTTTTATTGGTTTATAAATAGTACGCAAGTTCATAGTCATAGAGATTAATTCATTAACGTAGTAAAGATTGATCAATGATACATTTTCTTGATGTTGCCTAAGTATTTTGGCGATTCTCTTCCCAGATTAGCAAAAAATGTCAAATACGATTTCTTTCGGTAATTTATTTTTATATGCATGATTCAACGAAGTAATGTACAAAGGTGTGCATATCTATATAATATAGTACAACATAAGATATAACCATATATTTGCCATGTGGTATATATGACGATGTCTTCTGCATGACACGTGTCACATGACTCATCATTATTTCTAAAAGAATATCACATGGCATAAAATCATTTGTGCATGTCAATTTTTTTATTATCTATTTTCCATATATCAATAATAAATGTACATTAAGGTATTCTTAAACATACACTATTATTTCATTTAATTAAATGCAACATTAATTTAGTACCAGTTTTTTATGTATAGGGGTCACTTAGACATTAAGCCCAGTGATAATTCATCTCCCCAAAAAGTCCAACCCCTCTATGAGGGTATAGTTCAATCCTCGAGATCTCTAAAATATATGTGTGTGAGAGTTTAGATTAGAATTTCTATTATATGTCAAAAAAAATTTTATATATATGCTTCATTTTTTATTCCATAGTTGATAGAAAATATCAAGATACTAATTTGACATAGAAAATAATTTCCTTTCTTAATAAAGTGGAAAAAAATATTTAAAGACAACGATCAAATAATACTATAGCATATTCATTGAATATAGAAAAGATACCAGATCAATGTTTTGAAAAACCCAAAACCAAAAACCAAAATTGGCATGAAAATTCACATCGGACAGTACTCCATGAGTATGTACAAAAAACTTTCTTCTTCCACCTTTTTTGAAAATCATCAACATCCATCATTTCAATATCGTCTTCAATTGCTTCTTCAAAATTTTTGAAGATGATTTTTTTTTCCTCCAGATACTGAAAACCAATCCTATTTGATTTTGTGTACAACAAAAAAGAAGCAAGCTGAAGAAAAAAACGAGGGAAGTAAATTGTGGTAACATATCTATATAACGAACACCAGGTCAAATTAAAAAGTGGTAGCTTGTTGGACTAAGAAAAACGAGTCCAAGCCCAAAACAAGGATATAACCCTAGTAGACCCAAAAAGCCTTAGCATGCCCATCTTAAGGTGCAGCTAACCCGCAATAGGAATTAGGATAAAAGGATAGCAGAGAGAATTGAAGTTAATTAGAGTGGGTTTTTTCTTGTACTATATGTAAACCAAAACTTTTTGACGATTGGTTATCTCATAATATTATATCACATGAGTTTTTGCGATCTTAAAATTTACACGTCATTATATATATATATATATATATAGGTAAAACTTAGGTAAAGTTCTTTAGGTCAAATACATTAGGTTCCTAGTTGAATTCAAATACAATTAATTTAAATATTCTTGGAAAAGATAACATTATTCATTTGTTTGTGTTTCATTGGTTAATGCAACCATGTGTTTGAATTCAATTAGGAAACCTAATGTACCTAACTTAAGGAACCGTATCTAAGTTTTACCATATATATATATAATTGAATTTAGATTTCACTTTATATTTAAATACTCCATTAAAATCTTAACACATCATATTTTATTGAAAATGTAGAATATATAATTTCATATACAAACATAATCCTAATAAATGCTTAATACTAAAATATACAGTTCCATATACAAGCACAATCATATTTTAATTGAATTTAAATTCCATTTTATATTTAAACCCTCCATTAGAATCTTTAAACATCACATTAATGTAAAATATATAATTCCATATACAAATATTTTTTTATGATAAATGTATAATGCTAAAATATACTTCTTTTTTTTTTTTTATAAAGTTCATAATAATATGCTAAAATATACAATTCCATATACAAACACATATCATAATAAATGTTTAATACTATATATATAGTTCTATATACAAACACAATAATAACAAATGCTTGTTAAAAATTACCATAATTATCAAATTTCATATTTAGATAAAAAAAAAAATGTAAAATCATGTTAGGTTAAACTTTCTGTGCATTGGACGGGTTACCAACTAGTTAATCATAAAAGTGAAACTTGAATGGCTTTTTCATTGTCTGTTGAAGTAGTTGGATTTAGTGGTCTGGCCATTTAATAAGCATTAGAGGAGGAGGTTGGATTTAATCAGAGAGAGAGAGAGAGAGAGAGAGAGAGAGAGAGAGAGAGAGAGAGAGAGAGAGAGAGAGAGAGAGAGAGAGAGAGAGAGAGAGAGAGAGAGAGAGAGAGGTGGAATTTTATGGGAATGCACGTATTGGGTGCAGGCTGAAATAAATATAAGGCATTGCCTATTAGATATTTTATAAATTATTCTAGGCAGTAACATGATATCTAAAAGCGAGGAAATATTGATAAGATTTTGCATTTCACTTGGGACTTGTTCATAAATAAATTTAGCGACCATTGAACAAAGAGATAAAGAGATAATGCTCTATTTAGAGAGAAAATGTTATGCTTAGAATGAGAAAATGATTGTTTGAAAATCGAAATTGATTATCTGTTTGAAACACAAATTTTTATTACCAGTTTTCTCATTTTTCTATACTACGTTAATGTTTAAAAGAGATTTCAATTGAAATAGTTTTATAAGTTTGAGACTTTAATTGACAAAATTGAAAAATCGTGATCTAATTTGAAAGTAGATTTTTTTATAGGTAAATTCTTACCCTCCCACAGTTTTTTAGTTAATTGGGAAATTTATTGAGCATTATTTTTATTTTATTTTTATATATAGAAGGCTTATGTTAATGTAGTACACATGTTGCATTACGCTTATCCCTACCCTTCGTAGCTTACGAGTTTACGTCAGCAATGGTCTTGACCCAAGCTAATCCTTTTCAGCACCAGAAATGAATTGATTTGATAATGCCTTTGTGCGTTTAGAACAATAAAAAAGGGACCAATCCTGAAACGGCGCCCCTGCTGAGGCACATATTGCTTCGCTACCTTCTGCCTTGGGCCCTTCGCCTAATGCCAGGGCACTCAACTTACGAAAACTGTTCATGATATTTCAAGAAAGGCGAGAGTTTTTATCTCGGTAGCTAGGTTTTTATTCCTATCTGCCTAAAGGGACACAAAAAATTTACACAATATTTTCACAATAAGATGAGGTGTTAGCCCACTTTAATTTAAAATAAAGTCACACACCAAATTCAAAACAAGCTTATTATGAAATTGTGGTGAGATTTTGTTGTATTTGTATTTTTTTATTATTATTTATTAATACCCATGTACACTTAAAAAAAGCTTAACTTTTGTTGTGTTCATATTGTATCGTTCTAAAATAATTCCAATAATATCATATGGCAAAAATTCAACCCACTAGGGGTTACATATATTGTCGTAAATGTTAAAAAAAAAAAAAAAAAACTTTTATTTGTCCAAATCTATTTAATATATTAACAACAATATTTACCCTAGTAAACGGTAATGACCAATTTAGCAACTAAATAAACTTAAAATATTAAAATAATAATTGACTAAACTTAAAAGACTTTAGATTGATTTTTTATTTTTAATTTGAAAATAGAAAAAAGTCATGGACAATGCATTATTATATAAAAGTGGGTGTACATGCCAAAATATAAAGGGGGCCGGTGCGTGGTATCAACGCTGGTTTGCTTTTTTATAGTTGACTGGGAAACTTTGTAGCTTGGAATTTAGAGCGTTGCCTTTGAGGATCGGTGGGACCTGGAACTCAACGTTATCTACTCGCCGCGTACCACTTTCATTATTACAGTACTGCCAAGCCAAACTTTTCACACCTACAAGGAAATGTTTCCCTATTGGGCCCAACAAATTCATAATAACATGGCGGAATATGATTGGTAATTTCACGTAACTCGCTAGAGAAAACGCCCGTAGATGGACTAACCCGACTTTACCCCCAAAATTGAAAGTGGACTGATATCTCCGCACCCAAGTCTATTATTTTCACACTACTTCAAAATTTATGCGGTCAAAAAGACCAAATAACCTTCTTAACTTTTATTTTTATTCCTCTATTCTCTCTCCTTTCTTTCTTTTTCAGAAACCTCTTTTCCCCTTTTCTGAAAAATAGGTCTCTCTCCCTCATAAAGAAAGAAAAAAATTCTTTTGTAGCCACCACTCCACCAGTAGTTTAGTATCATCAGCCACCATCAACAATCCAAACGGAAAACTCAAATAATAGCATCAGCCACCATTAAAAAAAAATCCTGTCACAGCCTAACATAAAAGTAGCATTAGCCACCATCAACAAGCCTAACATCCCCATGCATCACAGATCTTAAACCAACAAAAACCCATCAAAAAATTACAACTCAGTCCAATTTTCAACAAAAGATCTCATCTCACCGACACCATCATCAACCCATCAACAAAATAACTAACTGACCTGGAGCTCCACGCCGCAGATCCGAGTCACAAAGATCCATTCCGAGTCGCCCCAGACTCGACACTGCCGACACAAGCTCGCACCGCCATCGGCGTGAGCTGCGACAGCAACCCCGCGAGACTTCTGGTTTCCCCAGCGTCGAACGCGACCCACGTGGCACCGCAACCCTCTACTTCGCGCATCCTTAACTAAACGTTGTTGACCACCCTCCACAGGGCCGACGACCCATTTTTCAGACAAGGGGAGAGAGGTTTCTGATCAAGAAAGAGAGGAGAGAGAACAGAGGAATAAAAAGAGTGAGAAAAAATAAAAGTTGAGAGGGTTATTTGGTCTTTTTGACCGCACAAATTTTGAAGTAGTATGGAAATAGTAGACTTGGGTGCGGAAATATCAGTGCCCAATTGAAAAATCAACACGGAGAGAGACAACATTATTTCACTGATTAGGGTTTTTTCACTCTCTAAAATTTCGCGCGAAAATGGAATCCGAAGGTAGCCGTTGGATAATTTTCTTCGTTTATACTTAATATTACTACTACTACTTCTTTCGTGGATTCGAATTTCAATTTCAATTTTTTCAAAAAAAAAGGTTGATTTTTTTTTTAATTGAATTTTCGAATTTTCAGCGCAAAAAGCCTCATCGAATCCATCAGCAATGCTCAGTTCTCTTCTTGGTAGGAGAGCCAAACTTCACGAGGAGCTCCGTAGCATCGAGAGGCAGGTAGTTTTTCCTTTTTTTATTTTGCTTATTAATTTGTGGTTTTATTTATATTTCCTTTGCTAATTAATATGTGCAGGTTTTAAGTTATTTTACTTTGGATTGTTAGAATTTGTAAAAATTTATAATATTTGTTTTTTTTTTTTTTTTTTTTTTTTCGTATAAGTAGCAACCTTTTGAAATTATGGGAATTGAGAAAATGCAAAGGGCCATAGTTCTATGCTTAAACCAATGCAAAATATATGTGATTAACAAAGCTTACTTCCCATATTTGGAAATTTGGACCCACTTATCATTTTTCAAGTTCAGTTGAGTTATCTGGATTAAGTGATGTTCAACTTTTTCAAATTTATCCTTGTTCAAATTGGCATATGATTTTGTGTTAACCAGGAATATACTTGAAAGTAACAAAGTGTATGTGTCATTTCATACAGAATATCAATGTAATTTATTGGCATTGGATTTAACTCCTGTTATGCTTGGCTGAGCTGTTATATGGTGTCTAGGTGAATCTGGCTAAGAATTTTAATCTTCTTTTCTTTTATTTCTTCTCCTTTTTCTTGAACCCATGAAGAGATATAAGCCCTCTTACATGTATAAGCATGCAATTTCTTTCATTTATTAAATTTTGAAAGGAAATAGGGAGAACACATAGTTTGAGCAACTTCTTTTTTTCTTATTCTTTGTGATAAGTGGTGGATGAAGAGTCTGATGGAGGAGTGTTTGGAGCTTGAATTTTTATAATTTGAAGAATATGACCATATAGAGAGTTTGATGTGAATGCTCTAATATGTATGCATAAATACTTTAACTGTAAACAGAAGACTCTGCCGGAGCCTAATACTTTTCTTTAAATCCAGGTCTATGATATGGAGACTAGTTATCTACAGGATCCAAGCCAATGTGGCAATGTGCTGAAAGGTTTTGAAGGGTTCCTATCTTCATCTAAGAGCACTGCCCTGTATGAAGTGGCTGAGATATTTCTTACCTTCTTTTCTTCTATGATTAAGTTATCCTCATTTTTCATTGGCCTTGATATCTATACTTTTGCTTCTTATTAACTTTAGTTGACAGGTGTATGTGTGCTAAACTCCAAATTTCATGATAATTTTTAGTGAAAATACAGAGACTGTTCTTTCTGAAATTTACTTAAGAAGTATCCTATCTAAATATGCTCATTCGAATTTATTATTTGTTTAATATTTTTGTCATGTTTCTTGTGTTTGAGATACCTGCGTTTTTCAACACCTCCGAGTCAAATTTGTGATTTCGCGATTTTCTTAATATTTCAGTATTTGTCTTGCATCTATTCTCTCATGCGAAGTAGTCATAAATGATTTTCCTTTGCTGGCCTGTTTTTGAACAAAAACTCAAAAATCAACTCAAACAGTGATCTATTTTGGCCCTGGATATATATGAGACAAAAAAGAAAGGGGGGGAGGGGGCAGCAGCTTATCATGGTATCCATTTATAGAATCCCTATATCTCCAAAAGTGGTATCCATTTATTAGTGTTGTCCTCTTTCGAAAATAACATTGCCCACTCTGTTTTCTATAGCATTTCAATGCAAAATTTGGTGCAGAAGCAGAACTGAGTTATCATTATTTTAATCAATATTATAAGTAAAGAGAGGTTGATCATGTCAATTATTTGAAGGAAATGAAGGGATATTTGGGCCATATCCAGTGCTGTTCGAAACACATTGGGGACAGTAGTTTCAGTTAGAGTCCCCCGATTGCTGTCTTAGAGATCAATATCCTATGTTAAACTAAATACTCAGTAAGTCAGAAGTTTCTTAGTAAATTACTTTGGTCGATGTTATATTATGTCAGAGAAATGTTTCTGAAAGGCTGATGAACCTTAGACATGTTTCACGCTTAAAGGTGAAGAAAAAACATTTTAAAATATAGATTGATGAATCCTAGATATTAATATATTGTTCTTTCGCTTCGGAGTTGTGGGCCATGGTATATGAACTCTTTGGAGTCTCTTGGGTCATGCTGAGAACAGCTTTGGATGTGTTAGCGTGCTGGCAGGGTAGTTTTGGGAGGCATAGGAACTTTCCGATTTGGCGGGCTGTGCTGCACTGCTTGATGTGGTGCATTTGGCGAGAGCGCATTGGGCGTAGTTTTGAGGATTGTGAGAGGTCTTATGTCAAGATTAAACTACTATTCTTACGCTCTTTATTGGATTGGATAGCTGGGTGGGGTTTGTATTCATGTACTTCTCTTATTCAATTTCTTGAGCTTTGTTCATTACGAGCTCCATAATTGTAGTATACTTTCTCTTTTTTAATGAAATTTATTATTTATAAAAAAAAAAAGAAGATCTTAATATATTGTTTTAAGACATACATACCTTGATATTCATAAAAAAAAAAGAAAAAAAAGAAAAGAAAAGAAAAGAAAAAGACATACATAGCTTGATGTTTGCTGCATTATGCATACATAAAAATTAATTTTTTTTGTCAGATAAAGTGGATCGCTGTTGTTACATCTCGTATCAATGATACATAACTACTTGAAATTTTTTGGTTGCAGCTTGAAGCGATCTAGAAAGTTTCAGCCTGAAGATAGGCTCTTCTCATTGTCTTCAGTTACCTCCCCAGCCGTATGTATTTTGAATCTTAATTGTTGATTGAAGGAATTTCATTTACTATTTAATATTTTCTTATTTACTTTCTTAATAAAGTGGTCTTAGTATTATTCTTGATAAAGTGGGCTTTTTCATCACTTTACTTTAAATTCTAGCTCATAGCCAGTGATCAGTTGGTAGTTAACATTTTTTCTTATGTTATATATTACTGCCAAAGTGTCTGTGCTTTTGAATAATTGTGTCTCTCTATATACTTGCATATTTGATCTATTCTGGTTGTAATCCATCATCATATTAGAACACAAACAGGGTGCAGTTCACCTTTTTCTATTAATATATTTACCCTTTTTTAATAATGGAAAAGGAGAACCAGGGGTGGGGGTGGGGGGTTATAGCAATGTTAAAGAATATTTGACAAGAACTCTTTCTCTAGAGTCCAAACCACAGCACTTAGAAGGGTATCTGTAAACATCTGACCTGTTCCTTATTTATAAAAGATGATAGGGAAGAAACTGCTGGGTTTTTCACTCTCAATTTGTATGTAAAAGAATGCCTTGAGAATAGTATTGCATTTTGACTTCAAACCAGTTCAGCATTCTATGAGCAGCTCATCATCCTATTATTAAAGTCAATTCTGCTGTTGGAGTTGGAATGCATGACAGGCCTTCTCATATTTAGTTTCCATTGTTTCTGATCCTCGTAATATACATTGGACCTCATGAACTAGAAGCGATTATAGGTGAGGTCCTGCTGCAATTGCCCCAAATTAAAACACCCACATGATGATGCCTATCTCTACCAGCCAGAGCCTCTGACTCTGAGTGATGCATCGCAATTAACGTATCACTGATGAATCTCTAGAGCAATTCAGCTACATTTTGTCAAACCCATAACTTGAAAGTCTTTGCTCTTTAGGTCATCATTTTTGTGCAGGTCCCTGTATTACTAGCATCAGAAAATTGTATTAGGGATTGAAGGTTAATCTTGTTATATAAGACTGTTAATTTTTCTCAGTTATTTAGTTCTTAAGGTTTACATGCTGCTTGATGTTAGCATTATAGATAAGATTTTCCATTTCCAGGTGAAGTAATTTAGATAACAATTTTATAAGTCTTTGTGGCAATTTAAAGGTTGATTAAGAAGACTGATTTGGAGCTCATTGAAAGCTGTCACTGGATAAATTGCAGTTTATATGACTTGGTTTGCCTTTGCCATTGGGTAACACAGAAGCATTGGAAAATTGAATCTTTTGATGCAAAAGAGCATTAAGTTCATGATATGAATTCAGAATAAAGAATCTCTCCCCCCCCCCTCCCTCTAAAAAAAAGGCAAACAATTCCTGTTGTGGCAAGAATATGATTGTGGGGCGATGGATATGATGTTTTACGTTGGCCCATTACAGTTCTTTAGGGGCAATCAATTCATTTTTTTTTTTTCACATAAAGATTTCATGATGATCACATTCCTTGTTAAGAGTGCTAAAATTTTGTTCGGGGGGGGGGGGGGGGGGGTCAGTCAAGTTGTATGCCTTTCTAAATTTGATTGAAGACAGAATTGGAATTTTGGATTTTGACTGAGGTTATCCTTTAGTCCTTTTCACATAAAGATTTCATGATGATCACTTTCCTTGTTAAGAGTACTTAAATTTTGTTCATGGCAAAAGGTTGGAGAAACATAAAAGTCTGCAGTAAAGGGGGAAATTTCTTTTGGGATGTGTTACACAGTAGAATAGACTTATAATTATTTAACAGCATGGTGTTCTTTATTGACAACTTCATGAGAGAGGAATATTAATATTGTCATATACTGATATGAAAAGAAAAGTTCTAAACTATTGGTCAACTGTAAAGTACCTTTATTTTCCTTTTCCTGTCTTTCCAATATCAGATTTCTTGATAATTCAATAGTTGGGGGAAGGGGGGATTTGAACTCTGGTTCTCCTCATAAAGGAAAACATGTAATGTCAATTGAGCTACAAGACTCTTGGCTTTCTAATATCAGATTTCTTGCACTGTAAAGTATTTAGATCCTTTTGCCCGACCTTTTGTTTCTTTTTAAAAGTAAAAACTGTAATGTTGTCCTGTCCACGGGATGTTATATGACTTAGTTCTAACATAGTTTTTATATATTTCTTCTACTGTTTTTGTCAGGCTGAAGAGCTTGCAGTTGGACGAGATGGTGAGCCTATATAAGCAAACATATTGACAACTTTACTTTGCTAAATTCTTATTGTTTCTCCTTCCTTTGTTTTCATCATAGATGGGAGATCAGACTTTGGTCTTGGTCGGTCTAAGGGTGGAGGTATATACGCAAATGGACAGTAAGTACTCTGCTACATTATCTCCAGTCTTTAACCATTATATTACAAATTTTACCCAAGCTCAAAAATGATTGAACAACTTTTATTGACAATATTACTGCTAATTCTTTTTAACTCCTGGGATCATGATGTAAAACATATGTATGTCACAGAGGAAAACCAAAGAAGGGAAGAGCTGGGCCAAGGGATGCAAAAAGAATGAGGTCTTCAGGTGATCCGGATTTTGACTATGACGATGATGACATGACATTGTAAATTTGCTTGCACTGAATGAAATGTGATGTCTTTTCTGTGTATGCTTTGCAAATCTCAAAGCCGGAAACAGTATGCTTTTTGTCTTCAAAATCCTGTTGATTCCAGAACTGCATAGGAAAGGGAAGCCCTTAACCTTTGTGGTTCATAAAAGATGTTGTCACTGCATATAATCAATATTTATATGTTTACCAATTTTTATTTCCAAGGTAACTGAGATAACTTATACCCTAGCAATACTCTATTCATATCATGCTGAAGGATGCCATCAAATTTCATGAACACCACCAAGACGCTTGCTAGGATGTTCTTTTGATAGTATAGTGTTGCTTTATTCTGATCACTTGCAAGATCTCTGAAAAACTATAAACTGTAATTTATTTGTAGAAAGTTTTTTGTGTCATTAATTTGCACTAGTAAAGGTACTTTTCGTTTGCTGGTCTGTGCACATGTATATATGTTGTGATGTTGAATCGGTCAGGCTTCGAAGCAAGTTTAAGCTATGTGAAGCTTAATATATTACCCGATTCTTCATTAAAATTTTACCATTCGAGATTTGCTTTGCTTGCACGTCTTTAAGCACCTAGAACAGACTTGTCGCACACCATTGGAAATGCTTGTTTCATCCTTCACATACTAGAGAACTCGTTCGGTTAGGGATGGTCATGGGGAAGGTATGGGGCAGTCAGGCGGTTATCTCATCCCCCGCTCTGCCCCGTCCCTCGTTCACCACCTCGGCTTCCCACATGGGTATCCATCCTCGACCTACCATTTTACCATAAAGACCAAAAACATCAGTTATATATCAAGCATACTTTTCACCTGAAAGACCAAACTTTTGCACCTTCATCTTGAACAATTAATGAAAAAGAAAATCTTCACCATGCAAAAATTCCACAAAAGAATCAGTAAAATGAACAATTTTTTTTTTTTTTTTTTCAATAATATTATACAACGAAAGTTTTTGATTTTTTGTTAACTTTTTCTAATGCTGCAACATTATTTTTTGAAAACTCACATTATCCACATCACCATTCTTTATTTAAAATATAAACAATAAATAAATTGAGAAAAACCAAGAGTTTTTATGGTGTGTTATTAGTCGGGAAAGTAGAACAAGGTCGTTTCTTGTATTTCTAAATTCCTATTAAAGGCTAAGAAGCCAAAGGTTGTACTACATTTTCCATCCCCACTATTGTAAACAAGTCAAGTCAAGCTAAGTATTAAATATTTAATATTCTTTATTTAATTTTATTTTGAACACGAGTCGAGTTTAAGTTTCTCAACGAACAAGATTATATGTTTAAGTTTAGTTCATTTAATTGTCAAACAAACTTAAGCTTGTTCAGGAACTACTTGATTAATTTATTATTCTCTTATATATAATAAAGTCTACCACTAGAATTTTGTGTCCTTTCACAATCACAAATCTAAATTAAAAAATTATAGTTGAAAAAATATTATATTATATATTTTTTGATAATAAATATTATATTATATATAATTCATTATTCAGAAACACATCATTATATTTTTACAAGGGGTGGTTTGTTTACGCCTTAATCCCACCACTCGGGCTTGTTTGATAAAGTCTGCTACTGTTACACTTGCTTATTTCCATTAATAATTTGGAAGATGGTAACGAAGAAGGCAGAGCAACAGGCAGTTTACTGGACCGAAATCTCGGATTCCGTGTCACGGCGCTTCCATTTCGAGGCGGACGGTCAAGTCTCCGTTAGTTGAATTTCCTTTTAATCGCATTCGCTGTGTAGTATGTATTTTCAATGTTACATTAATTAATTGATGTTATTATTATTATTAATTAAAGATGAAGGTTGTGGATGATTCGAGAGCAGTAATTCATAAAATGGTGGACTGCTTCTATAACAAATTCTTCCCCTCTGGATATCCCTACAGGTTATAACTCTCTTGGTTTTTTACACAATTTGATTAGGCATATATACTAAAATATAATGGTTGTGGCAGTGTTAGTGAAGGGTATCTTAGATACACGCAGTTTCGTGCACTGCAACACATCACCAGTGCGGCGCTGTCTGTGCTATCCACTCAGGTTTTTTGTTTTTACTTGTTAAGGTTTTGTTTGGGAGTTTTGAATGAAATGTATAATTTGGCCTTTATTTACATATGCTATTTATTGTATATGCTTACTCCTTTGCAGTCACTGCTATTTGCTGCAGGCTTGCGACCCACGCCTGCTCAAGCAACTGCTGTAAGTTGGGTAAGTTTTTTTGTTGGGTTGGTCAATGGTGGATGTCTAGTCCTGATTGTATTCTTGTTAAGAACTCTCGGTTCCTTTTGTTGGCATGCAGATTCTACGGGATGGGATGCAGCATGTGGGGAAGCTCATTTGTAGTAACTTGGGTGCTAGAATGGATTCTGAACCTAAAAGTTGGAGAATTCTCGGTTGGCATCTTTGGTTTTTATCATGAATGTCCATTATATGCATCTTTTGGTAACTATTATCTACTACTTTTATGTGTTGCCTAACTGGAATGTGCCTTCCATCTTGCAGCTGATGTGCTCTTTGACTTGGGCACTGGCTTGGAAGTTCTTTCTCCCTTGTGCCCACATCTTTTTCTTGAAGTGGCAGGTCTAGGCAATTTTGCAAAGGTATAATGTCTTTCATAAATCATACTAAATATATATATATATAGTGTTCTTTATCAATTTATAATTTTTTAATTTTCTACTGCCATTTGAAGTCATGATATTGTTTTTTACTATAACCATCTATATCCGAACCACCCCCCCCCCCCCCCCCCCCCTCTTGATCCATGATCAATGGATGTGCTGCTTTGGCTCATATGACCGTTTCTCCTTCACAATAATGGGTGGAGGGTGCGGTTGTGGGTTTAAGACCTACTGGGTGCGTGTGTAACTTACCAATAATAAAAAAAATAACTTACATCATTTAACTTTGGTCAAAGTTCAATTTAGTCCTAAGTTTTGACCATGTCAATTCAGTTCTCTAAGTTTCATTTCATTTCTATTAAGGATTTTCATCCACATTTCCATTAAATCCCCTGTTCGTTTCCAATTTAATTGATTTTAAGCAAATACCCATAAACCCACACTCGATTGAACAAATGCCCAAACAAAAAAGAATCCCCAAACGCAATGCCCATGCTCTGGTGTGATCTCCAAAAGCTGTGGCTCTTGGCCGCTTCCTTCAAAATCCATTGGCCATGATTGCAGCACTATGCAGGCTTGAAAGAGAGATATTATCATGGAATCTTGGCTTGGACCTAGGAAAGCTGATTCTTTACAGAGGGCATTAGTTAGAGCTGGAGCAATTACCTCTTGATGGGAATTCATTGCTCATGGGCTTGGTACTAAAATAGGTGTTGAAAAATTCAATTGGTTTTCTTACAAGTAAGATGCAGTGGGTTGGCAGCTTCTAGCAGTGATTTTCATCTTTTGGATGATACTAGAATTCATCCAGAGTCATATAACTTGCTGAGGCTTTGGCTGGTGAAGTTCAAAAATATGCTGAAATAAATGCAAATGATGATGAGACGCCTATAGAATTTGTTAAGAAAAATTCTCCACTGCTAAAAGGTTTCTTAGTTCATATATATGCAAAGGATCTTGAAAAAAGCAACAGCAGAAATAAACGCAAGTTGGGGATTGGCTTTTGGAGATCACAGCAGAGCATGGGTATTGCGTAATTTGGGATTTTTTTTTGTTTGGGCATATGTTCAATCGGGTGTGGGTGTATGGGTATTTGCTTAAAATCGGTTAAATTGGAAACTAACGGGGGATTTAACAGAAATGGATGGAAATCCTTAATTGAAATGTAATGAAACTTAGGACTGAATTGACACGGTCAAAACTTAAAGAATTGAATTGAACTTTGACCAAACTTAAAGGGTGTAATGTGTAATTTGGCTAAAAAAATCAATATTGAATTTCTCTTTCTCTACCTGGAGTTTAAAGGGAATCGCAGTTGTTGCAGCAAGAGCGACAAGATTACCAATATATTCTTCATTTGCCAAAGAAGGCAATCTTAGTGATCTCTTTGCAAAAGGGGAGGCCATCTCTACTCTTTTCAATGTTGTTGGATTAGGAGCAGGAATATCTCTAGCATCTACTATTTGTTCATCTATGCAAGGAAAGGTCAGTGTCTTATCAATGCCTTGTTTCTGGAATTTCAGCACATTGGGTTTATTTAATTTAATATTACTGATAATATGGGTCCCACTAGTTTCTCATAGGTTTCTCGTTTAGAATATCATGTAACAAAAAAAATTGCTGATTATTAGTATCTATCAATGGAAAACCTTGGGAGGATTGATATTCCAGTTAATTCAAGCGTCTGCTTTATCAAAATACAGAAGCAATCTCTTTTGAAATGTTTCTTTACAAAAACTTGAAAGTTTCTACTACAATGTGGAGTTAGAGAACAAAGAGATGATGATGTGAGACTCAGAAATTTGAACTCTACTTTTTAACACACACACAAAAAAATCTAATTTAGCTTTATGCCTAAAATTCACTGTCAGTGTCACTTCTCTCTTCACATAAAGGAGAGCATGTGAAGAGAGAACCATATTTTGTATCTTCCTCATCCAGATGGGTTATGGGCTTTATAAAGAGATGATGATGTGAGACTATGAAATTTGAACTCTACTTTTTAACACACACACACACAAAAAAAAGAAATCTAATTTAGCTTTATGCCTGAAATTCACTGTCAGTGTCACTTCTCTCTATGGTAATCGCCCATAACCCATTTGGATGAGGAAGCTACAAAATATGGTTCTCTCTTCACATGCTCTTGTTTATAATGTGACTACTTACTCCAAAAAGAAAAGTGCACAAATGAAACTCGCAGGAGTCCTAAAAGATCATCCAGTAAAGTCAGGACACATCAAAAGGTAATGAGAGGCAGTCAAGAGATTATTGGTCTCAGCATTGTACATGGAGCACTGCTAAAATCAGTTAATTTTGCCTCGTTTCTTTCCTTCTTTTCAAAGTATAAGTTGATTTTTCTGATTCTAGGTAGCTGGACTATTTACTAGTTCTTGCCTTCTTGGCCTCTTTCCATTCAATAACAAGTTATTAAATTTAAAATTTTGAATTAAGAATAGGTCTCTTTGGAAGTGAATTGAAGTATGAAAATCTTTCGAAAATTAAATAAAAACATTATTAAAAATAGATTTTATGAGGTATTAAATTTATGTTCAGGTTGAACATTAGGCAATCTATAGGTGCTTGAATGAGTCAATCTTTTCAGAATTTTCAAAGCATGGAGGATGGGATTTATGGAGTCCTGATTGGGGATTAGGTCATATGGATTTAGACAAATTTGCAGCTAATCTATTTCCTTTTTGGACTTGGAACAAATCATCTTATTTTCATAGGAATCTAATCCTTGGTGGTTCTGAACTTCTAATCATTAAAAATTTCTTTCAGTTGGTTGTTGGGCCTCTCCTCTCTATCTTACATGTTTACAGTGTCGTTGAAGAAATTCAAGCTGTTCCTGTCAACACATTGAATTCCCAGAGAACTGCAATGATTGTGGCTGATTTTCTAAAGGTTTATTTGAACTTCCATACGCAAAGTATATGTGCTTATCTTTCTTATAGTTCATATCATATATATATATATATATATATATATAAAAGTTTCCCCATTTGATATATTGTTTGATTGGAATCCAATCAGGCAGGAAAAATATCAAGTCCTGCTGATCTAAGGTACCAAGAAGATCTCTTATTTACTGGGCGGCTAATAGAAGATGCTGGAAATGTAAAACTGGGAAGGGATTTGCGCAAGGTTGTGAAGCCTTCAAAACTTTGGGAATTGAAACAAATATTCCCAGAGGAGAAGTTTCTGCTAAGTCATGGTAATAAATGGGTTGACATGGTATTGGAGCAAGATGCTACTGGTGAAGATGCATTGAGGGGGTGGCTAGTTGCCGCATATGCTGCAGATATTGGGAAGTCCTCTCATGAGCCAAGTGCTAGTGCCCTGCAAGAGGCTTATGACAAGATGAATGATGTGTTTCCTCCATTTTTGTCTGAACTGCAGGCCAAAGGGTGGCATACTGATCGTTTTCTTGACGGAACAGGAAGCCGGTTTTCATGGTAGTATTTTGCTGTTTCAACAGTACTTTACTTAATTCAAGATGAAATTCTTTGATTACAGGGATTGGGGTTTGCCCTTCAAAAGTGGCAATGTATTAGTGTTTAGGGAGGTAGGCATCATGGAAAATGATTATTTCCATTTGAAATTGATCAATTTAATAGTTTAGATTAAATATTATATATCTAACAGTATACAAACTGCATCATTTAAAATTTTAAATGATGTAATAATCTGTATACTTCAAAAAATAAAATCTTAATGATGAAATGGACTTTCAATTTCACTTGAAATAGAGAGGATCTTGTTCTAGAGATTACTTGGAAGTTGGAACTTGTACGGGGATGGTATTTTTATTTTGAAAATCAAAAAGAGCATTCAAATTCTACTTGTGTCCCCTAAAAATGATAGTTTTAAGGTTGTACTCTCATATCCTCGGTGACTTGAGTGGGAGGTTTGGGCGGTTCATTCCCATCACTATAAATGACATGTTTTTTTACCTTAATAATTTTTTTTTTTAAAAAGTAGAGAAAAATTCCGAAAAGACAAATATGGTAAACTGTCTTGCCTTATGAAAAGGACAAAAATTTAGACGTACATGGCATGGTGGATAGAAGCTAATAACACGAGACACGTGGGAGAATATTAATATGTATTTTTTTATTTTTGGATGAATAGCAGAAATTAACATTAGCAGCCGTGGCTTAGTGCATGTATCATCATTACAAGCATAATTCACGTTTATCTTTTTCTAAAATTCTGCACAAAAAAGAAACAAAAGTTTTTAGTGTGCATATTCGAAACTTCATGGTCATTGCTATGCTATCTTTAAGCACACCTTTACTCATATGTTAATCATCACAACCTTTTTTTTTTCTTTCGCTTTTTCATCACATTTCCCATTACAAACTATTAAAGCAACGGAGGTAGACATAACAAAATTGGATTCGAACCCAACCCTGAACTCGAATGATGAAAATGGATATAGGTTTTTTGGACCCGTGAAAAAATGGGTTATCTCAAAATTGGTCCGCTAAAACAGCGGGTTAGATCAACCTGTGGTTAAGTGGTCAAATCCTTTTTTAAGAAGAAAAAAAAAAATTCCATTTTTCGTTCTTAAAAAAATTATTTTCTAACTTTCCAAACAAAAAGGAAAGAAATTTTACGTAAAAGAAATAATAGTAAGATGCTTCAATTACTTATTTATTTATTTATTTTTCTTTAGTCAAATATTATATTAATTCATTATTCATATAAAAAAAATTAAATATGACAGTTATTTTTATAAATTTGTATAAATGTTTTCAGTGTTAATTATTTCCTATGAGATATTATTGTCTTTTTAAATACTTGTTTCAAACTTCTTTAAATTGCTTTGAGATATTATTGTACCATAATTATGTCATTTTGAACATAAAATTTAAGATGATGGTTATTATTCTAGTAACTTTATTTCACATTTTACATGCTACTATAGGTACACCTGAAGTTGATATTTGGTAATGACATCCAATTTATCTTATACTCTTTTATGAAATGATTATACTAGTAAACTTTGGACTAAAAACTTAGAAGAATTGTTCTATTATTTAACTTTTATTGTTGACTGTATTCTTTTCTTTGTAAATGTATTACAAGGAAGACAAAAATAATATGTTCAAGTTGGTTTTTTATGTGTAAAAAATACGAGTCATATTAGGTAGACCTGACTCATAAAAAACCAGGTAAAGGTCATAGGTTTTACAACCCGTTTTAATTCAACAAGTTTTTGTCCTGAACCTAGTTTGATCCATACTCGATCAAGTTGAACTCGAACCCATTTGACTTGTCCCGTTTTCCAAGTCTGGATGTAAGGTTTAAGGATGGTCAACTATTCAAACATAAGCAGTAGTACTGTTTGAAATGAAAATTTCTTGTTTTGACATTCTTCTTAGCATTTCAAAATAAGTGGACAATAATAGTAAAATAGACAATTGCATATTTCCACAAAAATCTTTGGGTGATGCTTTGGTAGGGTGTGCATCCAACTCATCAACCTCCTAATCCAACTTGATGCCCCAGGTTGGTTTTTCGTGCATTGGGTTGAAAATGTTTTTAAGCCTCGAGTTGGGTTAGCTTCGGGTATATAATTTATCCATCTAACCTGACTCGACCCATGTATATTTAATAATTTAAAAATATATATTTGTTTATGTTGTTACCCTTTACACGTTACATACTTATTAGACCTATTAACCCTAAATTCTTAAATCACCATCTCATTTCTCTATCTACTGCTATTGTCAAACTCCTCTCATCTCTTGCCTTTCTCATCATCACTCCTTTTTTAGCCCAATTTGTTGAAAATAAGATCAAACAACAACAAAGGAAGAAAAGAACACAAAGAACACAGAAGCAGAAAGTTTTGGCAAAACTACATACAAGAGCATGGCATGCTTTGCATAACCTTGCACAACCTGCCAAGAAAAACTTAGCCACACCTCAAACCACCATTCAAGTCACCAACAAATCCAAAGCTTTGGCCACAACACACTGTGGTTGAGCCTCCACCAAAAATAAAATAAAAAAAAATCCTCAACCAAAACTCATTCCCCATAAACCCTAGTAGAGCCTTTGTCGCACCTTTACAAAGCAAAGGCTCAACCACCAATTAAAATCCCAATCCCTTTAACTGAAACCCCAATGCCCTATGCCAAACCCAAAACACACCCAACTAGACCTAAATCCAATCCCACACCATTACTCACAATGACATAAAAACCTAGCCACCCTCGACGTATTGCAAATCACCCCTTTTCCCACTACAACAATATACTTATTTGGTGACAAAATCTAGCGACTAAATATTTTTTTGTTGCCCAATATCTATCTTAGGCGACAAAATATTTTATTTGTCGCCAAATATAAATCTTAGGCGACGAAAATTATATTTCGTCGCTTAATTGTAAAACATAGATTACATATGGTGACGAATAAGTACTTTCGTCGCCTAAAGGTTAAAAAAAAAAAGAAGGCGCCATCTTCTTTGGCCACACCAAAATAATGGTGGGAAATTGGCGACGAAATATTGCGTTGCCAAAAATATCTCATTTTTAGATTTAGGCAACGAAAATAAAGTTTCGTCGCCCCATGTAATTTGTATTTACAATTCGGCAACGAAACTCTATTTTCGTCGCCCAATATCACTTGTATTTATACTTTGGCAACGAAATATGCTTTTCGTCGCCCAATATGTTTTTTTTTTTTTTTTAAGATTTAGGTGACGAAATTTTATTTTTGTCGCCCAATGTATGCGTTTTTATAAGATTTCGGCAATGCAAACCAAATTTCGTCGTGCAATGGAATTTGTATTTACAATTCGACGACGAAATCCACCCATGCACAAGCCATGACCAACCCACCGCCGATCTTATCCCTTATACAATCCATCGCCAAGTCCAACATCTATCCCTCACACAAACTATTACAAGAAACAATTAAACCAACCCTCTGACACAACCTGATCCAACTCGACCAATGTGGGTTGGGTTGGTTTCTACACATGTGATGGGTTGAGATTTTCTCAACTCGATAAGGTTGTGTTGTGATAAGTCACGAAATATGACTTATTTACCTATGTTTTAGAGAGAATTTAATGGGATTATTATGCATGATACTTTGAATTGCATATAAGTTATACAATTCTTTAATTTCATTGCATCGCATGAAATTTACCATTTATGTGAGTTATATTGATCCCATAGAGTGTTAACTTAGTTTGTTATATTTGTAGGTCTTAATGAAGCAAAAGAAGGTCAGCCCAATTCAATTGGAGTCTAAATAAAACAAGGAATCAAAGAAAAATCGCTATCCAATTCGTACTAGGATTTCAGCTTGCATATGTCTTCGTATTTGGGCCGTAACTTTTAACTCATATATCAGATTGATGCGATTCAAGTTGGGCTGGAAATCTGATTCAAAGGGCTACAATTTTGTGTCTAATGAGAATTTCCTAATTCGGACTTATAAGGGGCCAAACGTGGTGGTCAAGTAAAGCCTCAAAATCTGGGATTTTAAACCTACGAAAATTTTAGTTTTATTAGGATTTCTAGACCTATTTAAAGGTTCATTAGGTCAAATTTAAGAGCACTCTTCTCTCTTCACACTTCTCTCCTCTCTCTTAGTCTCTTTTTGCCTCTCTCCCCCAATGTTTTCTTTAGTATTTTTCATGGAAGGCTAAAACCTTAGCTTAGACTAAGGAGGATTCCCCTTTGTAAAATACTATTTATTCTTTTAATGCCATGAATGTGTTTCAATGTTTTAATTTATTCTATTGATTGTTCATACCTATTATATTATTTTATTTGAAACTTTTAGGGTTTGAACCGTTTCATAAGTTCAGTCAGGCTTTTCTTATAGTTATGTAAGAACCCTAGATTTATCAAATACAAAACCTTAATTGCATTAGATATTATTGTTTGCTGCGTTATTGCTTGAGAGTATATCGTCGTCTTATGATTTTTCTAGTGTAGTTATTGATTTCATGCTTTAATCAATGGACAATCTTTAGAAAAATTTATATTAGAATTATTTATAAAGTCTTTATTGCAAATCTTCCGATTGATGGTTTGGGATGAGAAACCATCAATTGAGTTATGACATGGTAAAATTGAATTTATAGTATTCTTATAAAGTGGATGAACCTAAAGTCTAGGCATTTTTACTCGTTGTATTTTTCTTAATTTTAATTATTAGTTTTCTACAAACCTCAAAATATTATTTTCTTTATTTTTACCCTTTTAAAAGTGTCTCTTGAATTCCAATCTCCTTGTGGTTCGACAACCCTCTTCACTACTATACTATCCATCCCTCATCAAAATTGACCCGACATCATGTTGGGTTGAAAAAAAACCTCTAACTTGACTCAACTTAACCCATGCACACCCTAAACTTTGGTCCAGTGTTCTAATACATTTGAAGGGAAATGAAAAATGACAAGTGTTGTGTCCGTGTTGCATCCAGTGTATTGAAGCACTAGACGAAAGCAAAATTCAAAATAATTTAGCAAAATAATAGGAGAGTCAACACATCTAAAGGATTATGTATGATTTAATATAATGTTCGTTTGTTTTGATGGTGTATTTGTAGAAAATACTTAACTTCCTTATTCATATAGTTTGTAGTTTATGCATAGTCTTAATTTTGTTAAGAGTATATACTAGACATCATTAGGAGGACTTGAATAGTTGTTTTTTTTTTTAATTTTTTTTAATTTTTTTTTTTAATTTTTGAAATTTGTACTTACTCATATCATTTTTAAATGTAGGAAATGTGTCAAAAAAACAATAAGATTCTTGACTAAAATGATATTGTCTGTATTTCTTGGTCAAAGAATTTTCAACAGCAAAGTAAGGAAGAGGTATAATTTGATAAATTATCGAAGTTCATATAGCTACATATGGTATATTCTTAGAAAATACTTTATTTTCTTATTCATAGAGTTATAATTTATTCAAAACCCCATATATATATATATATATATATATATATATATTTTTCCTTACTTATTTGTGTTTTGCCAAATTGTAGAAAGAGAAGACATGTCTTGATATTACCAGAATCCAACTATTTAAGATCATCCATGTGCAATAAAATGGGCAAGTAGTAAATAAAGAAACAAAAGATGCATTGTTATAGAGTCTTCTAATCATATTGATGTAAGTAGTTATATATGGTTCTTTTTTTATTAGGTTTAGTTGCATGTGATATAATTACTTTTCTTTTTAGATGACATTAAGGAATGTTACTACTCAAGTGAATAAGGGAGGTCATTGCAAATGTCTAAAGGCAAAATGTTTGTGGAGGTATTGGACCTAAGAATCATGGACGAGTTCTTGGCTATGGGACAGGTGTCACTCCTACACAATTATGGGGTTCCTCCTCGTCCAACATGCATGACCTTGAGAAGTGATAAGGAATTTGAGCAAAAACATTTGGACGCTAATGCTTTGAATCATTGGAGAAATAAGTAAATTAGCTCAAGAGCTAGCTCGTTGGAACAAACGATCTAGTCAAATGGAGCAACAAGCTTGGAAAATTGAACAACATGCTAGTTGTGTTGAAGCTTTGATGACGCAAATGATGATTTATATCACCCCAGGAGCATCTCAATCAAATAGTAATCACTAAGTTATAAAGATAATTTACTTCAATTTATAGTTCTTCTAAAATTTTCTTACTATATTTTGTAAAATGTTGAAGGACAATCATAATTAACGAGGATAAAGGTATGCATCTTTTAGAATCATATTATGAGATAGAGTTTTATTTATCTTTACTACCATATTTTTATGACAATTTTTTTCTTGTTTTTATTGTAAGTACTTGAGGCAGGCAAGTAGATGGAGTCATATGAAATAGTTATATTTTGTTTTGATTCATTTAGCTTACCTTGATAAGATTTTGAAGATATTGAAACTATTATGAACTTGGTGATATGTGTTTTATTTATTTATTTATTTATTTTTTTATGTATGTGTGGTTTTGGTAGACAAAGGAGTGATTTGTACTAGGTTATATAATACCATGTTTTTGCATATATAATTTAGACTTTGTAATATGTGGTTCTTTAAAGTATGTATGGTTTTGGTATATATTGAAATAATTTGAATCAAGTTATGTAATTTTGTGTTCTGGAATATATGATATGTATCAAGTTGTGTAATATTTTGTTATGTAAAATTTTTATTGATATGAGATAGTTAGACTGAAATTATATATATGTTAGAATATAAGCCCAATGGGTCTTAGACCCAATACATTGTCTTGTAGAGCACTCTTATTACTTATTGAGTACTCACCTTTGCTTATATAAAGGCTCTCTCTTGTACTATATTATTCATATAATACAATACACAGACTTTCAGTCTTTACAATATATAATATATATATATATATTATATATATATATATATATATATATATATATATATATATATATATATATATATATATATAATATTAAATGACATAATTATTTCGAGGGCTTCATGACAGTCGAGGACCTCAAAAATGTTATTCTACTTTTATCAAATGTTATGTGATTGTTGATAAAAGTAATATGCATGAGTATTTCAAACTATTAACATATTTGTCGACGGATTTTTTTTTGTAATTATTTTTACGATTTTATGTGTACAATAGTTTTTGAGCAATTGCCATGGCTGTCGAAAATATTGACGACAAAATTAAAATGCCTTTTTTGAGAATTTTCCTTACTTTTTTTTTTTTTTTTTTTTCCACATTTTTGAACCTTGAAAAAAGTGATATTTTCTTAGTGAACATCCTTTTGGTTGATTAAAAGTAAATGAGAAGAAAAAACCTCTCTTTCCCACTCTTATGTTGCTTTCATCTCTCTTAGAAAAAAAAAAAAAAAAAAAAACTCAAGTATGATATATGTTTGTGTACATATCGGAATATGATCCTTTCCATTTGAAAATCTCTCCATTTGTCCATTTCATGGTTAAAATTATATTTCACAAATCTAACGGTGTACAGAGTGTCTTGTCATTTTAAAATTTTAAATGATATCGCAGTCTGTATATTGTTAGACCTGAGATATTTAATCTAGACCATGAAATAGAGACTCTCCATTTCATTTTAAATTGAGAGGATCCTTTGAAAGAAACCAAAAGTAGGAGAAAAGAGATTGTAGAACAAAGAATAAGAGAGAGATAGATTGAGAGAAAATGCAGTATAATAGAGACTGCTTGAATGAATATATGAGAGGTATTAACCTCTATTTATACACAGTGTAGTATCAACAGAATTAACAGCAATAAAACTAATTTGTAACTACTTCTACTCTGTTAAATAGGTTATAACAGTTTAATAAATGCTTGATTACATGAGTAATCTATCATCCCCCCTCAAACGAATGGTCATTGGAACAGACCAGAAGTTTGGAACTTAAGCGATGAAATCGTGGAGAAGGAAGAGCCTTGGTAAAAATATCTACAATTTGATCATCTATAGAAATAAACTGAATAGAAATATCACCACGGACAACTTTTTCACGAACAAAGTGATAATCCACTTCAATATGTTTGGTGTGGCCATGAAAAATTGGATTCACACCAGATGACAGGAGCGGAAGCCAAATATAAACCAAGATCACAAAGATCTTGACGAAGCCAAGCAAGCTCAGCAGCACCCGTTGTAAGAGACCGATATTCTGCTTCGGTGGAAGATCTTGAAACATTATGTTGTTTCTTTAAAACCCAAGTAATGGGATTGTGCCCAAGGAAGACAATGATACCCGAAGTGGATTTGCGGTCAGATGGGTCTCCAGCCTAGTCTGCATCTGTGAAAGCAGTGAGAGTGAGAGGACTTGGTTGAAAAAGAACACCTTTATCAAGAGTACCTTTGAGAAATCTGAGAATTCTTTTGGCGGCCACGAAGTGAGTAGAGGTGGGTTTATGCATGAACTGACATATGCGATTTACTGCAAATGTGATGTCAGGTTTTGTGAAAGTGGCATATTGTAATGCACCAACAAGACTCCTATATGTAGTAGGATCAGGGACAACATCATCATCAGAAGGAGTAAGAGCAGGAGTCACTACAATCGGAGTTGGAGCAGCTTTGGAGTCAAGCATGTGAAATTTTGTGAGCAAATCAATGAGTTATTTGCGTTGATGAACAAAGAAGCCATCCGTTGTGCAATCAATCTGTAAACCCAAGAAGTACCGAAGAGGACCCAAATCCTTGAGCTCAAAAGAAATGGACAATTGAGAAATTATGGTGGTGATGGCAGATGAATCATTACCTGTGATAATAATATCATCAACATACAATAGCAAATAGACAGTAAGAGAGCTTCAATGTAATATGAACAAGGAGGCATCGGCAATAGAGGCAATGAAACCCAAAGTCAGCAAATGTGACGTAAAACGTTCAAACCAGGCACGAGGGGCTTGTTTTAATCCATATAAGAATTTGTGCAATTGACAAACATGAGAGGGATGAGCCGCATCAACAAATCCCAAAGGTTGAGTCATAAAGACATTTTTTTTGAGAAATCCATGAAGAAATGCATTACTTACATCGTGTTGTCGAAAGGATTAGTGATTTTGAGCTGCCAAGGATAATATAATTTGAACAGTAGGGGGTTTGACAACGGGATTGAACGTTTCGTTGTAATCAACACTAGCCTGTTGATGAAACCCCTTAGCCATAAGACAAGCTTTATACTGAGAGACTGATCCATCAGGATTTCGTTTGATTTAGTAAACCCATTAACATCCAATCACATTCTGAGTTGAAGAAAAAGGAATTAGGGACCATGTTTGCTGCCTTTCAAGAGCATCAAACTCAAAAGCCATAGCTTTTTACCATTCCAGAATTTTTGAAGCAATAGTGTAAGTATGAGGTTCTGTTTGAAGGTAATTGTTAGTGGTAGTGTCGAAGGATTTCTTTTGGAAATACTGGACTTGGATCGGGTTTGCATGGTATGGGATGAGATATTAGGAAGCACGGGAGCAAGAGAGGTGCTAAGGTGTGGAGGTTTTGGGATAGAAATAGCTTGAGGTGTTAGAGATACAGGGATAGGGGTGGCGGGTTTTGGAGATGAAGATGCAATATGTGGGCTAGGGTTTTGTGAAGTGGGTGTAATTGGGTTATGAGAAGGGCTAGGTATATGTGAAGAAACTGGGCCCAATATGGAGGGTAAAGAGGAACCCATGGGAGGTATATGAGTGAGGCCTATGGAAGGGTATGAATTATATGGTGTGGGTGGATTTAGTGAACAACCCGTGGGTTTGTCAGGAATAGGACCCAATAAAGATGGTAAAGAAGACAAGTTGGAACAAGCATGAAAATATAAAAGTGTACTAAGCCAAGGATTAGATGTAGAAGAATGTGAAGTATTTTGTGAGGAGGAAGAAATAGAAGAAAAAGGAAAGTGATGCTCATTAAATTTGACATGATGGGAGACAAAATATCAAGAGGTAATGGGATCCAAACAAAGATAACCTTTGGAGTTAGAAGCATATCCAAGAAATATGCATTCTTTGGAACGAAGATTGAATTTATGTTTGGAATAAGGACGTAATAACGGAAAACAAGCACAACCAAAGGATTTAAAAAGAGAATAATTTGGTGAATTACCAAATATATTCTCCCAAGGAGAAAGAGAATTGCGGTTAATGGAGGGAAGACGATTTATGAGAAATACCGTGGTGGGAGAAGCATAAGACCAATATTGAAAAGGAAGAGATGATTGAGAAATTAGAGTAAGAGCTATGTCAACAATGTGATGATGTTTTCTTTCGACAACATCGTTTTGTTAAGAGGTGTGAGGACAAGCGAATTGATGAAGAATTCCATTATTAGAACAAAAATTACAGAATTCATTATAAGTATATTCACTTCCACAGTCAGTGCATAAAATTTTAACGGATTTGCCAAGAAAATATTCCATTGTATTCTTGAAATGTTGGAAAGAAGAAAGAACTTGAGATTTGTGACGTAATGGAAAAAACCAAGTGAATCTTGTAAAATCATCCACAAAAATGACATAAAGCGAAAACCATTTATTGAAGAAATTGGAGCGGGACCCCAAACATCACTATGTACAAGTTCTACAGAAAATTTTGTACAAGAATGTGAAAGAGAAAAAGGCAATTGGGTCATTTTGCCCATTACACAATGTTTACAAAATGAAGTGTTAGAAGAAATGGACCGTGGGCCAAGCAAATGATGAATTTAAAGTTGTTGTAAAACACGAGGCTGTGGGTGTCCTAGCCACATGTGCCAAAGATCAGCCTGTGAGACATTTGAACAAACAGATGATAGGCAGGCTATATTGGAGTTGTGAGAACTTGGAGAAGATGAGGCAGAACGAGAAAGAAACGAAGAGATGCGTGAGTTCCAAGAAGGTAGAGAGAGTCCATGGATGGGATAAAGACCATCCTTACAAAAACCCTTGTAGAGGGGCTTCGCCGTAAGAAGATTGTTGATCAGAAAACGATGAGCATCAAAATGAAAAGAGCAAGCATTATCTCGACAAAATCGATGAACAGAAAGAAGATTAGATTTCATTGAAGGAACATGTAAAACCTTATGAAGATGAAAAAGATAAGAGGAAGTGCGAAGTTGACCATTACCAATATTAGAGATAGGAAGTTGCTAACCATTACCCACGGAAACAAGTTGTGAATCGGTGTAAGCATGATTATCTAGGATGGTGTTCAAATCTGGAGTGAAGTGATTTGTGGCCCTTGTATCAGAAATCCAAGTGGTTTGGGCTGGCTGGGTTGGTGTGGAGGTAGCCATTGCAGTAAGCTTGGCTAGTGGATGGCGTCCCTGGTATGCATAGTTCATCCATTGATAGCAATCAATGGTTATGTGTCTAGGTTTGTAGCAGATTTGGCATGTGAGGCGAGAAGTAGAGTTTGTAAAAGATTGGGGATTTTGGGAATTTGTGTTGTAATTACAGAAATTACCACCACCATTGGAGACATTGTTTGAGTTCCCTTGATGAAAACCCCCTTGATTGAACCCTTGATTGAAGCGCCCACGATTGTATGACTGAAATCTTCCACCTCGGTTGCCTCGGCCTTGATTGTTTCCTCTGCCTCGATTTCCATTAAAGGAAGATTGTGAACTCGTAGTTGCTGCCATAGCCATAAGAGAGATCTCCGTAGTGTTTTCCATGGAGGATTTGAGTAGATCTTTTTCAGTTTTCATCAAGGTATGAAGTTTTTCGAAAAGAACTGGTTCATTCTTGGTCAACATTGCTGACGTAAAGGAGTGAAACTCTGATGGTAATCCCTGAAGAACAATATGCAGAATCTCTTCATCGTCAATGTGTATGCCTACATTGGTTAGTTTGTCTCTTGCTTCTTTAATTTTCTGCAGATATTGTGTCACAGAGTCATTGCCTTTCTTTATATTGTTTAATTCTCGTTTGAGATTAACAACACTAGATCGAGAAATCGATGTATATCGATTCTTTATCACTCTCCAGATGCCTAAAGCTGACATTTGTCCCATTACCAATGAAATTGCAGATGGTGAGAGTGTTGAGCTAATGAGAGAGAACAATGCTTTGTCTCAGGTTTTCCATTGAAGAAAGAGAGGATTGGCTTCTGAGGTTATGCAACTGGTTTCATCAAGCAAGAACTTTGGAGGACATGGTGTTGGATCTTCAAGATGATCTAGTAGAGAATATGCATCAAGAATCCCAATAATTTGGAACTTCCACATGAGATAAGTGGTATGGTCAAGTTTGATTGTGACATAATTGGAGATATTTGAGAGGAGAAGAATGGGTGTTTGAGAGTTTGATTGTGTGTTTGAGGGAGAAGGGATTGACATGGTTACAGTGATTGTAACTGCTCTGATACCATGAAAGAAACCAAAAGTAGGAGAAAATAAATTGTAGAGCAAAGAATAAGAGAGAGATAGATTGAGAGATCAAAATGCAGTATAATAGAGTCTGCTTGAATGAATATATGAGAGGTATTAACCTCTATTTATACACAGTGTAGTATCAACAGAATTAACAGCAATATAACTAATCTGTAACTACTCTGTAAGAGCATTCCCAATGGATTCCTTACAATTTAAGCTAAAATTTAGCTTAAGACCCTATTTTTTCTATTTTAGCTTACCACTTTTCAAAACACTCATATCCGATTATCTATTCTCAACTCTATTTCATTTAAATATTCATTCTTTATTCATTTTTTTATTATTTCCTCTAAATTTTTTTTTTTCACAACTCCCAAAATACCTTCATTTCCCATTTTTCTCTTCTTTTCCCTCTGTTTTCGTTGTATATCCCCTCCTTTTTTTTCCCCCACCACCCACATACCACTTCTTTTCTTTTCATTTTCTTTCCTTTTTTTTCCCCACCACCCACGTACCCCCTCCCTTTCTTTTTACTTCTCCCCCACCAAACATACATCCCCCCTCCCTTTCTTTTTACTCTCAAACCTCCTTTCTTTTTACTCTCAAACCTCACAGTGAGTACCCCTCCCTCATTTCTCTCTTCTTTTTTTTTTTTTTTTTTTTTTTCCCCTCAGGCCTCAACCCCCCTCACGTCTCTCTTTCCCCCTTTATTTATTTATTTATTTATTATTATTTATTTTTTCACTTTGTTTGTTCTTTCTTCATCACGTTTGTGATTGTATGTTTTTTTGTTTTTTTAATTTTTGTGATTATATTCTTTTGTTTGTGTTTTTTTTTATTTTGTTTGTTTGTTTGTTTTTGTGTGTGTGTGTTTTTTATTTTGTGGTTGATTCAGGGGCAAAAAATGGTTCCCATGGCTTTGACAGCCACGGAGCAGAACAAAAGAAAGAAAAAAAAGGAAGAGAGAGGGAGTGAGGCTTCAGAAAACAAAATAATAAAAAAATGAAATGGCAAATGAATAGGGTAAGGCATAAATGGCTTGTAACTGTAGCAAAAACCTATTTTGCCTCACGTGAAGCTCATCCACTGAGAGCCATTTTTGGACTTGTGAGCTATATTTGAGTTTATTTTGTTTTTTAGCAGACCCGTTGGGAATGCTCTAACTACTTCTAATCTATTAAATAGGTTATAACAGTTTAATAACTGTTTGATTACATGAGTAATATATCATCCTTGTCCGAACATATCAAGGTTAGGTATTAGGTGAGTGGTGAGTAGAAAAATGAATATTTCCTTTTCCGTTTTCTTGGCAAGTGGCAACCAAATAGTTATGAGAGATCTAAAGAGAGAGATGTTTTTCTTCATATACATGCTTGACCTAATTCTGGCAGCACGGCTTTAGATTTACCTTTGCAAAACTTTGGCTTTATATGGTCATACAATTATGTTAAGTTTGAATTTTTTATGTATTATTATTATTATTATTTTTTTAATTAAAATACTGACAAAACAGATCAGCCCCTTAGGCTAGGTGCAACCACCAGGAAACAAAATGAATAAAAAAATAGATAAAAACTAAATATACAGACTAACTACACCAGCCAGTGAATGAGAAATCAAACTCTTATCATAAATGATGAATATTGTCACTGCATGTATCCGATTGCCATAACATTTGGATCTCAAATTTTTTTCCATGCATTCTACATTTGGGTTTAGACAGATCAGTGAAAGTTCGTGTGTAAATACAAGTACAGTATAGTTGTCTGGTTTTCAATACTACCGACAACATCAATAGACCCTTTAAAAGCTCCAATTAATGATAAAAACCTCAAATTGAAGAAAAACGTATGGCTAAAGAAAAATATAAAAGTGTGTTTGGATAAATTGAAAACCACGAGCTTATATTCAGTTTTTAATTCTTGTTCAAAAAAGTTACTTTTTAAATTAAAATAAACTATTAAAAATTGAGGCCAAAAAGACATATGTATATATAAATCACATTCCATGTCCATGCGTGTGTGATTTTCGTTCATTGAGGTAGGTATGGAAGGTGGAATATGAAGGGATGGCTTTCAGCATTGCAATGATGCTTTGTCCTATTCAACTTTGCGTCACAATTTTGTTTTCTCTCTAAAAAGTACATTTCCACATTGACCTAATAAATATTTAACATGATAATATAGAATAGATGTGTTATGTATAATATTGTGATCCAGACGACAGGAATCAATATCATAGCTTGGCTTCATGCCAGTCCAATACCAAATCAAAACACCTTTCTCTATATCTATCGACCTAGCTTCTATCGTTGAATGCGATATTATTATTAATTCCATTAATATTGTAAAACAGTAAAATGGACAGCCTTCAAATGATTATGAGGCAGTAAGATAAGGTTGCAATTTATATTGTTATGACATTCAAAGGTATTAACATAAGAAATTTAAAGTAGGATTCCTTTTTTGCATTTATGAATTTTAAACTTAAACCCTATAGAATCCATTCACCATTAATGCCAATAACATTTTTAATTTGATAGTTAATAATAAGAATTGAATCTAAGATCTCTCTCCACTCCCGTTAATCACAATTGCCTTAGATCCTATACTATCATGTTGATTAAAATCAAATTGTCCCAAATAATTTGATCTCGTTGTCCCTGTTATAAGGATACCTTTACTTCATGCAATTGAAACTACCACACCTTAGGTTCTAAGTAATTTTTCCCCTTTTTTTCATAGCAATAGAATTAACCAATATATTTAGCAATGGGTTGAACCCTATACTCAATAATAGATATATATGAATGAGGAGACAGATGAATAAATTTTTAAAAGTCTTGCCGTTCAGTAGAATTATTTAGTTCTTCTATAGGTACAAATCCCCCACTTTGTTGTAAGTAAAAAAAATAAAAAATTAATTATTCTCTTTTAAATTTTAATGCTATCCGCTCGAAAGAAGGGGAATGTTGCTCAAGTTATATAAATTTTCAGTCAGTCAAATTCTTTATGAGGGTAAATATATAATTTTCAGCATGAGGTACTGGTTATTCAATACAAAAGTGCAACCGACTCAGATTCTTTTGCATAGAAAATGTTACTTTATCTTGTATAATCTTCATGTAATCTAGGGTACCATGCTCAAAAAGTGTTTTTGTCCACTAAAGATTTTTCGCATATATAAATTTAAATGTAGTGACACGAAGTACTTTAGAGGACGTAACAACGACAAGCGCAATCTAAAGTTTGATCCCGAGAGAGACTCGTACGTGAAGCAGACTCTTTAATTATTTAATAAATATCTTCATCCAAAATTAAAAAAAGAAAGAAAATAGAACGGGCTTAACTATATATAAAAAACTAAGCTATTGTCAACTTCTTTCTCTGGCCAAAAAAGTATTGAACAAAGTTTGGTTATAAATTAGTTTGTAGCCAGTTTGCTACAACCCAATATGTGGCAGCTTATAAAATCATCCATGTATATTTTAGTTACATGATCTATTTAATGAGTTATGTGACTTCTTTAAATAATACATGTAGATGATTTTATAAGATATCACATAGCAAACTGGTTACAAATCAATTTGTAGCCAAATCTTTGTCCAAAAGTATTTTCCTTGTGGAGGGGCCATATTCAATACATTGACTAGCTCTAGTCTCTAGTTGAAAAAAGGTGTTAAAAATCCTCTATGATAATTGGCATATATATCAAGCACACCAGCTCCCCTAACAGAGAGTCAATATTTTGCTTATTGTTACGGCTTACCTATACCAGTCATGATATGTCTCAATTCATTTAACTAGGAAAAAGGTACGCTAAATAAATATAATATAAGATAACGTTTCCTTAGAAGTCAAGTAAAACTCTCTTTATATTTAGTAAAAGTAAAACTTTCTTTATGTCCAATCCGGGCCGGTTGTTCTCAAATATATTCAATACACTCAAAAAGAAGAAGAAAAAAAAAGTAGTTACTCCCAATTTTTCTTGTTTGTTCAAAATCTGAAACATGTGACCATAGCGTGGAGTTAGACGTTTTTATTGCATGTGGAAAACTGGTAATCCATAAAATTCGCACCAATTATTTCAATTTACATTTTGAGACTCGACATCCACTCAAAGGTTTTGCCCATGTCCTTTTTTACATTGTAAAGTTTCACTAGCGATTGATTTGAATTCACATTTTTTCAAATTTCGTTATTAATTGAATTTCCTAATGATAATTATAATGGAACTGAGATAATAGCTATCGCTATTCGCTCCTTTCATTAAAAAAAGAAAAAAAAAATCTAATGGAACTGAAAATAGGAAATATGGGAGATAAAAATATTTTCATCTAAGTTAATTAAAACTATTTTCTTTGATAAAATGTTCATTCTATTTGAACTCCTACACAAGTAAGAGAATTCACAACCGGTTCTCTAAAAACAAAATAACACAATCAACTACACATTTGGTTATCTATTATTACTCATATTTATAAACAATGCTACAACAGTATCTTTACATACTACTGTAACTCATGTAAATGTTTAAGCCACACTATTTTATTTAGTCTTTCTCTCTCCTCTCTTTTTATTATTATTTATTTCTAAAAAGCTCTCTCTCTCTCTCTCTCTCTCTCTCTCTCTCTCTCTCTCTCTCTCTCTCTCTCACAAAATGGTTTCACGACATGATTCTCAGTTCTCATACACTCTGGCTTCTGTGAGCCAATATTTGGCCAGTGGGAGATCAAATATTCCCCAAAATTCCAGATTTGGTTGTAGCGGAGGAGAGAGGCGGCGGCGATGGAGGAAGTGGTGGTGGAAGAAGTGGTGTTTGTGGTGGTTTGTTTGCGAGCTTCTGATCGAGTTTGTCTTTGTCATCCATATTGACTTCGATTTTGTTGGGCTTTCTTCTTAGCATTTTGGGTGTTTTCACTCACTTAAGAAACATATGGCATGTCCCCTCATATGTTTCTGAGATTGCTGGTCCAGTAACCCATTATGTATATAGTTGGGCTCTACGTATACGGTTATACACTTATACCTTGTATGGTATTTGATTTTTGGGTTCTTCTAGGTTGTGGATTTTACGAAGTGGGTAAAGATGGGGAGACAAGCAGAGAAAACGGTGAGGGAGAAAGAGATAGTGTGCGTAGGATAAAAAGAACAGTGGGAGCAGGTTCAAGGTTTGGGGGAAAAAGAATAAATAAAAAAAGAGTTATTTTATAATATTTTAATAGAATGTATTATAAAATAAAGAGTGGGATGTGAAGTGTTTTGTAGAAGTTAACAGGTAAAAAGAAAAGTGGATTTTTGAAAAGGTAAAGTAGAGAATTTATACAAAACCGGACTGGAATGCTCTTAAGAAAACTAGTTTTTCCTTTCTTCAAAAAAAAAAAAAAAAAAAAAAAAAATGTATACATTATAGTAGCATATAGCTTTTTTGAAGTTGAGTTGTTGCGGAGAAGGTGAGGCTTGTAAAAAATTCTAACAAATTTATATAATATTTATGCGAAATTTGGTAGTAATTTCCAATATACTATTTTATAAAGTGTGCATATTGTGTAAAAAAATGGCTTTTTTATTTATTTTTAATAATGTTGCAAATATACTCATCCAAGTTTGCAAATTGGCACACAATTTTTCACCATATTTTTCATAACAGCTGAATTGATCATTTTTTACTAGTCCTTATTTAGATCTACCAATAGAATTCTATTTTTATCTATCATTCATAACTTGACATGTTATTAATTATGAAATATTTTGTAAAATTTATTATTGATAATGCATGAATTTTTCATCATCAGTTGCACAGCCAATTCGAGTAGTCAACACCTGCAAACAGGAAGAAGAAAGAAAGGAATCGAAGAACCTACCGGGGTGAGCCCTGGAGGGGAGTCTTTGATGCCTAAGTTAGCAAAAGATTTCCCATATTGAGAGAGATTTCTCATAAGATTGTGTACCTATCTGGTTCAGGTGGCTTCGTTGGCCTTATATAGGCCAAGAGTGATGTATAAAACAATCAATGTCAGATATAAAAGGCATAATGGTAGCATTAATAAGGGAGTTTATGGTGTGTAACGGTAGCATTAATAAGGGAATTAAAAGAGTTTATGAGTGTGTAACGGTCGTTCGTCTAAGACATACTTTGGTACGTCGTATTTGGACAACTTGGATTTTTCTATACTTATCAGAAGCCCCCTATTCCGAGGTCGTTTATTCGTTTTAGGTTGGACGGCCTTCAGAATGTCAAGTATCATGAATGTTTTGGTAATGTCCTTATTTTCCTTACATGGTGTGTATGTTGTTCCCTTCGCTATCTTAGGGGCTTTGAAACAATTGGCCTTCCATTTGGCTCGTCAACTTTCGTCTATAATTAAAAACTTCAGGAAAACCTTTTAGTAGTCGTATCCATTCATTTGGACGACTGTCCCCTTTGTCGTTATTTTTTCGGTAGGTATGTCAATAGGCATTTTTGCTTGTTTGGATGAACTTTTCCTTTGTCATTAGTAAATTTTTTCCTTCATGTAGGCTTTGTCCAGTCTTTTGGACGAGTGTCCACTTTGGCAATATTATTGAGGCAAAGGATCGTGATGGACGAATCATTTGGATGGAAATGCCATTATTAAGTTAAAGGATCGTGATGGACGAGGCCATTTAACTTTGAATTATAATGGTTCACTTTGTTGAAGGATTGTGATGGACAAGTCCATTTAACTTAAGAAATTTTGTTAAAGGATCGTGATGGACGAATCCGTTTAACTTAGGATAATTTTGTTAAAGGATCGTGATGGATGGATCCGTTTAACTTAGGATAATTTCGTTAAAGGATCGTGATAGACGAGTCCGTTTAACTTAGGATAATTTCGTTAAAGGATCGTGATGGACGAGTCCATTTAACTTAGGATTATAATATTGTTAAAGGATCGTGATGGACGAGACCGTTTAACTTAGGATAATTTCGTTAAAGGATCGTGATGGACGAGTCCGTTTAGCTTTGGATAATTTCGTTAAAGGATCGTGATGGACGAGTCCATTTAGCTTGGGATAATTTCGTTAAGGATCGTGATGGACGAGTTCGTTTAGCTTGGGATAATTTCGTTAAAGGATCGTGATGGACGAGTCCGTTTAGCTTGGGATAATTTCGTTAAAGGATCGTGATGGACAAGTCCTTTTACGGAGGCCATTGAGGCTGAGATTGGGTCGCTGAGACCAATGGAGGCCAAGATTTGGTCCTTGAGACCAAAGGAGGCCATGGAGGCTGGGATTGGGTCGTTGAGACCAAAGGAGGCCGTGGAGGCTGAGATTTGGTTCTTGAGAGCAAAGGAGGCCGTGGAGGCCGGGATTGGGTCATTGAGACCAAAGGAGGCCATGGAGGCTGAGATTGGGTCGTTGAGACCGAAGGTTGGGTCGTCGAGACCAAAGGAGGCGGTGGAGGCTGTTGTCAAATTGAAATCTAGGTCGAGTGAGCGCACCTAGGTCTCGAGTCGGATTCTTTCATTAGGGCTTTAAGTTGTGCCTCTGCAAATTCTGAATATCTGAATAATGCCACGTAGATATTTTGGTTTGTATTATAGCACATCTACACATGCAACCTTCATGAGTAGTGCTAAGAGTGAGGTTTGTAGCTCCGGATAGGCTTGCCAAGTATGTCAAATACCCGCCCTTAAATGTGAACAGAAATTTATCACCAATTTTTGCTGAATCTAAATAACCAAGTAAGGCTACAATTGTAGCGTTGTTAGAGTAAGAAAAATAATTATACATTGTAATGTGCCACTTAGATGATCTATGAGTGAATAAAACCCAAAGTTGAGGTAATAGTATCATGATATTAATCCTTACCATAAGGGCTCATCTTAAAGCCAAATAATTTGATCTTTCCTTTGGCGTAGATATAAGAATTGAAGACTGGTCTTGCTTCTAGGCAGGAGTAAGTTCAGGGGCAACAAAGTTTGTTTGCAAAGTATTATTTTCCACACCTCTGAAGCTAGCAATTTAATTTTGCCGAGACATTATGAAGCACTAATGAAGCAATTTAAAAAGAGATTAATCTAAAATGATTTCATTTAACGTGGCGTTTAATTATTGGAATGGTGGATAGATGACGTGGTTCACCTGGTGGATTGAATAATTTCTCGCACAGCAGCTATAAGAAACGCTAATAATAAAGCCTTTCGCTTATGTTAATTTTGCAATAATTCAGCAACTTGCCTTTTCAATAGCCATTTCCATAACCATTCCTTTATTCTCGTGCCATTAAATGAAATTTGGTAACAAGGGTTTTGGGTGGAGTTATTGCTAAATAAAGAGAGTAGAAGCAAGCATTCCTAATAGGGTCAAAAGAATATTTTGACATATTGTTGGTATTTGTAAATATCGGCAGCACAATATTGTATGCCCAAAAACACATTTGAGATAAATTAAGCCATTTAGCATGGGACCACAAAGCTTTGGTGGTTGAAGGGTGAAAATTATTAATGTGTAGAAGGAGGGAAAGAGTGAGAGATTTAATTACTCCATATTAGAAGGGCTACTTCGCGTTCATGGAGAAAATCGGTTGATTTTTGAGTATGAGATTCCATTTTCAATGGAATTCTGTTTGTCACTTCATAACTTTTGATATGTTGGGGGCATCTTTTAATAATAGGCAGAAATCCTTTAGCAAATGCAGAAAAATGTAACGGTACATAGTGCTACAGTATATACTGGACCATGACTCTCTATCTTTATTCAACTTTGAGTCTATTAAACTTTATTTGCCAAAGTAGAAATACTCGATTCGTCAACATAAACAATCGATTTCTACACATTGAATAGACATGAGAATCCATAATGTATATAGAGTTTGATGCTATAAATTGGCATATAGTTCTGGAGCCTTATAACTCTCCATTAAGGTGCATTAGAAAGTTGACCGAAATAGAGGAAAAATTATGAATAGAATCTTTAAAAATAACAATAGTAATGACTATTTATTTATTTATTTTTTTTGCCATATTTGGATTGGAGATGATGGAGGATCCATTGGATAGCAAATTGCTCATGCAAAGGTGAATTTCGCCCAAAGCATATGAATTATAGAGTACGCTATTGATTAACCTGATCTAAGCTTGATGCATAATTTAACCATATAAGCAGATTACAGTATAACAAAAAGTTGTAACATGACTAATCCATGGTTTTCCCATAAAGATGTTAAGAGGCCTTTATCATTATATCATACCGTGACATTGATGTGTGCATAAAACTTCAAGCCACTACCACGTATTTAACGTAAAGGCATATTGGGGAGCATGTTTTAATCATCTCCATGGAAGTCTCTATGCGTCACCAAAGATACAAGTCCTTCATCACAACACATTGATCCTAGACTCATACCTTATAAAAATTGTGTCGCGGTTCAGTGAACTTACAGTTGATGGTTTGCTGAACAATGGTGTATTTTCGACATAACTGTGCAATTTTTTTGTTTTAAGAACTCTCGTTCCCACAGACGGCGCCAACTGATGATGCATGAATTTTTCATCGTCAGTTACACAGCCAAGTCGAGTAGTCAACACCTGCAAAAAGGAAGAAGAAAGAAAGGAATCGAAGAACCTGCCGAGGTGAGCCCCGGAGGGGAGTCTCCAATGCCTAAGTTAGCAAAAGATTTCCCATATTGAGAGAGATTTCTCATAAGATTGTGTACCTATCTGGTTCAGGTGGCTCCGTTGGCCTTATATAGGCCAAGAGTGATGTATAAAATAATGAATGCCAGATATAAAAAGCATAACAGTAGCATTAATAAGGGAGTTTATGGTGTGTAATGGTAACATTAATAGGGGAAGTAAAAGAGTTTATGAGTGTGTAACGGTCGTTTGTTTAAGGCATACTTTGGTACGTCGTATTTGGACGACTTGGATTTTTCTATACTCATCAATTATGTTTCAAGGTTCATTGGTTTAGAAGAGAAATTGTGCTTTCGTCTAGCGTTGGGAACTGGACTCACCTTAAGCAACCAGTTTAATAGGACAAAAATCATACAACTTTTTACCTAATTAGTGACATCATTAGTAAGAAATATTCCGAACTTAATTGAGGTTCATTCAACTCTAACCTTTAATTCAATTTCTTTTAATTAATTATATTTTAATAACCACCACTTTCTTCTCTATGTTGACAGAGAAAATACTCTTGCACTTGGTCGGATTTGGTGATACCATGAGTGGAATTAGGTAATAATCCCAATGTAAATTGAAGTGAACCAACTTTGTTTCTCCTACCATATTTGAAATATTGCAGTCAGTAATATTATGTGGTGCGGAAGCAAATACTGAATTTATAATAATGGCTTTTTGTCCCCACTAGGAAGATGTTTTATTGGCTTAGAGGTATCTTAGTTCTACAACTTGATGTTACATTTCTTGTAATTCTACATAGAAACGGAACAATTTCAAAGCTGAACTATCATATACCGCCTGCCCTGAAAGAATCAAAAAAATGATTCTAACTGGAATGGGATTTCTGATCATTTAGTCCAATAATAATATGAGGCTAAGGAAAGCCAATAACAGCATAACACGTAACATTATTATAATTAATTACATCTCTGTAAAGAGCAGTACTTGTAATTAAACGTTGTCTTTAGAAGCTGGCCAGAGTCACTTCTATTTGACTTGCATGTTCAGCCTATATATGATTTCTCAAAACTTTAAGACTATTTTACATTGCTTTTTAACCTCAATTGAAAACATATATTTTATCAAACCTTGCAGGCATGGAATGGAAGCAAACATTATTTATTTTGGCCTACCCACGGCCACTACCCACTTTCTTTGACCCCCTTCACGCCAACTCATGCTATAATTCCAATTATTGCCAAATACATCAAAAATCGCCGACTGCACTAACAAAGCCAATCATCCATTTTCTTTGTAAATGAATGTAGAATTTTTTTTTGCATAAATATGTACACAATTATAGACAATGAGACAAATTGTGTGTGCTAATGTAAGAATCTAAATCTGAATAGTGAAATATGCTTCACCAATTGTAGACCAAGTCCAAGTCAACTTAACTTGGTACTCATTCTGAGTAACAGAAAAATAATGAAGGACGGAAGAGGCATATTTGACATAAGATTATAAAATTTGGGGCAAATTGCACTTTTTCCCCTTTAATTATTGGGTCATCTCAATTCCCCCCTTTATTTATAAAACCGAGCGATGTCCCCCCTTATGTATTGAAAATATGCAAATCGCCCCCACGGTCTAATTTTATGTTAAATCCAAGCCAAAATAATGGAATATTTTTATAGTATATTAATATATAATGATAGATTTTGAGTATTATGACTAGAAATTAACAAAATACATAAAAACATTTCATTAATTTTGTTGGAATTTAACATAAAATTAGACAATGGGGGCTATTTGCATATTTTCAATACATAAAGGGGGAGATTGCTCAGTTTTATAGATAAATGAGGGAATTGAGATGGACACAATAGTTAAAGGGGGAAAGTGCAATTTCCCCTAAAATTTGAGAACTATTTTTTTTTTTTTAATTGTTTTTTGTTGTTGTTGTTGTTGCTTAGTTGCAACAAGAAAAATAAATTTTTATATTTGGTTGCACCAAAAATTCCCCAACAATGGTTAGGAGGAAGAAAGTGGTGGTTGTGCTATTGTGATGGCAATGGCAGATTACTGGTAGCAATGGCAATGGTGAGCAAGTAGTTAGCCAATGGCGACAGTGCTAGCTAACGATGGTAGCGATAGTAGTTGACAACCAATATGGCGGTCGATAATCGGTGTCCGTGATGGCCAAAGACCAATGGTCAATGGTGGATGCTGGTGGCCAAGCAAAGGGTGGGTCTAATTTATGAGAATCAACAAGCACCATTAAAGGATCCATTGCATGTTCCAGTTGGGCCAATTACTAGAGCAAGATCCAAGAAGATCAAAGAAGCACTTAATGGGCTGATTCAAGATATTTGGGCTGATTCTATAACGGGGCATTCCAAGCTTGGCCCAAAGGAAGATGAAGGCGTAATAAATTTAATACAAGCTACTGATGGGGCTGATCATGCTTAATTAGGCGTAATTTCCTCAGAAATGGCGTGGATTAATGGCTGATTATTGGCGAGGAATTAGAAGGGGAAAATGGCTAGTTACTTTCTAAAATCAGACCAATTAATTGGCTGTTTGACTTGCCTATTTAATTGGCTGATTTACTTTCCTTTTCCATACCAATTAAATTGGCTGATTGACTTTTCCATTTCAGACTTTCCTTATGCGAGATTTCCTTATCTAGTTCAGTTTATTATTGGCTGCTAATGTCAGACACAATTAGTGCTAATTTTAGGCCCATAATTTCAGTCTTTTTAGAACCAAATTAGTTTTCTTTTATTGTATGGGCGTGTAGGGTTGAAAACAGGTTATAAATAGCCTGCACTCATTGTAATAAAACAATTATTGAATCTGAATACAAAGAAAAACGTGAGGTTTGTTTCTTCTATTAGTTCTTCTGTGAACTTGTGAACTTATCAAGGATTCTTCCTTGTGGCGTTCAAATCTTATACCTTCGGTTCATGATTCATTTATAATCATTGGGTCGGGGTTTGTTATCTTTATACCTTCGATTCGCGTTTCATTTATAAACGTTGGGTTGGGGTGTTCTATCAAATTCTGATTTTAGCTTTCTTGGGCAAGTATTCAAATATTGTTTGCTGGGTCTCAAAGCATGTCTGTTGAGGATCGCATCACTAATGGTATTTGATGGTAGTCGTTGGTGGTGGCAATGACCAACGGCTAGCGGTTGGCAATAGCGTTAGGTCGACGAAAATGGAAATGTCACGACGTTGAGTGAAGCACCGACTATACACCAAAATAACTAGTCAAGTTATAATTAGGGTTTCTTGTAATCAACTTATATAAACTAATTCAACGTAGTAAACACCTGATGTGATCATATGAGACTCAGCACAAGTTTGCACAACACACACTCATCTAATCTAATATTCTTAATTTGAGATATTACAATATCCCCTACTTAAAAAGTTGTGCTGCAATGCCCCCGAGTATGCGAGTCACATGACGTTATCAAGTTGACTCTAATACCATTTGTCACAACTTGAAAAAATCGCTAGCCACATTTGTTTTATACTCTAAAAGGCCTAATCAAGTTCTGATTGGAGTTCTTCGTAATCACTTATATAACTCAATTCAACTTAGTAAACACCCAATGTAATATTCACCATATGCGTGCATAACACACACTTATCTAATCAAATTCATATAATCTGGGGTATCACAGGGTAGGTGACACCATCAACGGTAAGGGTGGCGAGGATGAAACCAAGGCTTTTTTACTGAACATGTTTTAAGGTTTTCAAAAGTGGAAAACGTTTTTTTTTGTTATTTTAAGTGTAATTCTTAGGGAAAACATTTTTGGTTAACTAATGTTTTCAGCAGCGCCAAACACTAAAAACATTTTCCAAAAAAGGTGACCAAAAAAATCAGGCCTAAGGTTCAACGACATTGCATATTTTGAGCAACAAAGAAAAAATAGAACAAAAACAAAAAAGGTTATACAACATCACAAAGAGAGTAAAGAGATACAGCCATATTTAATAAATAAATTTTTGTATAAATTATTACGCTATGATTCTTACTTTTCTCTATGAGTAGTATCTTTTAATTTATTTATTTTAAATATGATCAACATTTTCCTAAGACTCTATTTGGTAGAACTGTAGAAGGGATGAAATATGTGGAAAACAACAGATCGATTATTGTTTCCTTCATAAGTATTTGGTAAGAAAAATATGGACTAGTGAATGGAAAATAACGTCATTTTCTTTTGTTTGACAAAGAAGAAGGATGTGAGTAAAAAAAGATATATTGGCTTGTAATTATCGATATAAATTTATATATATATATATATATATATTCCACATATTCATTAATTTTCTAATATTTCCTTTAAAATTTTGAAACTCCAATGTTTGCAATTTTTTTTTTTCTTAACGAGAAAACGTATTAGAAAAAGAAAAAAAAAAAAAAAAAAAAGAAAAAGAAAAAGAAAAAAATAAGAGATAGAAAGCATTCTTCTTCAATTGAGAAAAAAAAAAAAAGAGGGAACTCCAAAATGAGTAACCTAGCGAACAAAAGAATTTCAAGTAGCCTACATGAGAGGATCTGTTAGCCTCTCTGTAGACCCAATTAAAATCAGACAAACAAAATAATTTGCCAAAGAGACTACATAAACAATAATGTCCACGATCTTCCAACTCGCCACTTGCCTTAAATTTTTTTAAGGTTAATTAATTACACTTTACCCACCTATGATTTGACTCGTTTTAATGTTACCTGCCTGTGGTTTGGAAAGTGTCACTGTGAAGTAGTCGCGACGTGTTCGCCACTGTGAGCGTCACCTGTTTGGAAAGTGTCACTGTGAGGTAGTCGTGACCAAGGCCCTCCTCGGGGGGTCTCTCGGTTTTGATGATCTCTCCCTTTTGAATAGGAGGTAAATGGACCACTTGTGAGGTGGTGGATCGGGGTTTGCCCGATGTGAGCCCAACCGTTACATGAGCTCGGGAATACGCCAACTAGCCTCAAGAACTAGGGCGGAGAATGAGGAGTTGCCACTTGGCTTTTAGGTCCGGGAACCCAATTGGACATCCATTGCCTCAAGGTATTAGCCACGGACTAGGTCCAGATGCTTAGGTACGTTCTTGGGAAGGTGTTAGGCACCCAAGATTGCCCAACCTTTCGGTTAGCCTTCGTTTGTATTACTCATTGGATCTTTAACTGATATTACATTCATTTCATAGACCCTTAACCATGCAAAGACAATGATATCAAACCAATAAAGCATACAAGTAGAAAATGTTATACAAAGTGACTTTACATCGAAGATTATAACATGGAATATGTTAGACACATAGTATGGGCATCATGTTATGGGGAACATGTTATAGGGAGCATGGAATGGCACATTAGAAACATGTTATAAAAACGGCATTGTAAACATGGGATAATTTGTTCACCACCCTAAAACCTTCCTCATTGGTCCCCTATTAGGGTTAGGGTCTTGATGTCCTCATGAAGATTAAGGTTTATCATCGGATTTCTGGGAATGAAAGATGCGTTGTTGATGTCGTCTTGGAGTCTATTCTATTGCCCTTACACGAAACTCAAGAGTTTCAGATAGGCATTTGAATGAAGACCCATCATTGGACCCAAGCTAGGAGATGCATGAATGATTTTTGTGCGACCCTAGAGTCCCTTCTATCACCCTCACACAAGATATGAGAATCTTGGATTGGTGTTTGAATAGGAGACTCTTCACGGGCCTTTTGAACGTACAATGAATAATAAACAATGAAATGATACTACTCTACTCAATCCTTGAGTTTACTTCGTCAACTCCTTATGAAACCCTAGGGTTTCTAGAGTTTGAAGGTTCAACTCTATGAGTTTCATTGTAAATCACGGCGAAAATATCATAAACACACAAATAGGATGAGCAAATATACAAAAGAAAAGGGGAATTAGGGTTTTTGGTTGAGGTGGCATATGCCACCTCCAGAACGGCGTACGCTCACTGAGAATGGCGTACGCCCCTCTGTCCAAAAACCCTAAAGTAAAGTGGGAAATGGGATTTCGAATCAAAATTAAACCAAAACAAGCAATTAAAATTACTATTCAACTGAAAATAAAGAAAGAAAGATTCAAGGTGGAGAGAATGGACTATTAAGAAGATCCATATCTCCACCATTTACCTACCTAGTCGTAGGAAAGCCTTTTCTTAACCGGTCTCTCGGTTATTTATCTATTGCAACTTCGTTGCTTTGATTTGAGAAAAGAGTTTGGAAAGAGAATGGTATGTTTGGCCACTCAAGAAAGAGGCTCACCTTCTTGGTTCTAGAACTTAAGAAGAATAGCCAATTTCTTAAGTGGTTTATCTAACCAGAAGCTCAAAGAGAGTTGACTATAGTTTTGGCTAGGGTTTCAGTAGAGATTTCTCGGCCTTTTAAAATGGTGAAATGGGGGTTTATATATAGTGAAAATGGGGTGTGGGGGTAGGTGTGGCCGGAATTGCTAGCCCTAGTTGACCCCTGTTAACTCCCAACATGGTTGGTTGAGACTAGTATGGAAAAACGAGCGATATGCGGGATTTGTCTCGAAGTGGCGTACGTTGCTTTGACTCATGCGTACGCCGTTTAAAAGTGGCGTACGTGTACTTCAAAATAGCGTACTCTTCTTCAAGGCGCTCAGCCTTAAGTGGAGCGTGTTAGAGCGGCGTATGCATTTTTAAAGATGCATACGCCACTTGGAAAATGCATACGCTCTCTAGGTTTATGTTTGGGCTTTTAGGCTTTTGGTTTTAAGCTTGTGGGCCTTTCCAAACCTCTTTCTTGGGCTCATTATTTGAAGTTGCATTGTGATAGACAAGACAGTATCGTTATCGAGACCGGGGATTCCGGATTTTGGTAGGTATAAAATGGGGTGTCTACAGTCACTTTATTCACATGAGGTTGGCTCCGTTATACAGTCGTTACCCATTTCATTGTTTTACGTTTTTTTTTTTTCAAAAAAAAAAAAAACATGTAAAACACATCAAATATAACAAAAAATGGATCGAGCAAACTTTTTATAACCATTTAACAAATAAAGATGAAATCTGGGATTTACCTAAAAAATTCACTCTAGACCAGACATAAAAGAAAAACTTGTTCTCATTGCCCAACCAAATCAAGCCAACTAGCACCAATTCTATTTCAGCCATCCAGCCAATAAAACCCAAATGTGATCATACCGTCATACACGTAACTTTAAGGGTTTGGTTGAGGGTTTTAAGGGTTTGTGGTCTCTGTAGGATGGTGGATTGGGGTTCTATTTGGTTTTTGGTTTAGGGTTGGGATTGGGGTTTGTTGTTACTATTTAGTGGTGGATTGGTGGTTGTGGTGGTGGTGAAATCGATGGAGGAGAAATTGTCAGGAGGAGCGGTTAGGGCCCAGGAATGGCGGTAGGGTAGGGAGGCACCATGGGATTGAAGCTAGGAGATAGATCTTATGGGTAAACCACTGCTCGTTGAACATACTTTGGAGCCACGAGATGAGAGAGCCCCTTGCCTTGAGCATTACTCTTCACTGCTGTCAACGAGTTCCTTCAAATTCTCTCTCTCTCACTTGGCTCAGCCACCATGGCTAATTGAAGCTCCATCGGCCTTCAACAACGCCACAAGTAGGCAACATTAAAGGACAAGGTTTGTAGCCAGTTTGCTACAACTCATTACGTGATAGCTTATAAGACCATCAACATGTATTATTTAAAGAAGTCACATGACTCATTAAATAGGTCATGTGACTAAAGTACACATAGATGATCTTATTAATTGTCATGTAGTGGGTTGTAGCAAGCTGGTTACAAACTGGTTTGTAGCCAAACTCTGTCCAACATTAAAACGGCTCTAACCACAGGTAGGTAAAGTATGATTAACCCTTATATGATCACCTTATTATAACCTTGGATTTTAGACAGTAGTAGAGCCTACCTGAAAGATTTTAGCTATGAACATTTGAGGTCTATTGCATGCAGATGACTTTTAGATTGCAAACACTCAATCCTTAAATACCACTTGCTCCTAAAACAAGTCCTTCGTACAAATTCACATTCTTGGTTGGATTCAGTTTGATGCAAACACTCAATCTACTATCACATTGTTTAGTATTCTAAATTTTTATTTATTTATTTAAATTTTATATATATATATATATATATATATATATATATATATATATATTGGATAATACCAATGATAGTAATAACATCATATATGATGGTAATTACATCACATTTTATGATAATAATGGTTAAGATTTGAGTGGGTACCATACCCACACAAAAAATGTGGTTACTGTAAAATGACCCTTAATTACTATATCAATTATAAATATAAATATTTTTACTTAGAAAATAAAAATTTTAATTTCAATAAAATTAATGTTTTCATTATTTTTGGTAGATTCCAGAGTTCTTGGATGATCCAAGGGGTCCTTTATGGATTTAAGGGTTTACATCTAACTAGAACGAGATCTAGTCCATTCACGATTTTCGTTTTACATCAATTGGTATTTGAGCTTGTTAGCATCCTAATATGGTGAAAGACAATGACGATGGTGATCATGGGATGCAAGTCCTTCAGAGGGTGATTCAAACTAACTGTGAGATATTGACATGTGGACTCTACCAGATTCACAACATGCTTATCGATTTGGGTTTGAATGCCAAACAAGATTGCGAAAACGATGGGGATAATCGTGCCAGAGATTGTGCTTGTGGTTGATCTATCAATCGATGCATTCTTAATTCTAATGATATTCCATGCTTTGATAGCGTACCATACAAATAAGACATCATAGATTGGATCTTGGATCTTGAATATTATTTTTGCTTACGTAAAGATCCTTTTAGATTTCAAGATGTAACTTCTATCGAGCAAGTTTGCAAGCGATACAGTAGATTGGTAGAATGATATAAAGTATTTCAGAATGCAAAGACAGTAAGCCTAAAATTTCCACTTGGTCAAGAATGAAAACAATTTTATTGGTTAGTATTGCAAATCAAGTGAATTGTTAGAAGAAAAAAAAAACACTATTTTTTTGTCCAAATGCATATATTACTTCTAAAATTTTACTTATTATACTTGTTGAAGTCTTTTTCGCATAAAGAAACTTTGCAAAATTAATATTGATAAAATCCTACTTAAGATTGATTACGTCATAATAAGATTAAATGGATTAGTCACATTGTCAATTAAGAATGAGATGTTAGAGAAACCTCATCTCAAAAAGTAGTAAGAATGGATTTTTAATAAAAACATTATTATATAGAAATTTAAATAAATATTATTCAATTACTATTTAAATATTAAAAAAAAAAAAGACTTCATTTTAAGTTATTATCTCAAACTGTGTATTAAACAATCGGATGGATAAATAACCTTCAAATACTTATCTTTTCTTTTGTCTATTCTACCACAATAAGTCTCATGGCAAAAAATATTTCACAACAGTCGAAGTGTCATGTTGTGAAAAATAGATGATAAGGTGATGTTAGTGATGAGTTTAGATGAGAATTGAGAACTATTTAAAAATAAAATTAAAAAACTGTCAACTCAACTGTTATTGTGCGTGTGATATTTACAAATTATACCAAATGGATATATATTTATTTATCAAAGTATTAGGAATTTATTTATTTATTTATCAAAGTATTGGGAAAATATGGAAATAAGATTGAGGCTTCAATTTTGACCAGGTAAATAAATAATTGAGCATTAAGACTAAAGACAGGTGAGATAATTGAAAAAGGGCAATAAGTTATGTGCTACTGCTGGCTATTAATTAAGACTGGTTGAGCACAAGTCGTATGCAAAGTTCATGAACTTGTACATATACTATTGCTCTTCACAGCCAAATCCCACGTTTCATTTGACCATCCAACCAATCGCATCAGTACAACCCGTGACCCCACATGAGAGAGAGATTTCCAAGAAATTGTAGGCGGATATGCATGCCTTTTGAAAATTAATTGGTTTACTTTGGACTATTTTGGACTACTACCACACTTGTGCTTGCTGGGTTTGTAGTTATTTATAGCCCTTAATGGCCTCGGTATAATATTGTGTTGAGCTTTGAAATTACAAACAAAGAGACCAAGAACTAGAAATCACAAAGGTTTTCAACTTTGAGAAACAAAAAATGGTGAGAGCTCCATGTTGTGAGAAGATGGGGATGAAGAAAGGTCCTTGGACCCCAGAAGAAGATCAGATATTGATCAATTACATTCAGCTATACGGCCATGGCAATTGGCGAGCACTTCCCAAACAAGCTGGTAATTGTAAACCCCAATTGCTTAATCTCTCTAACGAAACAAGAGCCTAACACATTAACTCATGGGTTTTCTTTTTTATGAATCAAAATTAATGTGGTTATGAATGTTTTGCTTTCATTTTCCAGGTTTGCTAAGATGTGGAAAGAGTTGCAGACTTCGGTGGACAAACTACTTAAGACCAGACATTAAACGAGGAAATTTTAGCAGAGAAGAAGAGGATACCATCATCAAGTTACACGAAATGCTAGGAAATAGGTTAGTATACAGATAGATTCTCATTCTTTGTCTCCCTCTTCTCCAAGTAATTATTCAGTAACTTGGTATTCCATTTTCTCACCGGATGATAGATCTACTAATTAAATTCACAATAAAATTCACTATTTATGTGAGAGAAGCCATTATCACGTCGTTGTACTCCATGAGAATCTAATTATTTACCCCGGTTACATACCTTAATTTTAGGATGAATGTTTGGTTAGACTATCTAGTTGAAAAAGCTGAAAACAAAGTAACCTCAAAATAGTAGGAGTTAAGTTTGAGTTAGTGGATATAAACAATGTCTTAGTGGGTAAACTTTACTCTTTGCATTAAAACTTATACAATATTATTCTCAAGCGTTGAATCACTGTTAGTATCTACTTTTATTCACATTTGAAATTAATAGAGAGATGATACTGAAATACGAATTCATAATAGCTCTCTCTCTCTCTCTCTCATTCTCAGTTTTTTAGTGGGGTTTTCTCTATTTTTGATTTATGAAAGACGTGGGACTGAAAAGATTCCTTACTTTAACAATTTTATGTGCTGATTAAAAATTAAAATCACGTTTTTTTGGCATGCATATGAAATACTGCCAAATAAATGTAGCACTTGAAAGCTTTATAATCATTCATTTGATAAAAAAAAATATAAAAAAAAACCCTTAAAATTTGTAACCTTTAGCAGAGTTATCACATAAATAATTCAGTGCAAATCCTAATTGTGATTCTACTTTTTCAGATGGTCGGCAATCGCAGCGAGATTACCGGGACGCACGGACAATGAAATAAAAAATGTATGGCACACCCACTTGAAAAAGAGATTGAAACAAAACCAAGCCACCCCAGCAACAAAACGAATAAGCTCCACCAATACATCCAAATATTATCACGAGGCTAAAAATGAATTAGAACTAGAACCCGTGAATTTTCCAAGTCATGCAAATTTTGAGAGGCGAGAATATAGGGCAGTTTCCCCACAAGAGTGCTCAAGTGACATGTCCACGGTGACCATGGGTGACAACGGTGATAACAATGTGTTTCCGAAGGTCGAATCACCGAGAAATTTCCTGGAGACGGATGAGAGTTTTTGGGCAGAAGTGTTGTCCACGGAAAATTCAGGCGTGGTGAGTGATTTTTCAGCAGTTGATGGTGATCCACAACTTCAATTTCAATTGTCTCCACTAATGAATATGGATCCTGTCCATGCCTATGGTTCAAATATGCATGATAGCATGGATTTTTGGTTCAACCTTTTCACTAGAGCTGGGGAGTTACCAGAATTACCAGACGTTTGACCAAATTTTTTACTTGTAATTTTCTTTTTTTCCTTTTTGGTTTTCATGTGGGAAATGAAAATGAATTATTGCTGTCCAATTTATTGACCCTCAAAAGGTAGAATTATGTTCAACACGGCCAATGTCGTCCAAATTGTCGGAATGATTTATTGTGGACCATAAAAAAATAGACACATCAACCAAAATATTTCTAACAGAAATTCAAAATGTGTTCATTGCTCAGAAGCCATGGGATTGAGCAAAAGAATAACATTTTGACTTGCAAATTGTGCTTTGTTTGCATTATGACAACTTGACAAGCACTCAGAAATATAAGAATAAATGAACCATGATGAGCACACGCATTAATATGTGGACTCTATATCCTTAACTAGTCCATCTTTTTACCTATGACGAGTGATGACCCATATTGATAACCCAACAAGGACTGTTGTGCAAATAGCACCTACAAGATTCAAATCAATAACATCAAATACAAAAATAAATTAATAAATACAAAGTTAAAGAACACGGAAACTTATGTGGTCTGGTATAAGCCTACGTCTTGATGAAATGAAAGTTTCACTATAAAATAGAGAGCCAACAATAGTAACACAAAACCTCTCCCAAGAATCTTAAGTCCCAATATTATTGGCTTATTAATCCAGCATGTACTTACAAAATTACAAGAATTAACGCATGTGATTAATGTGATTGAACTCACTAACTAACTCACTCTAGTTTATCTACTGGAAACTAACTAGTATCCATACAATTTGCAACCCTTAAATCTTGTTCAAATGATCTTCAAGCTGCCACCTTAGAGTTAAATCACGTGCATGGGAGTGAGAGAAGACTGCAATAGAAATTTGAGATCCAACAACAAAGGGAGTGTCAATCGACACTCTAAATGGAAATGGAAGTGCAAATTAATCTAATCTGATTGGTACTTCCCTCTCTTTTAGGATCCATTCGTGGATCATGGGGGCCATGGCACCCTTAAACTTTTAATTAGATTATATAATGAAGGTAAAAGTATTGTTTACGTTCCTAAATTTTGCATGACATTTGTTTTTCGTCCTTAAATTTTAAAAAGTTCATTTTTTGTCCCTGAACTTTGAAAAAATTCGTTTTTACACATGAATTTCATCCCTGAACTTTTTTTAAAAAGGATGAAGATTGTGGATGTTCAAAATTTCTGCTTTGATGGGCCGCGTATCAATCCACGAGTGGGCTGGACATGGGCTGAATTTGTGTAAGGGGGTGTTGAGCATTAAATACTTGACAATGGGCTGAAGTAATTGAACTGACTTGACTGATATACGTTTTGCATTAATTAAATTTGATCTTATCATTTTTGGCATATTTCCCCAGCAAATTTAATGCCTTTTTGTCACGGCAGATCAAAAGAAATTCAGTAAAATGGATTCCCCTACCTCCAAACCGTTCTTCCTAAGCTCCATGTTGAGGATGAGCAGGGACCATCGAAGTGCTGGGCTATGGTGGTCGTCGCCCCTGGGTAGTGTCGGCTTCGGTGGCCATGGTGGCTTCCTCGGCCCCTTTAGCTCTTCTTTTATCTTTTTCCTCATTTCTTGTCACGTCTGGGGCTGCGGCAGACGGTCTTGAGATGGTGTCTACCGTGACCAGTGGACAATGATGAGGACCAAGCTTCTTCTGCAATGATGAAGCCTTGAGATCCGTTGCTCTCCTTGGAAAAGAACTCTTCTTTACTTTGCCTTGAGCTCCATGATGAAAAGAGGGAGGGAAAAGAGGATTTCACATGGGTTTCTTTTTCCCTTTCTTTTCCGGATTTTTCTGGAGAGTTCTCCATTCCTTTTTGAATTGTTCTAGTATATTCCACATTATGGCAGCAGATATGGATTTGGGCTAAGTGGGCCGACCTGGTCCTTTGGGCTTGGTTAATGGCTTAAAGTCATTTCCTCTCACTTTCCTGCTGCCGTAGATCACTGGGCCTAGTCCGTCTTGGGCCTTTAAAGCAAATTTCTGAGGCTTTGGTCTTGGTCTGTCGTTGGTAGAAAAATAGGCCTCTACATTTAGCCCCCCGAGCCCAGACCTCACGTGATGTGTGGTTTGGGTGAGTATTCAGGAAAATATATGCACCCATGCACGTCATAGCATTTCTTTTCCCTATCTTTTTCTTTGTACGTGGGTTCTTTCTTTCATGGGAGTAGTGGTAGATAGGGAATGTAGTTACTGATACTGATATTTTTTCAAGCTAACTCTTTCTCTTCCTAGTATCCCCTAACATTAAAAATTTTCAGCATTTCGTGATTTGAGTCCCAACCACCAGGCCCCCCAAGCATTTATTTCAGCTGCTATATATCCTTTCCTTTGTCAAAAAAGAGAGAGAAAGAGAACCCCTAGACTTCCAGTCTCACCGATTTCCCTTTTTTCCTTCAGCTTGTTCATGGCTTCTTCTTCTTCTATGCCTCCGGTTAGCCCCACTCCTCAACCCAGCACAGGCGAGCGGTCAGGGGTTCCGGTGGCGGCGTCGACGGCGTCCACCAAGGTAGTGGTGGACACCCCCGTGGCTCCTTCCTCCACTCCAGACGAAGCCACACCCTGTGACTCCCTCTTCTATTTTCGGCGAAACCAACGACCCCAGGGAGGGCTTCGTTTTCCCCCTGGTGGACCCGTGGTATTAGATCTCCCCTCTATTCCCTTACAAATCCCTTGATTTCTCCTTTCCTCTGGAAGATTGGGATTGGACGGTAATGGGGTCAGAGGTTGTGGTAGACCGAGCTTGGGTCCCATGTCTTGACGAAATCTTTGATTTGTTGATCCAAAAAGGGGACATTCAATCGGTTCCCATCAATTTTGAGTTTCCTTGTGCTGCATCGAAGGATTGGTCCCGTTGGGTGGACCTAGAAATTCTGGACTCTGGATTTTGGGACAATCTGCAGAAGGCCGGTATCCATTGGTCTATTCTAATTTCGAGGAGTTGTAACATGTTTAAGGACACCGAGCCGCTCCGTGAGGTGTTGAGGAGGTGGTGTCCTTCCACCCACACTTTCTTCTTTGCTTGGGGAGAACTCACAGTGACTTTAGAGGACATAGCCAATCATTGGATGCTTCCCATCCTTGGTGAGTATTTATTTTCTGATATAGAGTTGTCTGCGGTAGAGGAAGAAGTTGCTACAGCTTTGTGGAGGCACTCGTCCACCAGACTAAGTAGTTGGCCCACACTCTTTGTTCATAGTGAAGACATTCCAGTCCGCCGCGCTGCTTTCATTCTATATTGGCTATGTAAGTGCCTCTTTGGTAATTTTCCTTATTACACAGTAAACATTCTTTTCATCCCTTTAGCTGTGAAAATATCCACCGATTATTGCTTCCCCCTCGCCCCTTTGTTCTTGGGCTACCTATACTCGCAATTGGATTTGCTTCATGATTGCGAAGTTGAAAGGGATTCCTGCTATATTCTTCTTGCTGGCTTTAACACTACTGTGCTGCAGACTTTCTTTTGGAAGCATTCTGTTAGTTACCTTTTTGTTGCAAAGGATAAAATAGCTGCGTGGGGTAGATTTTCTGATCTGCCGCAGCGATTTTTAGACCGCTTTCCAGACTTTCAAAATAACTTGCCATTGATCTACCATTGGGTTGGTCTAAAAACCCGTGACCATGATCTTGTTGCTGCCATAGACCATGAAGAGAACGTATTGTTAAGGCCTTATTGGGATGATTATCCCGGTTTTGCTTGTGTTTCTGTTTTCAGTCGGTTCTATCAGTCGACTTCTCTAATTCATGATTTGAGAGTTGTGGACCATCGGAGCTTGGCACACCTGTCTACCGTGAGTCCAGGATGGTTACCAATTTTATCTGCCACAGGTGTTTCCTTCATACCTTACTGCCCACAAAGAGTGAAGAGGCAATTCGGCCTTGACCAGGATGTGCCAGCTGGTCCACAGGAGGTTACGACTTCCTCCCCTAATTTGGCGCCTTTTATCAAGAGTCGCGCATTTGCCCATTGGGAAGGGCAGCTTAGCCGTATAATGGTTCCAAGCGGCCATAGATTTGGTTTCAATACCTCATCTATGAATGCTTACTGGCAGCGACTAACTCATTCTATGGTGGAGTATGTGAATGTTGGTAGGAGTGACAAGACTCCTATATCAAGTCATCGCAAGCCGTAGACTTCCAACCCTTGTCTTTCCCCTCCCTCTCAATTTGTCATATCTTATGGCAACAGTCAAAAACTTGGGTTTGTTGAGTGGGATGAGACCAAGGATGGTTGGATCGCATACACCATTCATCTCCCAGAAGGTTGGAGGGAGTCTTTCAATATTGTGGAGGAGCGGCTCATCATGCCTTCCAAACGTGGTAAAGGGAGCAAAAGAAACATTCCCGTAGACCCTGCCGTGGAAAAGGATCCTAAGAAGCCAGCTCCTTCCCCTAAGAAAACCTCCTCCACAAAGACTAAAGCAGGGAAGAAAAGTGGATCTACTGTTCCAATACCTAGTTCTGAAAAAGAGTCTGCCACACCCCTGTCCCAAGCAGCCATTATGTCTGCGGCTGCTCCTTCCAGAGCCAAAGGTGTAGCTTCGGGCTCTTCTAAGAGCAAGTCTGCCACGGCCCCCTCCTCCAAGGCTAGTAATGTGCCGGCCGGTACTTCAAAGAATGCCGGCCGGTTGCCTCTCGTCCCCCCTTTTTTGTAAGGGTCTTTTTAGATAAACATTAGAAAAGATCTTAATCTTCTTAAAATATTTGGTATCAATTAATCTTATATTTTAATTAATTTCCTCCTTAAATTGATTTTATCTTTGGTCCATAATTATTTATCATTACACAAGGTTTACACCTCATTAATTAAAATCAACCCAATTAAACCAATGATAATTAGTTTGGATTAATCATCTGAATTATTAAATCATTAGCACTCTATCCTCCGATCATAACTCCTTGTGGTCGATTTGGGCACCATTGTTTTGAGTATTTTGAAGTGGAGATTTGTTTTCAGTTCAAGTCAATCAAAGTCAAAATTGAAGAATGCTTCGTTCTTTGGGTTTATTTTGGAAAGGATCTAATTTGTATTGTTAGGTTATGTAGGTAGCAAAACGTCTACACTCCCCTCTTCCCTTTCGGTGCTGCCACCCATACCAGGAGTAAAAGTGGTTTTAAGGTAAGTTCATTCTCCTTTCTTTTCATCTATTGCTTTTACTTCATTGTCCTTTGCTGTGTTTTCTCATTCTTTTATCTGCGGCAGGGAGTGCACAAGCCTGGCAGATCTGATGGCACTATGGTTATTGTTGAGATTACCTTTATTCATCTTTTCTTTTTTGTTTTGCTTTCTCTTTAGGTCAGATCTGTATTGTCTAACTTTTGTTGTTTAATCCTTCCCTTAGGATCCTGACGCAATTGCTGATGATGTTCCCACAAGTTCCTCTAGTGGAAGTGATCCCTTAACTGCCGCCGCAAATCAAGGTGAAGACTTGGGAAAGAGTTTAGCAGATAGTTTTGTGGCAGATGTTGGATCTACGGAAGGAAGTCATTCCGTGTCCAGTGATTCCTTTTTAGATGTTGCCCCAGGCCTTATGCCTAAAGAACAGATGATGTCTACAGGATCTGCCACAGATGCTGACGACATGCTAGAGGCTAATGAATTGAATATTGAATCTCATGACTTGGCCATTGTCACCCATGCTAGACATTCTTTTGAGCATGAGCGTGGTGACAGTGATACCGCAGATCCTGATGCAGTACCTTTGTCCTTTTCTGTACAACAGACAATCTTGACAGGTGGGGTTGCAAGTATGTTTTCATTTTTTGTTCCTACTTCTTTGAGTTGAGTAGATTAGGAACATACTTTGCATATATACTTTTTTTTTACATTGTGAGTTGATCTGCCGCAGGCTCTGGTGTCCCTCTATCTTATGTCATGGAGGGAATTTCTCTCTTTGGAGCCACCCCTCGTCTCAATATCATTCCTGCCAATGGCATTATTATTCCGGCCAGCCGTATGGCTGGTGAGGTTCCCTCAGCCGGCGGGCTCCCCTTTTGCCAGTGAAATTTCCATACTCGAAGAAATCCGTGGACAAAGTTTTGCGGTGGATGAACCTACGGTAGACTTGGTGGCCACCCCAGAAGTCCATGGCAGCATTGAGAGTGCTGTTAGTGATGGTGCACAGAATGAAGTTGCACCTGCTAGTGGAGAGCATTTGGACAACATAGGTGAGTTCGGATTTCTCACCTCTTTTCTTTTTGTAATTGTATGTTGTACTTCTTTGACTTAGCCATGCCATATTAAACCTTCTGTGGACTTGACCGTATCGTGTGAGATGTCTTAATAGACTTAATGGTGTCGTATTCTTGCCATTCTGTAGACTTGATTAATATTGTACGGAGTATTGTTTTATTGACTTGGTTGTTGTCATATGAAATATTCAGTTTCGATAGACTTGGTTGTCGTCTTATGGATGATTTTGTTTCCATAGACTTGAGTGTTGTCTTATGAATGATTTCGTTTCCATAAATGATTTCGTTTCCATAGACTTGGTTGTTGTCTTATAAAAAATTCTGTTTCCATAGACTTGGTTGTTGTCTTACAGGAAATTCTTTTAAATTTGATCAAATCGTACAAGATGTCCCATAGATTTAATCGCATCATGTGTTTGTTTGGCGTGACCCCATTGATTGATTTGATTTCTTTTGTGCATCTTCCTTTTTGTAGGCACGAGTGATACCATACACATGTCAGAAGATGCTGCTAATGTGGTAGTCACTGATGCGATTACAGTTGCTAGTCTACTGCCAAGGCCAACTTCCGAAGCAGGTTCAAGTGTTGGCGCCGGCACCTTGTCTAGCGAAGTTGTTGATTTTCTTAAGGAATTTGATAGGAAGACACCCAATCCTCATCCTGAACAGCATTTTTGGAATTTCAATGGGCCTTTGGTGCCTTTTGATGGTTTCTGGGTCCCAAGGGATTGCTTGCCCTATTTGCAGTGGCTGTCCGCAAAACATGGTAACTTTACCACCAACTTCAAGCTTAGCGCCGGGCTGGGTGGACCCATGTTATCCCTTCTTGGCAGTGTGATGGCTGCCGTGAGTGAATCTAACCTTGGAAATGTGACAAAAGATCAGATCATTGCGTGGAGGAGTATCATCCAAGACCTCATGGAGGTTGGGTTCAACTTGGAATTCATGATTGGGCGTCTACGGCAGGCAACCCAGCGTCTCTTTAGCAAGAGGGTTTCAGACGAAGTGCAAGCACTGCAGCACCAGATTACCCTCTTACAGGACTCTTTGGCTGTGTTAACCGCATATCAGGAGGAAATGATATCCGTGGGAGGGACGGTTCTCGGGTTTGAGCACGGCAGATCACTCTTTGACAGCCTTTTCGATTGACCTTTACAGTTATCATGTTTATTTCCTTATAGTGACTATGTTCTAATCTTGTTTTCACACATTCATACTCATGTTTCGTAATGACCAGGGTTTGGTCTTTTCTTTTGGACACTTATGCTCACATTTTGTATTGACCGGGTTTTGATCTTTCTTTTGAACACTCATGCTCATATTTTATTTATGCCAAGCTAAGCATGTGAATTTGACTGTGATATATCTAATCCATTGCTTGTGTGGTTTTATGCCTTTCCAAATAATTTTTTTTTTTTTGAAAAGGGAGGAGAATCTTCTTTTTTTATTTTTTATATGTAAGAACATGTGGAAGTCCTTTGATTTTTAACAAAACATAGATATTGTGCGTCATTACCCTTTAACAATACATCAGAATTCAAATTGTTCTAAGACAAAAGATTCAAAATACTTGGCTAATGAAAGTGCATCTTACGAGTAATAACACTTCAGCCACTTCCCGTTGATGGGGTCTACCAGAGTGGTGCCGTCTGCTGTGGCTAATTTATAATAGCCACTATCATATGCTTCTCGGATTAAGTATGGCCCCTCCCAATTTGGTGCAAATTTGGACGGTGAAGGAAGACCTCTTCTCACATGATCTATTGTCCTCAAGACCATTTGACCCTTGGCAAAAATCCTAGTCTGCAATGTTTTCTCATAAGCATTGGCAAGCTTTTGATGGTACCGTAGACTACGGACTTGGGCCAACTCTCTTGCTTCCTCCAGACTTTCCAAGTCTGCCACTCTCGCTTCTGCGCAAATATGAGCATCAGCTTCCAAGTCCATCCCATGCAAAATCTTTGGACTAGGCGTCAATAATTCTGTGGGGGCAATAACATCGATGCCGTAGACCAGAGAAAATGGGGTGAAGCCTGTTGCAGTCTTAGTTGATCCTTGGTAGATCCATAATGCGTCTGCCAGATGAGAACTCCAGCCTTTCCCATAGTCAAAAACCATTTTACTCAAAATACGCAACAAAATGCGATTAGTTGCTTCCGCTTGTCCATTACCTTGGGGGTAATAAGGCATGGATCTGCAGTGCTTGATCTGATAATGCTCCAAGACTTCTCTAACACTCTTGTTAACAAAAGGGGTACCATTATCACTAATGATTTTGTGATGAATGTCAAACCTTGTGATAATGTGTTCACGTATGAAGTTAGCCACAACTGCACCAGTTGCCTTGCGCAGGAAAATGGCCTCAACCCACTTTGAAAAGTACTCGGTAGCTACCAAGATCCAAATGCATCCACTGGAAGGCGGATTAATTGGGCCAATGAGATCTAGCCTTCAAGTGTGGAAAGGCCATGGTGTTGCCATGTTCTGCAGACTGGTTGGGTGTGTGTGAATCAGGTTAGCTTGAAGTTGGCAAGTGTGACAAGACTTTACGAAGTCTGCCGTGCCTTTCTTCATAGTTGGCCAATAATAACCAAGAGTCAACAACAGCTGGTAAAGTCTCTTTTTGCCTTGATGCTCCCCACACTCTCCAGAATGGGCTTCCTTCATCACTATTTGCGATTCGGCCAAACTGAGGCATCTTAAGGGATCACCGTGGAACCCCTTCCGAAATAATATGCCTCCTTCCACAAAATATCTCGTGGCCAATTTCTTGAGTTGAATTGCTGCCTTACTGGTCTGCGGCAGAACATTCTCGATGAGGTACTCAAGGAAAGGAGTGCGCTAGTCACTAGAAATAAATGTTGCATAGACTTGATCAGACTCATGTTGGTACTGACAAAATGAGCACTGCTCTTGTAGATTGGTTGCCTCCTTACTCATGTTAGGCCAAAAATAACCCAGACATTGGAGTCTACGGTAGAGGCTCACACTATCTCTGAATTCACAAGACTTCTCGTGGACTTCTGTTAGCTTATTTACTGCCTCTCGGAAGCTTACACATCTTGCTAAGACACCTCCAGGTAGTCTACGGTAAACATCACCAGCAATCAGCACATAATCCTTGAGTATCTTCAGGTCTGCCACACTTTCGGGTTACATAAGTTTGGCTTTTATAGGTATTCTCCAATCCTTAGCATCAAGGTATTGTTCTTCAAATTCCTTTTTCAGCAGATCAGTGATGGGCGTGTTTCTTTTGTTGATGGTGACATCCACTTTTGGCCCTTCAAATGAAATATGGGAACCCAAGGTTGCAAGAGTATCCGCATAACGATTCCCGCATCTCATGGCGTGAGAGATCTCAAAAGTATCAAACTTTTCTTCTAATTTCTGGGCTAAATCACGGTATGGTGCCAATGATGGTTCCTTGAGCAAGAACTCACCTTTGGTCTGGCAGATTATAAGGTTGGAGTCCACAATCACCGGCAGATATTTTATCCCCATCTCGTGGGCAATGGCTAACCCGGTTATGTAGATTTCATATTCTAAAGCATTGTTCGAGCATGAGAAATCAAGTTTGAAAAACTCAACTATAGTCTCTCCGTCTTCTCTAATCAGCACAATACCAGCCCCACTTGAGTTGGATGTAGATGAACCATCAAATTTCAGAGTCCATGTAGAGTCTAACAAATCTGCCAAAAGTACTTCTCCCACTCCTCCCTGTACTTCATGTGAGATTGATGAACTATCCTCTCTCGGGAATTGTGCAAGGAGATCTGCTATGGCTTGGCTCTTGATTGTTGTAGGAGTCTCAGTGATTATCTCATATTGAGATAATTGCAAGAGCCACTGAGCTAGTCTACCAGAAAGGACTGGCCTGTGCAGTAGACTTCTGATTGGGTGGGATTTAGTCATCAATTGAATTTTATGGGCCAGAAAGTAGTGCCATAGACGCTGTGAGGTGTATATCAAGGCCAAACATGCTCGTTCAGCCCCTGAGTACCTTGTTTCAGCATCTATAAGTGCACGGCTGACATAGTAGACTGGCTTTTCGGTCCCATTTTCATCTTCTTGTACTACTAAGGCCCCAATTGCTTCGCTATTGGAAGCCAAGTATAAACATATAGGTCTGCCAGCAACTGAAGCACATACAGTAAGGAGCTTGGTCATGATTGCTTGGATCTTTTCAAATGCTTGCTGGCATGCCGCAGACCAGACGAAAGGAACTCCTTTCTTCATTAGAGGCGTGAATACGGCTATTACTGCTGCCAAACCAGGAATAAATCTCCTGATGTAAGATAATCTCCCCAAAAAGCTCTTTAATTCCTTGTGAGAAGCTGGTGCCTTCATGGTAGCTATGGCAGACGCCTTAGCTGGATCAACATCAATTCCGCGGTTATAGACCAAGAAACCCAAGAATTTTCCGGCAGACACCCTAAAAGCACACTTAAAGGGGTTCATTTTAAGCTTATAAAGCCGGCATCTATCAAACACATTTCTCAATGTTTCAAGATGATCTTCTCTTTTCTTAGATTTCACCACAATGTCATCAACATAATTTTCAATTTCGTTGTGCATCATATCATGGAACATGGCTGTCATGGTCCTTTGATAGGTTGTACGGGCATTTTTGAGACCGAAAGGCATAACAGTATAATAAAAATTGCTGATTGGTGTGCAGAAGACAGTTTTTTCAGCATCCTTTGTTGACATGCGGATTTGGTTGTAACCACTAAACCCGTCCATGAAAGAAAACATGGCATGACCGGTGGTCGAAACAATCAATAAGTCCATGTTCGGAAGAGGAAATTCATCCTTAGCCATGCTTTATTAAGATTACAAAAATCAACACAACATCTAATCTGCCCATTCTTCTTTTTGACCGGTACAATATTTGACAGCCACTGTAGATGCTGTATTGGTTTAATAAAACTAGCAGCAAGCAACTTTTTCACTTCCTATGTAATTTGGGCTTCCACTTCTGTGTGGAAAGTCCTCATGGGTTGCACTACAGGTCTGGTACCGGGCTCCACATTCAAGGAATGGGCTACAAATCCCAGATCTATCCCGGGCATCTCATCATAGTCCCAAGCAAACTTTGTATTCATGCAGCAGATCAATCAAACATTTTCTTTCTTTGGCAGACAAAGACATGCTAATTGATATAGGCTTACTAACATTAGGATCATCACTTAAATTAATTATCTCAAGTTCTTCCTTGACAGTCATCTTTGATTCGGCTGAGGTAGACTTCTCTTCCTTCATTGCCGTAGACTCTGCCTGGTCTACCACGACTTCCTCAGAATTTCCAGTCTGCTGTGTTCAAATGGCATGAGGGTTGCAGACCACCCTCTTCAGGTGTGGGACCCTCTTGCTGTGGGCAATCAGGCCCCACGCACCTTCACAAACGATAGACAACACGTCCATTAGGGAGTTAGACACGCACACCTTGCGGTGGACTCCCATGCTCAACTTCACGTTTCTTCCTTTTCTTTTTTCGTTCAAGCAGCTCCCGTAGATCGACTTCAGGATCATCTTTAATATCTTCCTAAGCAGGGAGTGGTGTCCACATGGTTTCACAATTGGTGGTTCTCCCGTAGATGTAAGGTCATCATAAAGAGCTACTTCGACAAAATGAGCTTCAGTTTGATCAAAGGGGGAGGAGTTTGCAGCTATACGGATTGGCTTTCCATTGAGTCTTCCCTTGACACACTGATGGTAAGCAGATGACACCAACTTGTGTTTATGCAGCCAAGGTCTACCAAGGAGCACATAATATGGAGCTTCGGCATTCACAACATGGAATCGTGTGAGTGCTACAATTGGCCTCACCCTCAAGACAAGTTGTACATGCCCCATCGTATATTCGATGACCCTTCCAAATCCAGTTACTTCCATGGGGGACCCTTGGATTTTTTGTTGTGGCACATTGGCAGCTTGAAGAGTGCTTAATGGAATGAGGTTTAAGCATGAACCAGTGTCTACCAGAGCACGTCTAACTTGAACATCTTTCACTACCGCAGATAGATAAAGTGGACGTCTATGGTCTGGGTACTGAACTTCCATGTCTTCATCTGTGAAAGTTATGACATTTGTGGTTTCCAAGAAGGCACGGCTGGCATGCGCTTCTGCCATGAAGCAAGTGGCTCCAGATTCCGCCGCTATTGTAATGAGTGCTTCCGTTGCAGCATTTCTAGCTTCAAGTCCAAATCACAGTTGATTGAATAATGACTTGAACTTTGGACTTTTTTGTAGGGTTCTAACAGCTGCAGGTACCAAAGAGGAACTTGCTGCGGCAGACTCCTCTACTTCCATGTCATTTACATTTCCGTGAATCACCACTGACACCATAGCCTTGTTCTTGTCTTTCTTATAATTAGGAAAGGGTGTCTTGTGAACCTTTTGTTGCTCTTCTGAGAGTTGCAAAGTACCGTCTTGAATCTTGCGGTTGACCTCCCATTGTAGGGTCCGACAGTCTACCGTAGGATGGTGTATATATCTATGGTAGCGGCAATACTTGGGATCTTTCTGTTCTTCTGCTGTAGTTGCTTGGTGATTTTTGGAAGCTTAATCACCTGATCTTGGACCCATTTAGGCAATGGAGGTGGCTCCTTATAAACCTTCTCTGTTGAGTTCTTTCGTTTGGTACCGCTAGCTGTAGCTGTGGTAGACATAGTAAGAGTCTGCGGCAGACTCTTCTTATCTCTGCCTTTCTCAATTTGGGGTTTAACAGAGTTAGCGGTCTTTTTAGCCTTTTGGAGTAGAGAGGCAAACCACGTAATGTCTAAATTCTCCAAATGGGCACAAAATTCGGGTAGCATGTTGTCAATGCATACTTCAACTAGTTCCCCCTCTTGGTATTTCACATGACAATCTAAAGACACATCTCGAAAGCGATGGATGTACTTTACCAAATCTTCTCCAATCTGCTGTTTGGTGCTGTGCAAATTGACAAAAGTAATCTTTTCTTCAACGTGGAAATATTTGCTGCAAAAACTCTTTACCATAAGACCTAGGTTCTGATAGACCCAGCAGGCAACACCGTATACCAAGTGTATGCCATATCTACTAAGAATTTTGAGAACTCCCGTCGACAAAGATCACTATGTGCAACAAAGGGGCCCATGGAATCTAAGAACTTGCTGATGTGTTCCACGGCACTCCCCTTTCTACCATCAAATAGAGCAAAGGTAGGTGTGTCATACATGGTGACAAATAGTGCGTCATTCTTATTGTGAGACTCCCTTTCTTCATGGTTGCGGTTGTCATTCTTGTTTTGGTGGTCCTCCTTGTTGCTATTGACCTCTTTCAGCTGCCTCAAAGACTCAGCAAGTTCCACTTGGGTCTGCTGTATTCCTTTGATCATTTCAAACATTAGTGCCATCTGCTGTGGTCCACCAACAGGGATTTCTCCACTACTAAGAACTTGGCCACCGCCCAAGGGATTCTCTCCCTCGAGAGCCTGTCCACCACCTTGAGCGTGTGTCTCTCCCATGGCATGGCTATGACCTTGGGATTCTACTTCAACATAAGAGTTAGCTACTGAGTTCTGTCTGGTTAGACTTTTTAAGCGGCATGGTTGTAGCCCCCAAAGACCATAGATCAGCTTCAAAGGGATAAAACGAGGGAAAATTGCAATTCAACTCCCTAGTGGAGTCGCCAATATGTGGATGTTCAAAATTTCTGCTTTGATGGGCCGCGTATCAATCCACGAGTGGGCTGGACACGGGCTGGATTTGTGTAAGGGGGTGTTGAGCATTAAATGCTTGACAATGGGCTGAAGTAATTAAACTGACTTGACTCATATACGTTTTGCATTAATTAAATTTGATCTTACCATTTTTGGCATCATTTCCCCAGTAGATTTAATGCCTTTTTATCATGGCAGATCAAAAGAAATTCAGTAAAATGGATTCCCCTACCTCCAAACCGTTCTTCCTAAGCTCTATGTTGAGGATGAGCAGGGACCACCGGATTGCTGGGCTACTGTGGTCGTCGCCCCTGGGCGGTGTCAACTTCGGTGGCCATGGTGGCTTCCTCGGCCCCTTTAGCTTTTCTTTTATCTTTTTCCTCATTTCTTGTCACATCTGGGGCTGCGGCAGACGGTCTTGAGATGGTGTCTACCGTGACCAGTGGACAATGGTGAGGACCAAGCTTCTTCTGCAATGATGAAGCCTTGAGATCCGTTGCTCTCCTTGGAAAAGAACTCTTCTTTACTTTGCCTTGAGCTCTATGATGAAAAGAGGGAGGGAAAAGAGGATTTCACGTGGGTTTCTTTTTCCCTCTCTTTTCCGGATTTTTCTAGAGAGTTCTCCCTCTCCTTTTTGAATTGTTCTAGTATATTCCACATTATGGTAGCAGATATGGATTTGGGCTAAGTGGGCCGGCCTGGTCATTTGGGCTTGGTTAATGGCTTAAAGTTATTTCCTCTCACTTTCCTGCTGCCGTAGACCACTGGGCCTACCTAGTCCGCCTTGGGCCTTTAAAGCAAATTTCTAAGGCTTTGGTCTTGGTCTGCCGTTGGCAGAAAAAATGGGCCTCTACAAAGATCATTTTTAAAAATGAACTTTTTTAAAGTTCATGGTCGAAAAACGAACTTCATTCAAAGTTTAGGGACGAAAACAATAGTTTAACCAATAATAAATATATATAGATTTATAAGGTTTTAAATTTTGAAGCAATATATATATATATATATATAATTGGCCCTCTGTTAAGACCCCAACCATGCCAAGTCCAAGACCTTGCATGGTCTAGCCCTTAAGGCACGAATTGGTAACCCTAACTTTGGATGGGTGCATCTAAACTCGAATCTGAGCTTCTTTTGGTTATTTAGTGCATTGAGGGTCTAGTACTTATTCTAGGCTTAATAACCCAATTGTTAGAGCATAAGAGGGCTTGTACCTTTGTGATTAAGACTAACCAATGAGAGGCTTGATTTAGATCCACCAATGAAAGGCTTGCATGGGAATATCTCGTGCAAACCGAGAACTTATCTCTCCCATTTCTCCATTGTTGCTCATTTATCAAGAAAATTACAACAATACTATAGAATTCTCTCTAGGAGTTTATCTAGTTTAGTCCATTAGATTAATTGATAATTAGCTTGTTCTTGATCAATAATCAAATCAATTTTATTCTCTCGGCTCAATTCTTCCATTTCCTTCCATTTTGTGTGATTATGAGTGCAATTGAGGGATCAATCCGTGGGTTCCTTACACCCTCCCATTTAAAGTTGATCCCAAAAAATTCAAAAAATAAAATGGTTATCTAGTCCATTCATTAAGACGGGTGGACCATCCCCCTAAAAAAAACATTTTTCCATAATTAATAAAAGTGTTGCGGGCATCAAGTTATTTATCAACTTGTTTGACATTTTTCTAATAGAATGTATCAGTTATTGGACGTATTATAAAGCCACTGAGGCACCCTTTTTTTTTTTCTTTTCGTAAATTTTTTACATGGAACAACTAATTAATTTTTTAATTAGAAGAATATTGGATATATAATAAGGTAATAAATATGATTTTCAATTTTATTTGTAATGATGAGAAAACCAACTCTAATATTTGTTCTTCCAACCATGGATATTGTCAAAATTAGAATTCATAACAAAATGGATAATTATTTTCTAATGGATTCTTTGATTTTGTATATTGAAATGAAAATTGCTGCAATTTAGTAAGAAATTAATAATAGTTGATTTTAAGGATTTAAAATAATATCAAGTTTCAATTTATGATTGAGTTGAAATATATATTTAAAAAAAAAAAAAAAAAACTATTTGTGCATTTTCTTTTGTTTATATACATTGATACGGCATAAATACTAGTTTAGATTTTTATATATTAAGTTAGTTTTAAATCATTTTTTTTCTTCAATGGTGTAGTCTAGTTTGGCTAGATATTGCCGACTTTACCATATAATTCAAGCCAACTCAACGAGGAACATGGTGATGAGTATTAAGAACATTAATGCACTTATAGTTCATATAAAAAGCATTTCGGATAGCGTTGCTAAAATTTATGATAATTGTGAATGCCATGTTAGTTTCCTAGCTTGTTAGTGGTATATCAAACCAACAAGGACCTATGCTGGGATTCCTACTTGAATTTTTGCTTGGAGAACTGCCAACACTGCACTTGTCTTTCCCTATCCTTTCAAACCATATGGTATACTTTTTTTTTTCCTTTAAATTTTTCCAACGGTGGGGTTTACTACATCCTAGCCTTATAGCCAAAAAGAAGGGTTAAATTGCCACTACTACCAAAGTGTAGGGGGAAATATTGTGTTGGATATTCTAAGATCCACTTCAATTTTCATTGAGCCATATCCTCTCTGATTCTAATGTTGACGGGCTCCACTTAGAGTTAGAGCACTTTAGTAAGCAGTGGATTCAATATCGGATTTGAAGTTATCAACTCCCATCACGTGTTTCATGATTCTCATGCTGATAAAGTTTTTTTTTTTTTTTTTTTTTTAAAGTAGAAATTTTTTACACACGTATATTTTGAAAATCCTAGGGATTGAATCCACACCCTCATAGAGGGGGACTTTTTGGGGAGGAGATTACCACTGCATACTGATAAAGTTAAGTCAGCTTCATTTCGTCGACAATTAGAGTTCTTGGTTTCTTGAGAGTCTAGTCGCTCCAAACATCTCAATGAGAAAACAATAGACAAGAAACATGTTTTCTAAAGCTGTTTAATTAGGGATATTATTAGATGCTCATGGAGTACAACGATATAGGATTTCTTTAACTCATATGAATGATAAATCTTACTATAAATTTAATTAATAAAACTAATCATTTATGTGAGACTATTGGAGTACCACCTGACTATACTTTCAAAATATTGTATAATTCTTATTTAATTTTATGTTTAAAGAGTACTTTAATTTGTTTAATTAATGGATATATATACCTGGCCACGGTTGGGGGGTAAGCCCCACAAGCCCTTGGGCTTGGGCAACCCCCCCTTAGGGGCAACCAAAGAAAAAAAAAAAAAAATGATTTCATAGAAAAGAAAAAATATATATATTGTTATACATAAAATAAAATATTAGTATATATATATATATTTATTATTCATTTGGCAACTTACCAACAAATTTAGATATAAACCAATGATAACAAACTATTAAACATTTATGTGCATGAAACAGAGTTTATACTTCATTTGTGGCAAGTGGCGTGTAGGAGTAAGAAGTAGGGTTATTGAGTTTGTTTCCTATTTTAATGTTATATTGTTATGCTTAGAATTATTTAGTGTCTTTTATGTTAGTCTTTGATTGTGAACATATTAATCCCAGAGGTCAGGATTTTCTTAATTAAATCCATCACCTTTTTTTAATTATATTGTTCAATAATCAATTCTATTTTTTTATTCCTCCAAACATTGTGAATGTATTAATCCCAAACAAAAGTACAAATAAAACCACAAACAAATTTTTATTAATCCGGCAATACAATGTCACAAATAGTTTCAACAAAACAAAAGCCATAGCTACCAAAAGTGCAAGACAAATCTCTAATCTTTAATCCCAATATCCAGGATTCACTTGCAATGAGAAATTATTTATTTGAGTATTGCTAATTTAAAGCATCATAATGTTACATTTTACTTCATTTTATTTTATCTTTATGTATTCTAAAACACAATTATCCTTGATTTGCATTTTAAAAAAAATAATAATAATAAATTTAATTAAAAATTGGACCTTTATTTTTTTTAATATTTAATATATAGGCAACCAAAATTAGGACGGACTTGGGCAACCTAAAACTCGGAACCGGCCCTGCCTGTGGCAATATATATGTACGCGTTTTTCTAATTCGTTGTAGCCTCGTAGTTTTTTTGTCTATCAATAAAGACAAAGAGTAGGCCTCTCTCTCCAAAAAGGTTTCATTATTGTGCCGCCCCCACCCATGTTTGTCTCTCAAATTATTTAGTGGATGCCACAAAATAAGAAGAAAAAGATTTGGAATGATGGAAGCAGTCACAAATCAGAAATTCTGTGGCAGTAACATTTGTTACAAATTACGTACAAGATTGGGCATATTTTGCTTGAGGGTTAAAAAAAAAAAAAAAAAAAAAAAAACTAAATTATAATTCTTATTTTAATTTTTTCCTTTTTATGTTTAAAAATTTAAATTTTCGTTGCTAATGTTATATAGAATCTTGATTCAAGTCCTTCAATCTAAGCTTGTTAATGAAATATTCGTTAAATGTCCTCTAAATATGTAACATGTCCTAATTGATCCAATCAAATTATGTCATGGTAATTTAATTCATTAATAGCTTAAAAAAATTTAAGAGAAAATGGCACTGACCTCGCTTAAGATTTGGTGAAATTATACTAACCTTTTATGAGGTTTCAAATTGTACACAAATCTCTCTCACTTTTTGAAATAAAAAGGACACGCCTAAGTATGTCACCATGTCATGTTAATTTAATTCATTAATAGGTTAAAAAACTTTAACAACATAACATGAATTTTGGGGTAACTAATAAAGAATTTAACTAAACTTGTTAATATTCTCTTATCTATATATATATCTCTCGGTATTTTGTGGTAACTAAGAAAGAATTTAACTAAAACCTGTCAATATTCTCTCTCTTTCTCTCTCTCAATTTCATTATAAGAATATAATTTCATTTAAACGTGTGTTTGTGTGTGTTTTATTCAATTTCAACACTTATAATAGAATAATTTCATTAAACGTGTTTGTATGCGTCCAATTTCATCACTTATAAGAATATAATTTCCTTTTTAAATTTGATAGATTGTGATTGTAATGTTGGATGTGGGAGTATAAAAGTTGGGTAATATGTTTTTATCTTTTGCAACCATTTTTAGAATTGGGATCAAACCTAAAAAATAAAATGTATATTTTTATTATTTTTTATATTTTAGTATACCCATAGGTTTTTAAAAGTGCAATTGGATCTAATTTTTCAAAACGTTCTCAAAATTGGCTCTCTATATATATTTTTTTCAATTAATGCAATTGTAAAATGTATCATTTCAATTTAATAGAAGCAAGCTGCACAACTAATGTGTGATGTGTGGTGACATGTGGTTGGTCTTAGCGACATTTTCAAGCGTGGGCCATGCCTTGGGTAAAGAAATTGAAGCAAGCAACTCTAACTGTCGGCAAATTAAACTAATGTTTTGGTCCCCAAAGGCAAATGTTGTACATGTGATCCTCAGCCCCCTCACTGAACATGTGAGGAAATTGTTTGGCATGTTGTAGGGTGTTTCGGAAACAAATAACATCAAATTGGAGAATTGATTTTTGTAGAGAGCTATTAGGCCATTGGACTTGGCTGGAAGTTGTCATTATTAAACTGTAGCAACAAAATGGATGTCATTAGTTTTGTCTTTTGTGGGATAGAATTAAGTTATGGCTGCTGCTTGAAAAGTAATAAACCAAGAATTAATGTTACTTCTTCTTTTTTCTTTAGTGGGTCATATGATCGTATCCATTGAATTCTTTTTCGTCTTTGCCAATAAAATATTCAAAAAGCAAGATAACATATTTGAGGAAGGTTAATATTTGGGCCAAACAGGTTTCATGCTCTGTTTAAATCAATTGGGCTGCAAATATAAGTCCAAATTTATTTAATCCAATGACAAGCCCAACCAGACACTCAAGTATCCTATTTGTTTTTACCCATTTCTGCCGTCACCCTCTCCTTCTCATCAAACTTGTATTAAAACAGGCTTCTTCTTCTTATTTTTAATAACTACTTTAGGCTTGCACGTGCCACCTATGAGTGAGAAAATTAAGATAGAGGTTTCTTTTATAAAAGTACAAAACCTAACATTAAAAAAAAAATGTATGCCATGCTAATCTCATTCACATAAGAATTTTTGTTACATACTGAGAGATACTATATAACATGTAGTGGCGGTTCCAAGAAATTTTTCTAGGGTATTCATTACAAAACTTGAATATAATAGCATCACTAAAAAAAAATACATGAAGTTTTATAAAATTCTTCTATGAGTCTTCATAGTTTGAAATCGTTACATGATAGCTTCATTATCAATGTTATCAAATACACACTTTCAATATACGTAACCAAGCAATCATTCATCCATTGATCTCTCACCAACTTCAAATATTTCATCCATGTTCGAGATAAGAATATCATGTTTGTCACAAAATAACAACACTTCAGTCAATAAAGATCCCTACTCATTATCTCTCATCAACTGTAATCGTTGCTTAGACATGTTAATAAGTGTTATAGCATTTACAATATTTTGATTTTTCTTTTGCAATACTATTGACAACTCATTTGTGATCCCCAAAATATTTTTCATCAAATGTAAACAAAGCCACATTCAAAAGATATGATTTACTTCAAGTAGATCGAGTGTCACCTTTTTGTTCAAAGTTTGTGTCATCCTCTAGAATAATCTCAAGTACATGAACAGAAGCAGAGAACATCAAAATCAAGTTGATAATTGTACCATAATGTGATCCTGAACGTGTATCACCAGTACGTTTAATACTTGTCTCTTGTTTCAAACCTTGCCCACTTCTAAGTTTACCCATGTCTAATGCTTATTCAATTTGGACAAATTGTGCATCACGAAGAGCATCTTGTCTCTTACAAGAGCCTCCGACAACATTTATCAATTTAGCAACCAAGCAAAAAAATTCAGCTGACATTATGATTTTTAGCAACAATTACAAGAGTCAACTGAAGTTGATGAGCAAAGCAATGAACATAAAATGCTGATTTATTTTCTCTCAGAATTAAAGCTTTAAGACCATTGAATTTACCTTGCATATTACTGGTCCCATCATAACCTTGCTCACGTAGTCTTTGATAAACTCAATCCATGTTTAGAAAATAAAGATTCAATTACAACTTTGAGTGACAAAGCAGTGGTATCTGCTACATGTGCAATACCAAGGAATCGCTTTGTAACATTTCCCTTTTTGTCCTTATAACGCAAAACAACTGTCATTTGTTCTTTAATCGATGTATCATGAGACTCATCATCTAAAACTGAAAAGAACTCATTGTCAAGATCCTTGATGATGGCATTGGTAGTTTCACATGCAGCTGCATTCACAATGTCTTTTTGAATATCATGGTGAGTTAGCTTCTTGTTTTTTGGAGCGTTTTGTACCACTTCATTGATAGATTCATTGTGATCTGCCAAAAATTGTAGAAGCTCAAGGAAATTTCCTTTAGCACTTGAATCAAGAGATTCATCATGACCACGAAAAGCTAACCCTTGACGTAAAAGGAATATTATGCAATCAACTGTTGCATTTAATTGAATCTGATATATGATCTTATCTTGATTTGTTTGCTTAACAAAAACACTCGTAATGTGTTGATTTGGCTTCATTAAATCATCACAATTCTTGATAGCTTGGTTATGGGCACTATTAATGCCTCTAACATGGGTTTGTAGCTTATCTTTCCTATGCCACAACTTGAATCCCGTCCTCAGAAAAGTGTCACCTCCCGCTTGCTTGCCAACATCTTGCCTAAATAGATAACAACATAAACAAATGCATATCCTTTTCTATGTTGTATTCCAACCAATTTTTGTTTTCTTTAAACCAATCAGGATTAAACCGACGTATTGATCCACCAATTTCTGTTTGAGGTCAATCGTGGGGAACAAGTCAATAAGGACCCATTTGTATATATGCTCTTCTTATATTATCTTGATCTTTAGGATGATAAGATGAGGTCTTTTCTTGTAGCCCAAGATCCGAGGGAAGATTGTTCAAGTCAACACAAATTCGCTTAGAAGAATTTGGTCTGCTATTATAATCACTCTGTTTTTCTTGGGTAGAAGATGAATTTTGCGGTATAAGTGATTTCCTTATTAAAAATTTCTCCATAGTACTAGTAAAAGAATAAAAAATAAAATAAATTTTATTATGCTATATGATTAATTAAATTTTTTTAGGTTCTCTCTCTCTCTCTCTCTCTCTCTCAATTCAACGACTGGCAAATAGGTATGTAAATTTGGGAATTTTTTTTTTAATAGTACGAATCTAATTAATGGGTTGGTTCAAACAATTAGGCTTAACCAGATGTTGTTATTTGGATTTATTTAAGTTAATTATTTTGTTGTTATTTGGACTTTTTATTTTTGGGTCCAATGGATTGAGTTTATTAGGATTAGAGTGTTCACAATTTTATTTAAGGTGTTCAACACCTATATAAATATTTTTTTATCCTTTGATTTTAAAAAGTATTGCACACCCTCATTTGTATGTGGCGCCGCCGCCACTGATAATATGTACATCGTTCTAAATGACTAAGAGTTTTTCAAAATTTATATGACCTAAAGGCACAATCCACTCTCCAACGACTTCCAAGAATAATAACAAACATCTTCCAACAATAGGCTACAGGTTTTGTGAAGACATTGTCACAATAGATAAATTTCCGAAAAGAATGCATCAAATGCTTCAATTAAAGCTCTTGATCAAACACCTGCAACCATTCACAATGAAGATTTTGTTATTCATGTCTCCTTGTTTATCCTCTTACATTTTATGCATCTATCCTTGATGTTTCACTTAGTTTTTAATGAAACTTTTAATCAAAAAAAGAATGTAAAAAAAAATAAAGAAAAAACTTATGTATTGTCAAAGTTTTCATTAGATAAGATTATATGTCTAGAAAATTATGCTTCCAAATGAAATTGCAATGCATAACTACTCTTAGCTCATTCATCATCAACTATGTGCCATGTTGACACAAGTGAACTAATAAATTTTTTTTTTTTATAAGTGAAATAATTTTATTTAAATGAGGAAATAGACCAAGTACATAAATGTGTATTGACTTACTCCTAAAGAATGACAATTGATCCAAAAAAATATAGAAAAGAAGACGAATGGATGCTGCCAAAGACAAACATCCACTCTATTAGGGACCTCAACATCATTTGCTTGCAAACATGCTTAGACAGTTCAATACCATCAAAAGTCCTATTATTCGCTCTCCCGCCAAGTGAACTATTAATTCGAATCATACATCATGTTCAATATAGTAGTTATTCCAATTCTATCCATGTTGAAAAGATATAAAATATTCAATACTTTGGTGTTGGGTGCATGCATATCCAAAGCAAAAAGTCAGCGTCATAACTCCATCCAAATGCAACCCGCATAATGAAACTTAATTTTTATTTAAAAAAATGGCAAGAGAAAGAACACAAAGCAGCTTATAACAAAACAAAAGGAATAAGCAAAGTTGTGGTGGGGAGTTACCTTTCTCGAGGCTCTTGACGTTCTTAGAGGCGAGGGTGATGTAAATGTTCTCCTGGAGTTCCTTTGCACCTAGTTGCTTCCGGGACTTCATTGCTACATACGCCATCATTTATTGCTACCTCTTACTGCTAAATACCAATCACCACAAACAAACCAATCAAAATTTGGTCTCAGTTTTTCACGGTTTAGGACCCAATGCAACATTAACTTCACTTCATAGCATGTTATGAGTTTTGTATCCCTAGTCAAAACCAAATATCCTAGACCAATTCAAGTGTGCCGGATGAATGAAAAAAGAAGAAGCAAGAATTCAGTAAAAAAAAATTTATGATTTTGAAAGTACTAACAGATTTTTATTTCATGAAGCAAATTCCATATAGTAGGTAGGAGGCTTCAACCAAATCTTGAAAGTGTGAGTTCTCTTGCATGCTAAAGGAACTAAACTTAGACTTAAGAACAAGCGCTTTTCCTATGTTCTAAACAGCACAAACAATTAAAGGCTTTGCAACAAAACTTGAACTTTCTAGAATAAGCCATACTCAAAATTCGAAAAGCTGAAAAAGTTTATGAAAAAGAGTGTACCAGCATCTTAGTGTCTCTAGAGAATGCCAATTCTACACAAGTTCAACAATTTTATCACACCGACTACAAAAAAGAAAAACTAGGTTAATTGAAATTAAATAGAAGATTGATAGCATAATATAATATGCACTGAACCCAATATGACTTTGAATGTGAAATAAACACTGAAATATTACAAAATCTAATAATTCAATAATTTGATCTTGCGGAAGTCTAACAATATAAATGAGTACATAGACATTTATGAGACCTAGCATTCTCACTGCCCACAAATCTTTACCGATTAGCCACTATGATATAATTTTTCCATCGTATAACTCATTTATCTGAATATGTTTCCATCATATAACTCATTTATCATAATATAGTCATCTATTTCATATATCATTTACATACGTTTTACGTTCCATTAATAGTCCATATGACCACATATTCATCATTTTGTCATGTCTAATGGTCAATGTAGTGTGAAAAATACAAGGTTAACAATTATCTGTTTCAACCATTCCCATCCCAAAAGTACCAATTCTAAAGAGCACACATAAAGTCATTCCCTTTGCATCCAAATTCCCTCCAAAGAAGTGTATAACCGTGACAAAGATCTACCAACATTATTTAAATGAAAATACATGAAAATCGAAAGGGGGAAAAAAAAAATTGAAGTCAAAGAGGAAAAACCCAAAAGAACTTCACTAATGAGTTTCCAAATTAGAAATCTGAATTTCCAGCTTCACAATTGAAGATAAAATTTCCGATCAAAATTTATCAACTCAAATCCAATATAAACCCAACCCAGATTTCAATTTATAGTACATCAAGAAAAAAAAAAATCGCTTAAAATTTATTTTAAAAAAATAAAGAGATTGAAGAGAAAGAGGGCGAACTTTTTGGAAAAAAAATAAAATAAAATAAAACTTACAATCTTATCAAACCATGGAATGGATTCAGTTTGGGTTGCAATCTGAGTCGAAACCAGAGCTCCGTTCGACGAATTCTAAAGAGATAGAAGGAGAAGCTGGTTCTTGAAAGAGAAAGAGGGTGAATGAAGAAATAAAGAGAGAGAATGAATGAACAAAAACCCCTTAATCTCTAAAAAAACCCATCCCCAATCACATGGTGAGCAGCTCTCTGATTTCCCATTTTCAATCAACCTCTTCCATGGATTTCCGCTGTAGCCAAAGAGAGAGAATGAATGAACGAAAACCTCTTATCACCTATTCGGTATGGGATTGGGGATGGGTTTTTTTCCATCCCCAATCCCATACCGAGTAGGTGAGGAGCTCTCTGATTTCTCATTTTCAATCAACCCTTTCCCCGGATTTTTGCTAAAGCCAAAGAGAGAGAATGAATGAACGAAAACCCCTTAATCTCTAAGAAACCCATCCCCAATCCCATACAGAGTAAGTGAGCAGCTCTCTGATTTCCCATTTTCAATCAACCCTTCCTCAGATTTTCGCTGCAGCCAAAGAAAGAGAATGAATGAACAAAACCCCCTTAATCTCTAAGAAACCCATCCCCAATCCCATACAGAGTAAGTGAGCAGCTCTCTGATTTCCCATTTTCAATCAACCCTTCCTGGCTTCCTCGGAAGGCCTCGTGGCTCTTTGATTTCCCATTTTCAATCAACCCTTCCTTGGATTTTCGTTGTAGCCAAAGAGAGAGAATGAATGAACAAAACCCCCTTAATCTCTAAGAAACCCATCCCCAATCCCATACAAAGTAAGTGAGCAGCTCTCTGATTTCCCATTTTCAATCAACCCTTCATCGGATTTTCGCTGCAGCCAAAGAGAGAGAATGAATGAACAAAACCCCCTTAATCTCTAAGAAACCCATCCCCAATCCCATACAAAGTAAGTGAGCAGCTCTCTGATTTCCCATTTTCAATCAACCCTTCATCGGATTTTCGCTGCAGCCAAAGAGAGAGAATGAATGAACAAAACCCCCTTAATCTCTAAGAAACCCATCCCCAATCCCATATCGAGTAGGTGAGCAGCCCTCTGATTTCTCATTTTCAATCAACCCCTTCCCCGGATTTCCGCTGTAGCCAAAGAGAGAGAATGAATGAACGAAAACCCCTTAATCTCCAAGAAACACATCCCCAACCCCATACCGAGTAGGTGAGCATCTCTCTAATTTTCCATTTTCAATCAACCCCTTCCTTGGATTTCTGCTTCAGCAATCTCTTTGTTTCTCTGATTGTTTGTTCCTTCACATCTCTCTTTCTTCTTTGTGTCTATAGCAGAAGCTGCAGACTGTTCTAAACACTTCTTCTTTGGTGTCATTATGAAAAGCCAAAAATAATCCCACAAAATATCTTCACAAGGCCACAACATTTCAGTCCATAATACACTCTTTAAGGGAAAAAAGTAACTATACCTCTTATTAAAACAAATCCAGCCTAACCAATCAGTGAGCTTTGTTTTTTGAGCTAATATTGAAATGGTGCGTTGCTCAAAAATTTTTTGGCTCAACAAAACAGTACGTATTGGACCAAAAAATCAGTGAACGAAAAACACAACTATTCATTTGACACTGTAGAAAACGCTCCTCACTCCTTTTATATAGGTAAAAGAAATGGAAACAACTTTTTTCAGATCTGCTTGTAACTTTGGATTCCTGAAAAGGGCATGACGCTTCATTTTATTTTCTATTTAAAAAAAAAAAGGGGGCAAATTGAACTTTCCTCCCATTTATCTATAGGTCAGTTTCAATTTCCCCCTTTATCTATTGAACTGAGCATTGTTTCCCTCTATCTATTGAAACTGTGCAACTTACCCAAACCATCAATTTTTCTGTTAAATACTAACAGAACCTAGAATAAATGTCTAAAATACCCCTACTTTAACCCATTTAACCCAACCCAACCTCTTAACCGGGTCTTTTAATCCAAATTTGATTAACAAAACAACCCGGTTAGTTTTGAAACCAATGGATCAAAATCCCTAACCCAAAAATCTCACACCTCACCTCTCACTCTCACAGTCTCAAAAGCGTTATAAGATCGAATTTGTCTGAGCAACTTGTGCTAGAACTGGAAATAGTTGAGTACAGAACTTTAAAAGTGTTACTAAAGAATCAACAATCACTAATCTGCAGACGGAGTCTACCATAATAAAATACTAAGATTTATATAGTAAATTTGTAATATTGTTTATATATTTTTTTTTAAGGACTTGCCTGAGCTCTTGGTAGTTTTTAGTAACGGCGACCCATCAAACTGTGCAAGTGCAAGGCTGTCCGTGGCTCTTAACTTTGAGGGCCGCCTTGAACACATACAAAACTGAAAACAAAACTTGGTCCAAACGTGTTACATAGACTAGTAGCTAACTTCAATCCACAAGCTGAAAAGCTAGACTTGAAAAACGTAAAATAAAACTTAGGCTATGTTTGGTCATAGTTTTCTGTTTTTGTTCTAAAAAATTGGTATTTATACTGTTTTCAAATTTTGGATTCAAATATAGTTTTCTCCCGTTTTCAATCCATTTTTTTTTGTTTGGTGATTGTTTTCAGTAGAGAGTTTTCATTTATAACTGTCATTTATTTTATTCCCTCCATATTTATTTCATTCCCTCCATATGACATTCACACCATTGAATTCGTGAGAGCCATGACAACCACAGCACTGAGGGCTAAAATCCCACCAAAACCCAATCCATATAAACAAAAATAAAGCAAACCCAAAAACAAATCAACCTCACAAGCCAAGAATTTCACACAAAAACCAAACCTTTGGCTTGAGATTAGACATGTCATCAAACTTCCAGCCATGATAGTAAGAAAACGAAGGAGAAGAGCCACGAATGAGGCTGACACAGTCAGATGAGGAGTGGCGTTCGCTATGAGCGGTGGGTGAGAAAGGAGAAAGGTCCATTCCAGGAAACAAGTGTTGAGACCCAGGTGGGACCCAGCGAGTAGTGGGGTCAGTTATGCCACCATGCCATTAAAGAACAAAAGCCAAGCCAACGAGAGTGAGAGGGAGGAGAGTGAGAAGGAGGAGATCGAAGATGGTGGGGTTGGTCGCAGCAACGATTGAAGATGCTGGTGTTGCTGATTGTTCCCCATCTTCGAGAGAGAACCCATGAGAGCCACGAAGAGCCTCCATTGAGAGCCACCCAAGGCAGCCGTGAGCTGCTCCCAGCTGGACGATGCGAGACCAGTCAACTAGCGCCACCTTGTGGCCTCCCTCGCGCAAGCCTATGTACACTGGTCACCATGTGAAACCATCAGCTCCACTACACAGAGAACAGCTCCACCACCGCCTCCAACCATCGTTAGCCTCCAGATCTGGACTGATTTCTCCATTTCTTGTAAAAAGAAGAGAGAAAACAAAGAGATCAGAGGAACAAAGAACAAAACAAACAAACCCAAAACCCAAAGCAGAATTATCACCAAAAACCCATAGAGAGACAGAGGAAGCAAAAGGATTCGGCAAAGGGGTTTATGAGAACTGGGGTTTCATGGCAGATGGGTTTGGAGTAAAGGGGTTGATGGTCCGTTGAGCATGTCAGATTTCATCAATTCATCAAGTAGTGTGTTTATGAGAACTGGGGTTTCATGGCAGATGGGTTTGGAGTAAAGGAGTAAATGGGGTAGATGGCTGTTGAGCATGTCAGATTTCTTCAATAAAGTAGTGTGTTTATTTACGCTCATGCCACCAGTCAATTTGTGCAAAAAATTGCAAAATTGCCACCGGTCTTTTGAACAGTAGCTGAATTCAAGTGAAAACAGGTAAAAGTTGTTCTCATTTTGGCTGAATTGAGTATCAATTGTATAGTAAAAATATTTGAATGCAAAAACTGAGTATAGAAACCAAACAAAAAAATTTTAGCCCAAGCCCATTATTTTTTGGATTCAAACACAGAAAACTGTGTTTGAATACAGAAACCAAACATGCTCTTAAGAATTCTCGCTGCTTTTATTTTTCAAAAACAAGAAAGATGTCTTTCTCACTTGTTTAAAGGTGCAGGTACAGTCCAAATTGTTCGAATCTCTTTCTCAGTTCTTCAAGAACCTATTCTCAAATCAAAACCAACCCCTAGAAAAAACTCACATAAACATGTCTCTCACCATTAACACTACAAGAAAAAAGGTTAATTGCAACGAAATTTTTTGTTGCAATAAACTTTTATCGCAACAAAAGTTAGTCGTTGCAAGCCGTTGCAATAAACTCTGTGGTAATAGGTTTTTGTAACAAAATATGTCATTGCAATAAATATCATATATTGCAACAAGATTTTTGTTGCGATAATTTCATTTATTACCACAACTAGTTCGTTGCGATAAGGTATTGCTTCAACCATTTCGTTGCAATAAAGTTATATAGCATTTTTATTGCCTCGATTATTTCGTTGCGATAAGGTATTGCTTCAACCATTTCGTTGCAATAATTTTTTTTTTTTTTATCAGCATTAATTGTTGATATTTCTATTTGTCACCGGTCCTGTTTAATAATATAAAAACTAAATAAAGAGCAACATTCACAAAATCAAGAAATCTACAAAAAGATAGAAAATTTATAACACTTCACAATATTAATAACTACAACTTCTACATAAAATTCATAAGTACAAAAATAATCCCCCGTCTAAGTTTAAGTCATTAATGGATACAAATTCATAGATTTACAACAAACACAAAATTCTCTTTGAGCTCCAATCCATGTTTCATCCATGTATTAATCAAAAGCCACGATATTGGTTACCTCCCTATAAAAAAGAAAAAAATTGTAAGAACTCAATATATAAACGTGTATATAACATGCTTATCAAAATTTGCACAAAACTATCCACATCAACTTTATTCAATAGATAAACAAAAAAGCAATCATTCTTTTAAGTCAAAATTTTCTAGAAAGAAGATCAAATAAAAACTCATGTTAATTTTCACTTCCAAAGCATACAGTAGACTGTAGTAAAACTCATACTCATGAAATAGCATTTGAACTTAATGGCAATATTGTGTAGCAGACACAAGAGGCCCATATAAATGCATGAGAAAAACATGCCAATATTGTACAACAATAAAGTACAAAATTAAGCCCAAATTGTCAGTCCTGCTAAGAAGACTCTCCAGAGCTCATACTCAATATTCTCTCTACAAGCAATAAATCATCCGGGGTTGTGACCTGCAAATTGATTTACAGTCCAAATAGATGAGATTGCCTTCTCTCTTACATGGAATAAAGCTCAAAATCAGAAATTTCCACCTTTCAAGAATTCTTTTTGATAAATCAATTTAGTAGATAAATACCACGATAGTAAGTTTCAGTACCTTAATGTTGGTATAAGATCCTTCAGTAACGTATACAGGATGCTTGAGGTGCTCTACAATTGATACGTCATCAGTGACCTTAAGTCCTTCCCTGTAGGGAAATACAATTCTCAGAATTTGATTGCTTAGAATTTGAAGATAAAATAATTACAATCGATGATCCCCTTACCAAAGGTTGTTTTGGAAAAATAAATGTTTTACACCAAGAAGCATTCATTGCATAAGTACAAAACAAGATATTGAAAAGAGGATATTTATATAGTTAGGTATAGAGTTGCACCAAAGGTTTGAAAAAGAGCATCACAATGCTACAACGTTTTGCAGCTAATGATAGATTTAATGGATCCAAATTAAGGAAGATTCATTCAGTTTGCCAAAATTCATAAACATGAGCTGTTTGGTTTGCACGTAGCATGATATATTTATCTACAGTAAATACGTGCAATGTCCTTCCTATCACATAAAAAACAAGTATGATCAAATTTTATGATCAAATGGTATACAACATACTTATGCAATGTGAACTATGAAATACATTTCAACCATGAGAAAGAAAAAATAATAGAGAGTTTTTAAGTACCTATTTACAAGCTCACAACCTTTTTTAAGTAACTCAGGTTTAATCACCTGTAAAAAGAGATTAATTACACAATTTATTACAAAGCAACATTATAAGTTCATTTAAAACCAAACAAAATATCAAACGAAACATATATGCTTTCAACATTAAACCTGTGGGGTTTGCATTTCCCAAAGTGTTTTCCTGTCCAGAGTTTTTACTACAAAAGAATCACTGTTGGCCTGCACAAAGATCAGGAAACAACTTTGAATCATCACAAGGTCAATTGGTTGAGAAAACTTACTGCTAATATCAAGTTGATATGAATACATGTAGGCAACCATGTCAACAAAGATATAAAAATTCACAGAAAAGCATAACAAGCAACACAGAAAATCTTACACAACGTGCATTTTGATTTACTTTAAAAAACCCTTACAACACTTTGTTTTGACACAGGAATTTAGCCAACAATCTAAAACCAAATATAGGGCAATATTGAATTAAGACTAGCTTCTTAAATTGAAGTACAGATATGGAAAACAGAAATTTAGCAACAAAATAGAGAAGAAAAGGGCAATAACAGAGTGCTACAAGCCTACAAGTAGAACAAGAAGACACCAAATAGGAAGAATTTGTTTTGGGGAGAACAAAAAACACATGAAACTCACTCAAAATCAGCTATATATTTATCTGAACAAAAAAAAAAAAAAGGAATGAAGGCACAGAGGCAATCTACAGTTAATCAGTACCTCTTTGATTGTAGCTTTTACAGGAACACCAAGTACAGCTGCTCCATTCAGCCAACCATCTTTTAGAACCTAAAACCAAACAATTGACCAGTCTAATCATTCTTGAACTTTAAAAGCCATATTTTGGAACAAAAAATATCAAAATTATGAAGTTATAGCTGGAAAACTGAGAAGGGGAGGGAGAGCAGGAGATATAATCTGAAGTGATTCAGGAGAACTCAATAGCTACTCTTAAATATTATCAGAATAGTGTGCATTTGAGATTGTAGATGATATCTTTTGATACCTACTCAATAGATCTACAAGGTAGTCTAGGAAGTAAATCTCATGATTGCTTCCACTCATTGTAGGGAGATTAGTCTTTTCTACTAACCCTCAAAAGCTATCCAAATTTGGGCCATCAGGCAAGTTAGAAACTACCTTCTAGTATTCACACTAGATCCTTTTTTCTTCAATAAGTAGTATTGCATGCGATCCTTCAGATAGGAAGAGTAAGATAAAATGACATTAGTTTTCAGACAAATCTTTACCTCAAACTATAAGGCAAGCATGCCCAGCAAACTTACAGTATCAGCAACCAGTCATTGTAACTCCTTGGAACATATGCAAGTTGTGATCATTTCTACATTTTGCATATTTGACCAAGTTTTTCAAATCCTTTCATCCATAAAGTTGGAGTGGTCGTAAGCAAGAAAGTGTGGGAATCATCAGAAATGGAGATCAATATTGAACCTATTCAATATCATTTACTCAAACATTGACTCCCTAAAACTGCTTTTTTTTTTTTTAGGGGGTGAGGGGGCCAAAATTAGGACAGGACAGTATACATAACAGGTATGCCTCAATTCATTCCTCCACATATATTCATATCACACCCTAACATTGCTTTATCCTTTATTCTCCATACGACTTGCCCCGCATTAGTTGAGATGCTGAACAAGAATAACACTTAAAACCAAGAGAAATAATTAAAATTGAAAAATAGACTATGTGTTATAAGAATTATAAAAGGATGAATATGCCCTGCTGGATGGGTGCCTGGAGGGGGAGGGAAAGGGGAAGGGTTGAAGGCATATGGATATGAAGAAGCAAGAATCCAATAACAATTTTCATTTTTCAGTACAATATTCTTGTGATGACAATCAAAAAAGTTTAACAACTAAAGCCAGTGCACCAGATAAGTGTATAACAGCCCTTGTCAAAACCTTCACGGCTCGAAGGAATTGACCGAAAATTAACGTATATATATACCTTCTTTGTATGCATCATTAAGCCATTGCAGGTGTAGATCCCTGCGTCTTGAAGCTTCTTCACGTCTCCGGCATTGATTCCCTGAGCAATCATTGTAGAGAATGCATAGATTTTGCATGGAAACCAATAATGAGTGAAATATACCAATAATAACTCAATTTCCTCGTAAATCACCAAAAATTAACATACATAGATCAAAGTAAAATTCAAATATAAGCATCAACATGCAAACAGAGCGAAGTTGAGAATATAATTTAGTGCTTTTGAACAAATCATATATCTAAGTAAAAACAACACGAAATCCATGCAAAGAGACGCCAAAACAGAGAATCAAAGAGCTAGAGCTGAGCCAAATAGAAAACAGAAATATTGTAGAGCATACATTTGTCGATCGCTTCAAAGAGGTCTTCGTCGTCGTCCATTTCGTTGTGTTCCACGAGCTGTAACTGGTTCTGATCTTCGGCTCTACGAAAAAACATAATTCAGACGCAGCAAATCAAAGTGACGATCAAGACCTAGAATGCAATTTCAAAAAATTCAAAGAGAAACGAAGAGGAAGAAGTGTACGGCTCTATAACTTACTTGAGACTCGCAATCATCTTCATTGCTTTGGAGGAAGACTCTAAAACAGAATTTGTGAGAAAGAAAGAGAAATTGAGAGCGAGAGCTAGAGAGAGAGAGAGATTTGGATTTGAAATGTAAAAGACTGAGTGAGGAAATGAATTTATCTAAGCGGGAATTGGGATTATTTTTAAGGAAGTATTCAAGAATCTGGCGGGAAAATCACACTCTATTCTCATATTCTCATATAATATTTTTCTTATTGCAACAAAACATCTTGTTGTAATATTATATTTTTCCTATTGCAACAAAGCGTCTTGTTGTAATATCATATTTTTCTTATTGCAACAAAACGTCTTGTTGTAATATTATATTTTTCCTATTGCAACAAAGTGTCTTGTTGTAATATCATATTTTTCCTATTGCAACAAAACGTCTTGTTGTAATATTCATAACTATTGCTTCAACTACTAACTTCATTGCAATAAATTACATAATGATTTATTGCAACGATATTTTACAACCTATTACAACAACTTATTTTTGAAGTAATAAATTACCAGTTTTTAAGTAACTCTTGCAACGAAATCTAATGAATTAATGTAATAGTACGTGTGTTACCACAATAATCATTTTTGTTGTAACAACTCTTGTTGTAATAGGTGTATTTTGTTGTAGTGTAAATTACACATCACCAACCACCTTAACCTCAAAACTAGTACTACTTACACAACAACAAAGTACAACAAAACCAAGATATGAACCAAATCCATTTATCATTCCAACCCATTAATCTCCACCTCGTACAACAAACCCACAACAATGCATCTTCCTTCTTATTCATCTTCTTACACTTCGATCAAGAGCTCTTTGATCGAGCCAAACGGTGGGTCCCTGGTGGATCTTGTGGTGCTAGAGAGAGTGAGAGAGTGTGTGTATGGGACTTTTTTATTTAAAAATTGAATATAAGGTTTTCAGGTTGTCATGTGAATGGATGATTCCAAAAAGGTAGACTCAGAAAAAAATATTAAAGCTTTAGAATTGCTTGTGAGTGAGAACCATGAACTTAAAGCACAACTGGAAGAGATGAGAGGTGAGCGACTGTGAGACAGTGAGAGGTGAGCTGTGAGCCGTGAGCTTTTTGGATTAGGGATTTTGTTAATCAAATCTGGGTTAAAAGAATCAGTTCAGAGAATGGGTTGAGGTTGGATGGATTCGGTTAAATGGGTTAAAATATGGGTATTTTAGACATTTACCCTAGGTTCTATTAGTATTTAACAGAAAAATAAATGGTTGGGTAAGTTGCACAATTCTAATAGATAGAAGGGGACATGGCTCAATTCAATAGATAAAGGCGGAAATGGAAATTGACCCTATAGATAAAGGGGGAAAAATGCAATTTGCCCAAAAAATAATAATAAAACAGTCTTTTGAGATTTGTTTGTACCTATGTTTGTACCTATGAAAAGGGCATTGAATTGAATATTCGTTTTGGCATTGGCGCCTTGGAGGCTCAATGTCACACTAAAACTATGGATTATTATTATTTGTAATTTATTTTTCTGGTATATGGGAGGTTAATTGGATTTAAAGGTGAGCCTCTTTGGATACACATTTTCACAAGAGAGGATTTTTTTTTTTTTTTTTTAAATAAAATAAAATATTTTGATAAATCTATATTATATATAATGTGAAACTGAAGTTTTTTTAACTTTTGGTTAACCTCATAATATTGCGCCACATAAGCTTTTGAGTTCTCACAATTTTACACCTCATTATTTTAATATATATATTATATATATATAATTTAAATTTTATTCTATAATTAAACCTTCTATTAGAATCTTGACATATCATATTTTCTTTAAATAGAAAGAATATATTATTTCATATATACAAACACAATCATAATAAATATCTAATACTAGAATATATTCTATATATAAACACCATAATAATAATTATGTTTTAATAATTATCAATTTTCATATTTAGACAAAAAAATAAAAGAGAAACTAAGTTATATTTTGTTAAACTTTTCAGTGTATTGTAGGGGTACCAACTAGTTAACAATTTTCATTACTAATTCCCTTATCACTATTATTTATTTAAAGTTTAATTTAAAAAATATATTTGTAATATAATTGTATTTGACGTAATTATTTTAACTGTTATTAACTCCTTTTAATTATTATTATTTTTTCAACTGATTTTAAAATATTTTTATGAGTAATGCTCGAGACACAACTTATTTTACAACTATTTACTTACAAACTGACATGGCACTGATGTGTCAATATACCACGTCAGCAATTAAAATCTCAAATTAACATTTCATCATTAATTTAATTTAAGAAAATCATTTAAAAATTTAAAAAAAAAAAAAAAAAAAAAAAACAAAAGAAAACCTAAACCATCAAATAACCTAGCGTTGCCCCCCCCCCCCCACCAAAAAAAAAAAAAAAAAAAAAAACAGGAAAAAGTTTTCCTACAATCCAGTTTGGAGGAATTCCTCCAAACTGGGCATGTGGCACCACACACACACATTGACAATGCACATAACCAACTTAACTCACACTCACGGTAAACCCTACAACTTTCTCTCTTTCTATCCTTTCTCTCACTCCTACTTTCTCTCTCCATCTCCTCTGCCTCCGTCGCTCCCCAACCCTCTACCTCTGCCGCTCCCCACCCCTCATGCCTTCGCCGCTTCTAGTCCCTCCACCCCTGGCTCCACTGTTCCCCTGGGCCTTCTCTCCGTTGCCATTCCGACACAATAGCCCCTGGCTTCATTGCCTGACTCCTTCCAACCCTTAGATTTTCGTAACACTCTCCAAATTTTCGAGGCACTCCTTCCACCCCTTCTCTCTTCGAGGTTTGTTCTCCATATTTGAGTTTTCTAAAAAAATTCTATTATTTGGTTCTTTTAGGGTTGTTGTATTTGGTTCTTACTGTGTATTTTTTAGTACAGATTAATTCTTCCTCTTTTTTGGTAATTTAGTGTGTTATTGAAACAAAATCGATGGATAATGTTTACAAAACAATCAAAACTCCCAAACAACTAAAATCTAACACTCCGTTTAGGAGGGGGGGAAAGGAATGGAATGGAATGGAAAAAAAGAATATTTTAAGAATATTCTCTTATTTCCTCTGTTTGGAACTTTAAGTAGGAGGGAATGGAAAGACCATTCCCTTGTTTGAGAATTTAAGTGAAGAGAATGGAATGGAACACTCATTCCTCCCTATTCCCTCCAAACCCCAAATTTTCATTTCTCCCAAAATTGGGAGGAATAGGAGGGAATGAATTTAGGTTTAATAATTTTTTCACCAAATGTCCCAAAATGTCCTTAGTATTTTGTAAAATCCTAAATTACCCTTATAAATTTGGCATTTTATTTTCCTCAGTTCCTATGGTATTTCTATAATATTGTATTTCTAAATGACCATGCATGGACCTTTAACAATGTCAATTTCTTTTAAAAGTTTATTTTGTTGACAATGAATTTCGAATTTCCATTTATTGGGATTATATTTTAGTTTATATTGCTTAGATTTTTTGCTTGTTTATAATTAAGCAGATTTTATACCACCTGTTGTCGTGTACTGGTTTCTTTATTTGTTAGCAAGGACCAGAAAAATAGAAATAAGCTCCCATGGTATTTCTATAATATTATTGTGACACCACAAGGTGTCATATATGATGTAGTAATTCTATAGTATTATTCTATAGATTAATCCTACATTTTATAAAAATAAAGGGTATTATAGTAATATTGTTATAAAATGATTCATTTCCATTCCTTCTAATATTACTCCCAAACAAGGTTACTTACATTCCATTCCTCTATTTTAAAACATCCAAACAAGATTATTTAGTTTCATTTCATTCCATTCTATTTTATTCCATTACATTCATTAAATTCATTTCATTCAATTCTATTCCATTCCATTCCATTCTCTTATAATTTATTCATTCCGTTCCATTTTATTCCCCTCTAAACTCCCAAATGAAGCCTAACACAACACCCAACCATACGCGGCAAAGGAATTGCTAGCCTATCACTTTATTTGATTATATTTCTAGGTAGATTAATGTTGTGTTTTTCCTAATTGGGTTAATGACTACTATTTATTTGATTAATGTCTTTGTTGTAGATTAATGTTGTTGATTGGAGAGTTGTTGAGCACAAAGATTAATTTTCTGGACGCACAAGAAAGTGAATAGTGAATATTCAACTTCAACTTCATTTTGGTGCCAAAGCTGAAAAGTTCTAATTTTATCACTTTCATGGGCAGAGTTTATGAGGAGAGAATTGTATTGTATCAGTGGATTAGGGAGTTGTTATTAGGGATTTTTTTGCAATTTTGTTGCTGCAAAACCATAGGCACTTCAGAGTCAAAACTTGCTTGAATCCCAGTTTATGAGGTAAAGGTTTGAGAAGCGGCGGAGGTAGAGGGTGGAGAGCGGCGGAGGTAGAGAGACCAGTTTGAGGCAGAGGAGATGAGGAGTCGAGGAGAGGAGGATAGAGAGAGAGAGAGAGAGAGAAAGTTGGGTTTACGGTGGGTTAAGTGTGACTGTGTGAGTTAAGTTGGTCATGTGTAATACACATGACCAGGACACTTGTCAATGTGTACAAGGTGCCACATACCCAGTTTGAAGGAATTCCTCCAAACTGGATTGTAGGAAAACTTTGTCCAAACAAAAAACTTGGAACCCCCACCGTCTAAACAAGATTTGTTCTCTCTCTCTCTCTCTCTCTCTCTCTCTCTCTCTCATTTCCTTGCCTCTGCCTCCATGCCACTACCTATGCACCGCCTCCTCCAACGTCACCTCCACTCTAGCGCCTCCATCGTCGCCTCCACCGTCCCCCTGTGTCTAAGGCCAACGAAGCTCTCTGGACTCTCTTTCAGCTCTCAGCTCTTCTCCTCTCTTACTTTGGCATTCTTACCATTTTTTTTCTCAATCACTCGCATTCTCTCTCTGGGTTTGCTTTTTCTAGTGGGGTATAAAATTAACGATTAACCATATATATTGTATTGTTTGGTCTGGTTTGGTTTTCTTAGGTTTGTTGTGTTGGGTAATGGAATTGGGGAAACTAAATCGCCGGTGGTGGCGACGGCCCCGCGTGGATTTTTGTTTTATTTTTATTTTTTGGCTCTTTGATTTTTATATTCTTCATCTGAAAATTGAATATTTCATGCTCGTATTAAGAAACTCATATGCAATATCTTGGCTCTGCCTTTGATTGATTTGGTGAGTGATTCAAGATTTGTCCAGCAGGGGGGAAAGAAACGGTAACCCGTGGTGAATGTTTTAATATTTGAGTCAATGATGAACACTGATAAATTTGGGTTTGTGTCTGTGTGAAGATGGTGAGAGCTGACAGTTAGATGGGTTTCAAATGGTGGGGCGATGAGTTAATCGGTGATGGGTGGGTGGGTGTCGGCGGCAGGTTTCGGTTTCAGTTTCATATTGGGGTGCTCTAGGGTTTTCTTTTACTGTTTAGTATTTTTAGATTTTTTGTTAAATTAAAGCTGACATGTGAATTCGGTGTTTTAATTGCTGACATGGTATATTGACACATCACTGCCATGTCGATATGTAAATAAATACTTGTAAAATATGTCTCTAGCATTACTCTATTTTTATTGGTTTTCCGTCACTCATCATTGTTAACAAAATAAATTAAACAATGTTATTGGTTCCATTCCGTTCTAGTCGAAACGGCCGGAAAATACTGTACCAGCAAGCAAAACGGAATGAGATGCCCTATTGTTCCACCTCAGGATGAATTCCGAATCATATTGGTCCGTTTAGGCAAAACCGACTCGTATTCAAGCTTCGGCCAATATGAAAACTCTTCTGCACATAGACATAGTACACTCAAACTCTTACTCTTCTTCTTCTTTCTCTTTTTTTTCTTCTTCGTCTTTTCTTAGCTTCTATAACTTTCTTCTGTTGCTTTCTAGTTTCTAGAGAGAGAGAGAGAGAGGCTATTTGGGCAAAGTCAAATGAGGAGTCTTTTTCCTCTTTTAAATCAATGTACTCTTTGCCTCTCTTTGGTTTTCCCGCATGCCTTTCCACGTGTCAAACATGCTGTGAGTTTTTTTTTTTTTTTTCACTTTAGATAGAATCCTTATCTTTGTTTAATAGTCTTTTCTTTTGTAGTATTTTGTTCAACATGTTATTGGGTTGGGGCCAATGTATTATGTGTACATAATAATATATTCTCTCAAGTCCCAACGCATTTCTGTATACTTTTTTTTTTTTTAATGAAAACGCATTGCTGTATACTTATGGGTTTATTTATCAAAAGAAAAAAAAAAACTTATGGGTTCTCAATGATCTAAATAGTGGGCTTTTAATATGTTATTGAATATCCCAACTTGGACAAGGACTTATTTGTTTTTAGAGTTTTAAAAACTTAGGCAGACTTTGTTTTACCAACCAAGAAAAAAAAAACTTATAATAAAAATAATATTTATATATATATATATATATATATATATAATATCACACACATTATGAAGATAGATATTAGATATATATATATATATATATATATATAATGATAATAGTAATAATTCCGAAATGGAACGCCGGAATAGACTGGTATCGAAATATTCCATTCTCTAATGGACAAACCGAAACAGCCACTATATTGACAAATATTTACAGGGCCGAAAACAGCACAGGGGGTCTTTTCGTATTTTGGCCAAAAAACTAATTCCCTTATCCTCTTTACTTGTCTTTCTCTCTCTCTCTCTAAGTTTCTAGGGTTTGTGAATTTCAGATTCGGAATTCCTGTAATCGTAAAGCTTTGGTTTTTGGATATCAACAGGCCCGAACATGGCGACCGCTTCAGGTAATTGTTATTTGAATATAGATATTCCATTATTGTTTTAGCAGTTGTTGTAGTTCAAGATGTTTAGGGTGGATGTAATTTATGAGAAATTGGATTTGGTAATTTGTCAAATTTGCGGTAAACTTGGTCCAATTCTTGGTTTGGTTTTGTTGAAAAATATTTATTTTCTTATATGGTGGGTGTTGCAGTTGCATTTAAATCTAGGGAGGACCATCGGAAGCAAATTGAATTGGAAGAAGCACGTAAAGCTGGGCTTGCACCAGCTGAGCTTGACGAGGATGGAAAAGAGATCAATCCTCATATTCCGCAGTATATGTCATCTGCACCGTGGTATCTTAATGCTGAGAGACCTGTAAGTAGATTTATCAGTTAGACTCGTGTGCATAACTTCTTCTTCATGATTTACCATTTAGACAGGAATGCATAACTTTCAAATTTTTCATTTTATTTTATTCTTTTTTTAACTTTCAGAGTTTAAAACATCAAAGGAAGTGGAAATCAGATCCAAATTACACAAAATCGTGGTATGACAGAGGTGCAAAAATTTACCAGGCTGACAAATACAGGAAGGGTGCATGTGAAAAGTAAGTGTCTCTCTCCACCCACCCACACACACACACACTGATGCAGGGAATAATGTTGAGCAAGTGTTTAGGTTAGGGCTTGATGAGAAATTATGGAGTTGCATAGAGAAATTTCATAGGTGGATAATACCTCTACAAAGAACAATGTAGTTCTCAAGAATTGCTCTAAAGGATTATTTCATTCAACCTAAGAAATCTAACAAATCTTACAATCCTTAAGCTACAGTATTTATACAATCTGATTTACTGGTTCAAGCACTAACAGATGCTCATTGGCTAATGCACTCCTAAATGCCAGCTAACAACTAACGAATCCACCAAAAACTTTCTGACTGACTCGAATGCCATGATTGGCTACAGGCCTAACCAACTACTAACAAACTAGTGCTAACTGTTAGTGTTAACTGTCTGCTGCATACTGAAAGTGAAAGGACAACTGAGATGCTCCTGCATCACCGGGTATGTGATAATCAGCATTTTTCCTAAACTCAAGGAAAAATGGTTATGCTAGCTTTGCATCCTGCTGAGGGCCATTGGTGATAATAAAAGGAAACAAAGAAAAAATAATTATCCTAGCTTTGCATCCTGCTGAGGGCCATTGGTGATAATGCCACAATTGGCTAGTTGGCTCTAGTACGGTCCCCTTTTTACCTACCAAAAAGAAAGCCCATGTTTTTATTTATTTTCTTTATTGACATGTGTGGGATAATAATTTTTTAATTGCTTCTTAACAGCTGTGGAGCTATGACACATGATGTAAAGTCATGTATGGACAGACCCCGGAAAGTAGGAGCAAAGTGGACGAGCAAACACATTGCACCTGATGAAAAAATAGAGACCTTTGAGCTTGACTATGATGGAAAACGGGACCGATGGAATGGGTATGATGCATCCACCTATTCCCGTGTCATTGAGAGATACGAAGCAAGAGATGAAGCTCGAAGGAAATTCCTGAAAGACCAGCAGCTTAAGAAACTTGAGGAAAAAAACAATAATCAAAGTGGGGAGGCTGGGGTAAGTGATGAGGATGATGATGAAGATGATCTAAGGGTAGATGAAGCCAAGGTTGATGAGAGCAAACAAATGGACTTTGCAAAGGTTGAAAAGCGTGTACGTACAACAGGTGGTGGAAGCACCGGAACTGTCAGGTCAGTGCTCTCTTATATTGTCACCTGTTTAATGCCCATTCCAATGGAAGATGGAAATAATTGTTTTCCTTTTGTGCTTCCTGGTCTTGTATACAACTATGTAGGAAATATATTCACACCTGTGTGTTGGATGTTGTATATAATTATTACTGAAGTATATATTTTTCAGGAACTTGCGTATTCGGGAGGACACTGCAAAATATCTGTTAAATCTTGATGTTGATTCTGCCCATTATGATCCCAAAACCCGGTCCATGCGTGAAGATCCTCTTCCAGATGCAGATCCAAATGAGAAGTTCTATGGGGTAAGTGCATTTGAAGATTATATATTGTATTACGAATTTTTTGGTGTAGTTTGTGCAAGGCTTATACTGTGATTTATCTCATTTTGGCTTCTTTTGCTTTTTTATTATAGGGAGATAATCAACATAGAAATAGTGGTGAAGCTTTGGAGTTTAAGCAGCTTAACATCCATGCATGGGAAGCATTCGAGAAGGGACAAGACATTCACATGCAAGCAGCTCCATCCCAAGCTGAGTTGCTTTATAAGAACTATAAGGTTATTAAGGGGAAACTGAAGTCCCAAACAAAAGATGACATCCTGGAGAAGTATGGCAATGCAGCTGCAGAAGAAGAAATTCCAAGGGAGCTTCTACTAGGACAAAGTGAAAGAGAAGTTGAATATGATCGTGCTGGCAGGATCATAAAGGGGCAGGTATGATGTGTATCAATGGTTTACTCTTAGTTTGATAACTTACTCTTTTAATTTTGCAACTTCAACTTTTGATGAACAAAAGATGATTGGAATGAAGAGGCATGGGGTTCTGAACAACGTCAATGTCTAGCATTTAGTTGTGAAATTCATGATTAAGGTCTGCAATATGTATGAATTTTTTTGGGCATAAGTTTATTTCTTGCTTTTTGGGAATATTTTGCTCCAAATTGCTGTTTGGTGAAAGTTCTTGGTCATCCAATGGGTATAACACGAATTTAGCTCTGGGATTACGATGTAATTTACAATGTTCTAGGATTCTCAGAAATAATTGCTTCTTTACTCTGTTCTATGGTTGTTTTCAGTGAAGAATTATATTAGTTGGTGTCTGTATCTAACTGCATGAATAATTTTCATTTGCATTGTTGGTCTTGAAATTTTGATTTATTTATTTTTGCATAAGACTGTATGGTAAAATGCTCAATTACAGACATTACAAAAGGAAGTCAGTCTTCTATGTTTTATTTTCTTGCATGCTTACACAGTCTGCCTTGTTGCATTTACAGGAGAAGGCACTTCCCAGAAGCAAGTATGAAGAAGACGTTTATATTAACAACCACACAAGTGTTTGGGGCTCTTGGTGGAAGGATCACCAATGGGGCTACAAGTGCTGCAAGCAGATGATCCGGAACAGCTATTGCACTGGTGCCGCTGGAATAGAGGCTGCTGAGGCTGCAACTGATCTTATGAAGGCTAATATTGCTCGTAAAGAAGCTACTGAAGGTGTGTATAAGATTTGGTCCTTTTTCTGCCTTTTTCTATGTAATATTTTATTTGAAATAAAAGTAAACTGTGTTGGTTTTCAACTTTTTCTTCTGTTGCTTAAAAGGCCATGGTATATATTGATCTAACTTGACATTCTATCTCAAACCTGAAAACAGAGATGCCTACACAAGTGGAGGAGAAAAGGCTTGCTACTTGGGGAACAGATATCCCAGATGACTTGGTTTTGGATGAGAAGTTACTTGTGGAAGCACTTAAAAAGGTGAATGAGTGTCCAACGTTTGTATTTGTTTACTTTCCTCATGTTCTTAATACTCTTTTGTCCTTCTACTACTTAAAAATACTCTAATTAGGATGTTTGTGTTAATAATTTCTCTACACTTGCAACAAAGAACTGCAAGTTGGTCATTTTGGACGTGGAAAGATAATAGATTAGGGCAATCAATCTCTAGTAAGGATTATAAACTGCAGATCCTGTCTCTGCCATCCAATTTTTGAGTTGAGCTGGGTAAAGTTTTGATGCAGCATAATAAAATGCTTCCAAAGAAAAAGGAGAACACTTTATTTGCAGATTGGGGAGGCTTGATTATAATCTGCTATGGCCTGTTTATTTATAGTTAGACAGGCATAAGCTCCTAGCATTTGATTGGTAATTGAATAACTAACTAGGCTCCTAGCTTATCCACTAATCTATCTTTGTTACAAAGACTCATCCTGTTAACAAATGTACATGTTACATTTAAAAACTCTAAATTGCATTAAGTAGCTACTGCATGTACAGTTAAAATTTGTAGTTAGATTAGTTAATAAACATTGTTCCACTTGTACATTGTTTACTAAAATATTGTTTGGCTTTGACAGGAGGATGAAAGAAAGAGAGAAGAGAGAGACGAGAGAAAGCGCAAATATAATGTTAGATGGAATGATGAGGTAAGATCTTTCAAATTCAATGGTCGAACTAGCATGTGCTGAATTTAGAATCACGAACAAGTGCTTGATTGTCTTTTTGTGGAATTTCTCACCATTGAATGATCAATTGCAGGTTACAGCTGAGGATATGGAGGCTTACAGGATGAAGAGAGTCCTTCACGATGATCCAATGAAGGACTTCCTACACTAGGTTTAGATCTGCAATAAAACTACTGTTAGCTCCACATTTAGTGGAGCTCCTTGATATTGCACAAATGTGGTAACTATTCTCTGATTGAACCGTCAAATCATGAGAGGTGTGGTTGAATGCTGACAAGCATTTTGTTTATTTGAATAGTGGTTGCATGTTACTCTTCAAGTCCAAGTGGAGCATATTTGTAGCTTGAAAATGCCACCCTTTAGATGTATTCATTAGTAGTACTTTGCCCAGCGCTGGATCATCAACAATAGAATGTGGTGAGAACATATTATGCCAAATTGCAATTATTTCATTTTGGTTGCATGGTGAACTATCGCTGATACATAAACTCATGAAATTTTGTATATAATGAAAAATTCTATTATTTACCGCATCCCATCTCATTTGATGGTTCCTTGTCACCAGGGCCTATTTTCTTATTTTTTACGAAAATCTAAAGAGTCATCAATCTAGTTCTATTTTTTTCTTTTTGTGTGCGTGTGTGTGCGCGCGCGTGTGTTGATTCAATTGTCTTTGAAACTTTGTCTCTTTAATTTTGATAAAAAAATTTAAAGTTAATAGACAAAACAAAGTAGTTTTGTGCACTGATACACATTACATACAACTAAGGTTGTTTAACTTAAAATCATTGAGGATCGGATAATAAAATTGGATCAAGGATCATAAGATTATATTTTTTTATAAAACAAATAAGTTGAAAATTTACCAAAAAATGATTTATATTATAGAATTATAAAAATTTATTTATGTCACGACCCAAGACTTAATAAAAGATATTCATAAAATAAAGAATTATAAAAATGGTTAGAAATGATAAATTAAAGGTTTAAATACTGTTTTGGTCAAAACCTCAACTACATTTGGCCTTCGATAAATGTCATTTAAAATTAAGCAAAATGTTCATAATCTTTAACAATTGTAAGTCAAATTGGTCCTCTTAAACCTTTCAACTTTCCACACAACAAAGTGTCAAGGGTAAAATTTAGGTACAGTCAAATTCCTTAATTGTGGTGCACATTGTCAAGTACATTGAAAACAAAAGACAACAGTACTTTTTTTCCTAAAAAACACAAGCCAGTTGAATTTAAAAAAAAAATCACTTCAAAACAAAGATAGAAGAAGAGGAACGACATGGAAAAGTCCCAAATATGCTTCAGCTTTGGTGGTCGTCCAATTAGGGAAAAATTTGCTTTCTCTCCCAGTCTCTTAACCCAAAACCTTTTGGTTCCACGCAAAACTTTCGGTGTGCAACATAAGAAAATTCCAGTCTATTAAGGAATTATCGAACCTAATTTTCGGTTTTTTTTAGAAGACCGACCCGGTTGAACCGGCTGGTCCGGTCGGTTTTTTAAAAAATGGTCAATTGGTTATTACCGTTAAGTATTGGATGGAAAATATTGACATGGCTAACGGTTTATTTTTAATTTAAAATGTCTGACGTGACATGTTAACTCAAATTTTAATAATAATAAAAAAATGCCAACTCAAATTAAATTTCTTTTCTTTCTTTGTTTAAACTGGATATTCAAAAATTTTATTTTATATTTTATTTAATTTGAGTTGGTATTTATTTATTATTAAAATTTGAACGGACACATGTCAATTAAAAATCCAACTCAGTTCCACCTCACCCATCTACAAACTGAATCCAAAAAATTTTCCTGCTCTCCGTTAACCCCTGTCTCTTTTTTTTTTCTTTTTTTCTCTCTCTCTCTCTCTCATCCTCATGGTGAAGTCACCTCACCGTATCTTTAGATCTGCAGCGTCTTCAATCTGGACCTAGCCTACTAGCTCTGCTGACCCGAGTCCATGGAGTGTGGACTCGCACTGGCCTCCATAGTGGGGTAGACCGAAAATCAAGAGTAAAGACAGCCACAAAATTAATGGGGCAATAGTGAAATTTAGTTAAAAATCTATATATGGCCAATACCTGTATACCAGTAATGCCATTCCCTAATTATGGGATAAAGAAAAATCTATATATTTCTTTTAAAAACATTTTAATGTATAATAAAATAAAAAGAGAAAATTCTCGCAAATTAATGGATGACATGCGGGGCACTCTGCTTGTGGTTGCGACGGTAATGACAATTATAACGTACCAATTGTTGGTTGATCCACCCGAAGGAGTCTAGCAAAGATTAACGACAAATAAGAATGCATCAATCTTCATTTTACGCTTGTAATATAGCGGAATTCACTGCATCGATGTCTGTGATTCTATTACTTATTTCCGGCATTTCCTTGAAAAATAAGTTCTTCCTTGGTTTGCTTATGTTAATCATGTGCACAACACTGAGTTCTCTGGTCATAACTTATGTTATGGCGCTGTCTTTTCTATTTTCAAATAACGTAAAGAAGAAAATGAGATTAGTTATTGTCATACTTGTTTTTATTCTCTTTGTACTGGATTGTTTTGTAATTATCATTCACAAACTCACTAAAATGAATTAATTAAACCTCATAGTTTAGGTAAAAAGGGTTTATATATACAAAAAATGATTAAGAAAAACAAATTATATTTTAAACCTCATAGTTTAATGGTTTTAAATGAAATCCCACACTTTCAGAAATTTCAAATTAAATCCTATACTCCAAGAAATGTTTCATTTCAAATCATAAACCCATTTTTGGTGATGTCGTTAAAAAAAGGATACTAAACAAAATAACCTTGTGTGGTTTTTTAAATATATGTACCTATATCATTAAAAATAAATAAAAATGCACCTGTTATAAATGGACATTATTTCATTCCAAGCCACCCAAAGTCATTTGGTTTAAGCTTTTTCTATTAACGACTTCACATATATACGATTAATTGATGGTTTGAATTTAAATACTTTTGAAAGTTTAGGGTTTAATTTGAAATGTGTTCTAAACTATGAGATTTAAAATGTATACCCTACAAAATTTGATATCCCATAAAATTCTTTATAAACATACTTTTGATATGTTTCATTATAAGTTTATTTTTATGATTATACATATTTTGTAGTATATTACACAAGATTCTGTAATGATAATAAATAATATAAAAATTGATATATGGTATTCATACCATATATCAATTCATATACATGTATTATTAATATGAGTAAAGGGTAAAAAAATTGATAAATAATTGGTTAAAATTATGAAATTTCGATAAATATTATTATTTTTTGCATAAATAAGATTTGGGTGAATTTTATTTCCAGCCTACTCTTTTTATCACTAACTTCGTTGTCACGTTTCTCATCATCATCGTTGAAATCCATATTATATGTAAAACCGAAGCTTTTTTTTACTTTTAATTGACCTCATAATATTACGCCACATAAGTTTTTGAGATCTCATAATTTTACACCTCATTATTTTAATATATATTTTCTATAATTAAGTCTTCCATTAAAATCTTGACACAACATATTTTCCTTAATAGAAATAATATATTGTTCCATATATACAAACATAATCATAAATTCAGAATAAATTCTATATATATAAACATAATAATAATAAAGGTCTTTTAATAATAAAAAAAATAGATGGATTTGTTACAATGAAACCACGTGAGCTTGAAATGAGTTATGAAAATTATTATATGTTTGATCATTTAATCATGTGTCTATGTATTTATTTGTTCTTCTTATTTTAAGTATCTTTTATTTTATTTAAAAATTGACTATATTGAACTTATACAAAAAAAAAATCATTATATGTTTTAGAATATATTTTTTGAACAAAAAATTAATTAAAAATGTTTAATTTATTTTTTATTTCATTTATCCATAGATGTTTAGACATGGATTAATTTAAATTCTATCAGGAGCTTTTAATTTCAATACTAAATTTTCATCTACAAACCTGTTTTATACAAAAAAAAAAAAAATTCAACAAAAGAAGAAAAAGACAAAATTAATTTAGATTTTATTTTATAGCTTTCCCGTGATTGCACGGATTTACGACTATCAAAACTAAATGATTGACCGAGTTTAAAGGTCAAAAGTGCAATGCTATTCAATCTTCATTAGCATATAACACGAAAAGAGACATTAAGTTTTGGCCCCACGTTTTCGTCCAAATAACGCGCCTTTTGGGTACAAAATGAAAATTTTTTGGCCCCACGTTATCTAAACAACATTTGTGAGAACGCACGTTTTGAAACTGATGCGTAGGTGGTGTGATTCAAAAAAGCGCTTAAATTGAGGTTTACGGAAGCACATTTGAGAAAACTTCCGCATTTTTAAAGGGTATTACCACAAATACCCTCACCAAAGATTAAAAATACCCAAGTTAAAAGCATTTGTCTTCTCGTTTACCTCTCCACGTTTAGATGTTTAGACAGAAAAGATAAGAACACAAAACAAAGATAAAATAATTTGACCAATTCTTTTTTATTAACAAAAAAAGCAAAAAACAAATGAAGTTGGCAGTTGGAGCTGTAAAGCAAACATTGAGCATATTTCCAGAGATTAATTAAACCCCCATAACCAAAAAAGGGCCAAAACAATGAAGAACAGAGAAGTAATCAACAAAAAAAATTTTAAGCAAACCAAGAACACCCTTAGTAAAATTAAAGAAATCAAGAACTACACGTTAGCCTTTAGAGGCAATCTGGCTGTTGAAAAAAAGTCCAAGTGGGTTTTTGTTCAAAGAAGTGTGAAAAACAAAATAGTATAAAAGGAACATGAAAGTATGAAGTGAAAGAAAGAGAAAGAGAAAGAGAGAGAGAGAGAGAGTGCAAGAAATCATTTCAAAAGGAGAAAAAGACGTGTGGTCATTGAAGAAGATGAAGAGTTTTTTTAAAAAATATACTTCGGCTTCAGGTGTGTCTGAAAAAAGATGAGGAGTTTTTTTTTAAGTACAAAATTAGGCTTCACGTGTTGGTCATTGAAAGAAGAAATGTAGGTTGGCCATAGGTCATGATGATTTTATGTTGTCGGGTCACACGTTTGAGTTCCACATTAGAAGAGTCAAGAGAAAGGCATCGCAGGAGGTGTGGCTTTTATGAAAGAACGTGTGGCTTTGAAGTTAAGTTGCAGTGGACCGTGTATGGACTGAAAATGAAATGAGAGAGGAAGGCTACCACCAAGCCTTAGATTAACTAAAAAGCCTTAGATTACATGGTCCTTGCCAGAAAATTTGTAGACGTAATCAAAATTAATTTAGAGCCGAAGATTGTTTGTATTTAATAAAAAAAAAAAGACATTTATAGGCTTTAGCACATTGAATATGGGCCTTTGAAAAATAAAAAATAATAAAACTTATCATCACCATAACTTTCCCGTGCATTGCACGGATTTACAATTGATTTAGGACTGATTTATAAATTGAAAGGAAGAGATAGAGAATGTTACAAAATCCCTTGCTTGTAGAGGTCAACTCTAACTTTTGTGTGTGTTGGAAAAAGGCCAACTTGGTCTTGATTTTTGACTCTTTAGGACGGATTAAATATATGAGTAATGGTTTAATTTCAACCTGGTCATAATGTAGCACTTGCACATACTATTCAATCTTCTATTAGCATATAACACGAAAAGAGACATATAATGTAGTCAAAAACTGTCTTTCTCTTCACTATAAACGTTAGACAGAAAATGAATTGGTTGGATTGGACGGTGGAGTCCAAAAACTTACTTTTTTTACATTTATTGCCCTGTTTCTTTTCAATCTAGACAAAGGTAAAAGAAAAGAAAAAAAAAAAAAAAAAAAAAAGGATTCATGTGAAAAATATTTGAGCAAACTGATTACAAACAAAAGACATACTTCAAGTACTCCAACTATACAATTTATACATCACCTAAATCTTCCCTCTTTCCAAGGTGTCACCCCAGACCATTGGGTTAATTAAGAACAAAAGAAAGATGAACAAGAGGCATGCATTCACTACAATAATCTACGAGCCAACATCTCCTGAACCTTCATTTCAGCCCGGAATCTCACAATGAACTCCTCTGCTCTTTCATTTATTCCATGCATTTGAGGCGAGGCTAATCCCACTGACTCCCACATATCATCCGCTGAACAAGTTTCTTCGGCCAAGCTGCCGCCTTTGCTTGCTGCTGGCACTGCACCCGGGTGATCAAGGTGCTTGATATTGTTTGCTCTTATAAATGGACGCTTTGTTAGCTCTGGCTTTGCATGTTCCAGTTCCACCGTCCTGGTAATAGGCTCTTTGAAGAGTTTGTCTACGTAGACAGGTGCGGATTTCTCCTCAAACAAGTATTGATGATGGTTGTAAACATTCCGAGCGTGGTATGAATGGACAAGCCGTTTTTTACGTTTAAAGCGTTGCTCAGTAGCGGTTTTCTTATTGAGCCGTTTTAGGGGTTTCAAGATGGCTTTGGACCTCTGGTGTTTGTGCAGTTTGCTTTGTAATTTGGAGGTGAGGCTCCTCCATATATTTCTAGCAGGTGGAAGCCTCAGACTTAGACAAGACATGCTTTTTAAGTGTTTGTTTGTGAATGAGAGAAAAGAGAGACGCAAGGTTGAAGGTGTGTTCAGTTGGTGCTTTATAATGTGAGGCATATTATTGTTTTCTATTACATGCTATGTATTCGCTTGGTGCAATTTTGTAGTAGTGGCTTGGTTCTAACGCTATATGTAATTTGACGCAAAGGAAGACTAAGCAAAATTAAATTAGTTTGTCTAGAGTTGAATATTAGCTAGCTTAGTTCTTACGCTGATTATTTGACGGAAAGCTGGTATTGGTGGGTACAAAGCCGCCACCTAGTTAATTTTAGTTATCCAGGCGTCAATTGGTGTGTAATTATGCTAATGGCTCCACTTGTTGGAATAATTTCAGAGGAAACTACAGTAAGTGAGAACGCTTAAGGAGAGGGGTTATTCCTAAGAAAGATATATATGAACATTAGGCAACATCAACATGCCATCTCTTCGAAATATTTCTAAGAATTATAGGAAGGTGAGTATAGTGGGAATGAGAATCCAATTACTAATTAGTTGTACATGAGAAATATATATAGTGAACCGTCTACATCACGTATGTGTAAGGTTGAGTTTAATTAAATACAGACGGTCTATAAAATTGGACTTTTACATCCTCTAGAAACATCGTAACACGTTATGGATTTTTATTTTTTATTTTATTTTATCAAATATTAAAAACCGAAATCCTGGTTAAATCATACCCAACCCGATTAATCCACAATCTCAGCAACCTCTCTCTCTCTCACCATAACCACCACCAACCTCCCAATAAACCACCATCAACATCACTCCACAACCAACCTCCCCCAATCACATACCCACAAGCCTTGTCAAAACCCATTTTTACAGATCCATCACATCGTGACAAATAGAATGAAGAATCTAAATCTTTTATCAAGTTCCAGAATTAATAAACGAGTACAATCCAAAGCATACTCAAAGAATCACATTATAATTAATCAGAAATTCAAAATCACCAATTTTTACATAATGGAAGATGACGATCTCACTGTTACCCAAATCGCAGACCCACCCACAACTACAACAAACCTCAAAAAATTTTCCAACCCGAAATCGTAAAAACCCACCCGTGAATTTTTCCAACCCCAAATCACAAATTGCAAGCCCCAAATGGGTTTTGATCCATTTGACCCAACGGCAACAACGACAAACTTCAAGATCCACTTCCTCCTCTGACAAGGCTTCAACCACGTCGAAGGTTTTGACCCAACGATGCCCAAAACGACATTGTCAAAGGAGAGGTCAATACCCAATTACACACCCATTGCACAACCCAGCCACGCAAACCCACCCACAACAAACCATCCTTGCAACTCATGATAGAAGCATGATATATGATATGGGTTTTTCAGTGTATCCATCAGTCTGTAAAATGGTTTTGATGAGGCTTGTGGGTGTGCAATTGGGGGAGGTTGGTTTTGAAGTGATATTAATGGTGGTTTTTTGGGAGGTTGGTGGTGGTTATGGTGGATTTGCGGTGGAGAATGGGCGGAGGAGGTTGGTGGTGTTTATGGTAGGAGAGAGAGAGAGAGAGAGAGTTGTTGATAAGAGAGAGAGAGAGAGAGAGAGTGACTGAGATTTTGGATTAATCAGGTTGGGTATGGTTTAACCGGGATTTAGGTTTTTAATGTTTGATAAAAAAAATCCAAAAAGTCAAAATTTAAATTAAAAACTATCGGTGTTAACAAAATTTTACGAAAAATGGTCATTTGAAATGGAATGAATTTTAAAGTACTGAATTGAAAACGGTAAAAAATTAGAGGATTGAATTGAACTTTGACCAAACATAAATGGTGTAATGTGTAATTTGGCCAAAATTTAAAGACTACCTTGCACAATCCCAATCCCTTTAAAACACTTTTACCAGACCCCAATTCGTGTCTTCGTTCCCGTGCATGCTACAAGGAAGCCGTCGGAGATGCTATCGAGCTCGTAATCCTCCGAAGATGCAACTTCAAACCGAGTCTTCGTTCTCGTTCACAAGTTATTGTTGCTTCACTTGCAGGTGATGTTAATGCAGATCAAATCTTTAAGGTTTTCATTGGTGGGGCTTTCTTTGGGTTCTTCATGGGTCTACTAGCTTAGTTAAAGTTTCTTCCTTTTCTTATGCTTTTTTTTGTTTTTTCAAATTGAGTGACTGGAATTTTTGATCTTGGGATCATCAGTGATTCATTTGGTTTTACTGGTATTGTAGCTTGACTTGCAAGTTTTTCATTGGAACAAAATAAAAATCCCCCACTTGGGTTTTCACCAGTATTAAATCCCCCCAAAAAATCCAATAGTTTCTCATCACAACGTGTAATTTCTCTACTTTTCAACCATTTTAATCCAAAACCACAAAAATCCCCATCTAGACAACCTTCATTTTCTCTCATTTACCTACCACATTTTTCACAAACAAAACAAAGTATTCATTTCCTACTATCTCACCCTTCCTTTTTGGTTTTGTTTTATGCTTTTGCAATCGCGTCATTGTCTCTCTCGCCCGGAGCATTCTCAACTCGACGACATCTCTAGTAGCTTCTTGGCAACGTGCACAGGAACGAAGATTCGGTTTGGGGTTGGGTAATAGTGTTTTAAAGGGAGTGGGATTGTGTGTGGTAGTCTTTAAATTTTTATTTGTAAAAGTATGATGTGGCACGATGTTATTGGAGGGTGTAAATTCCACTTTTACACGCCGTCCATATTGAATTTCAACTCTTATTTATTATGTTATTAAAGTGATACTAATTACATTTATTGTTATATCAGTTTATAAGACTTTTATAGTAAAATTGATTGTAGTTTAACATTTTTTTGTGTAAGGTTTTAAAATTTATCAATTACGTATGTTGGAAGTGTGATTCAACAAAGAATAAGTATTTAAGTGTTGAAATATAATCATTGCCACACTTTTATGTTATTTCTCTTTTCTCTTTTTCCTTTTCTTTTGGGGAAATTATGTGGTCCCTTCATGAGACGGTCCCATAGGGTAAGATGAGTGTTATTTGTAATGAGATGGTTAATTCCTTGGTCAAAATGAGTGTTGATGAGGGTTAATTGTATTAAAATAATTTGATAATGTATTGAGTCGAGTCAAGAAGCAGCTTGAAGAATTAAGTTTTAGAACACTCACTTGAGCAAATTTATTCTTGCTCAAGCAAACTCAAAATTGAAAGTTTGTGTGACACTCGCTTGACCAAAACTCAGACATCGAATTTGCTCGACCCATGCTCAAGCAAGATTATAGTAAATAGTAAACTGACTTTGTTGAACCCACACATGTTTTAACCTACTTTTTAGCTATATAAAACCAACCCTCTTTGCATGAATGTTTTAGGAGAAAGGCTGTCATATTACTATATATCCTTATAAGAGCCTAACTTTCTTGAGCCAAAACTTCAGAAAACTATTTCCCCTAAGTGTTCTCCGCATGAGTTTCTTCTAGAGTTTCCCTTAGAGAGTTTCTCATTCAAACCACAAATCTGCATAACCAATGAGTATACTGGTGTACCCCTAACTCTTTGGGGGACTAAATTTCTAGTGATCACAGGCGAGTTCATTTGTGGAGGAGGTTTCACAGAAGAATTCCAAAGTTCTAGAGCTACTATGGTAGAAGGTGAACATGTCATTTGCTTAGGTAAAGGGAGTCTATTTACAGAGATTTTGTAGTTTGGACTATTGTCACAGTTCCTTCCATAATGGAATTTCCTACGGGGTTGGTTATGTGTGAAGTTGTTTTTCATTAAATAGTTCTTCAAAAGTTTTCTACTTTTATCAAATCTGTGTGCTTTTTACTATTTATTTTATCATATTTTTTGGAATTAGTCATTATTGCTTTTGGATTGTGTGACATACTCCTTGTGATTTTTGCTGTTGTATTATTTGTAACTATTAATTTTGGGCAAACACCACTATTAATCCATATATTAGAGGGTTTTGATATCTTCACACTACCGTTTTACACCATTTAAAATATGGACAATATTGTCCACAATTTGTATATATGTTTAATTTTGTTCACACTTGGGTGGTGAGAGGTGTAGATGGTGTGGAAGAACATTTTTCCCTTTATTAAACCAAAGGTGGAGCTAGGGGCCGAGATGGGGCAATTATCCCCTCTGGCCCACCAAAAAAAAAAAAGGTTTAGTTGTAAGCCTATGTAAGTATATAATTCTTATTACAAAAGAACCATCTCCCAACCACTAAATGTATAATATAATTTGATTTCTTTTTCTTTATCAAAATAAAGTTTTCTTATTAATATAATTAATGAGCCATTATATGTCTAAATTCATTAAAAAAAAAGAAAGAAACATAATTTTATCAGTGTATATTATGGTTAAGAACATATTGAAGAAAAAGATTAGAAAAATAAAATAAAGAAATAAGAGTTTTAATCAATAAGAAAAAAATAATTATTTTTAACTTCCAAAGGTTATAAAAAATTGATAATAGTATCTTAAATTCTTTCTTTGTAACAATTTGTTTTGCTTCATAAAAAAATTGTGTATAAAAAAAAAAAAGTATGGAGATAATTACATAATCAACTATAGAGTCTAATAGTGATTTAAAGCTAAATTCAGAAGTTTCAAGCATATAATGCCTATAGTATTTTTTTTTTTCAAGTTATTACAATTTTTAACATTTAATGAATCTATATTAATCAAAATAAAATTTTTTTTACCTAAGTTGTACTTAGTATTATCTAACTACTAAAAACCTTTCAATTAATAAATGAAATTTTCACTTTGAAAAAAGAAAAAGAAAAAAAAAAAAAAAAAAAGCATTCATCAAGAATTAAAATAAAATAAAAAATAAAAAAAAATAAAAGAATAAAAGAATATAATGAATATGCTATATGTTTGTGGGCAGGGGCAGAGCCAAAAAATTCATTTAGTAGGGTCATTCAATCATGCATGATTAAATCGACGAACACCCCGCTAATGTTCATTTGCAGTGTGTGGCTAAGAGGTTGACAAATACTTTTTTATATATATGCTATACTAATTTCATCTTAATCATTAGGATGATACTCTGATATATTTTTTTTCGTAATCCTAGATCCATAAGAAGAGTTTCCAAGTCAATATGATTTTGCAAAGAAGAATGATCACTAGCTCTAACACGAGTTTCTTAGATATGAAATGAATCTTACGACACAATTGATTTTCTTTTAAGAAATTTATTGGCTTAACTGGACAAGAAGAATGAGAAAGAGAGAGTGAGGTAAAAACGAGAGAGAGAGAGAGATGAGTTGCTTTACTTTTGGGTTGCTGGGGTCAGATGTGATTGTGTTAGGTATAGTTACTTAGGTGCAGTACAGTATAGTGTATTAGATTTTCTAATTAAGTTCAAACAAGTGACTTTAATAATATTGACTCTACTCAAATACATGTAGATTAAAAAAAATATAATTTCAGTGGGGTCAGTGGGTCAATTGACCTAGGTATATATATATATATATATATATTTTTATTACAACCCTTGGTAAAAGATTTGTTTTTTTGGTTATTCCAGTAGGGTCAATTGACCCAATGTACATAGCCCCGCCTATTATTGTGGGTTCTCTTTCATTAAAATAATATTATCAAGTATTCAAATGAATGAGTTTTTATTTTTAAAATTGGTCTCACATGCACCTGTATAAATGTGAACGTCACATTTTTTTATTGTTGTGCCCATCATATTAAAATTGGTCTCCACCACTTATTAGAATGTTGGAATCAATTTAGATATTTTCATTAGATATTTCTAGTGTTGATATAAGTTAATGGCACAGTCCAATCATATACTGCACTCCAACATTGGATTTCGAAGGAGCCTATGTGGTTTCGGCCTCTCTTTTGTGCTAATTAACCACGACTCTAGTTTTAAGGAGAATGCTAACACTGGCTCGATCTCCTTTCTTTTTAAAATAGAAAAATAAAATAAAAAATCAATGCTAAAGATAGTACAAATTTTACTACAATATATTTACAAATTGACATGGTACTAAAATGACATACTATCACATTAGCAATTAAAATATCAAATTAACATGTAAACATTAATTTAACAAAATCACTAAAATTTCAAAAATAAAAGAAAACCACTAACCCCCACCCCCCTAAAAAAAAAATCCCAATTTGAAACTAAAATCCATTGCCTCCGGTTTCAAGCTTTGCTCTCCGGTGACGGCCACAAAACCAAATCCACGACCCTGTCATCATCTGAAACAACGTGTGTGCGCACACGTATCAAAGCATCAATAGATTTTGTTAGCCACTGCTTCGAACTAATTACAAAACCTTCATATTTGATTAGAGATTTTTTTACTAGCTCTAAGCAATAATTTGTTGACTTTGACTGCTTCCAATCGAGCAATCAAATATATGGTTTTATATGCAAAAAAAAATAAAAAAATAAAAAAGTAGCAATATCATTGAAAGCAAATTAATGGAGAATAAGAAGAAAAGAAAACTGGGAGAGAAAGAGAGAGAGACAAAAAATAGATCTGGTGGATGGGGTTCAAATGGTGGGGGGTTTGAAAGATGAAGTCCCACCTAGATGTGAGTGGGTGGCCACACTAGAGAGCAAAGATTACTCTATTTTACACTAGAGGTGAGATATGAGATCGAGAGGAGTTTGGTTCAAACGGTGAGGGGTCGTGGATGTGGTTTTGTGGCTGTCAATGGAGAGCAAAGCTTCGACAGTGGAGGTGATGGGTTCCAATTTTAGAGTGGGGGGCGGCGGTGCTGGGTTTTAGTGGTTTTCTTTTATTTTTAAAATTTTGTTGATTTTTTTAAAATTAATGCTGACATGTTAATTTGGTATTTTAATTATTGATATGATATACTGCCACATAGAGTTTGTAAGTATATTGTAAAATTCATAGTGTCTCTCTAGCATTACTTTAGAAAAGAAACTTTAGGTTGGCCTTTAACTTGTTAGGGTTTTTGGGTAATTTGATAGTTTGGAGATGAAACTTTTGAACAGTATATCCGTTGAAAACATAAAAAAAGTGTTAATTAAACTACAATGACTTTTGTTTGTAAGTTGTTAAGATAACTTATGTGGAGCATGGTGGAGATGGATATATGCCTTTCCTTTTTTTCTTTTTCTTTTGTTGTTTGTCCTCCCAACTTTTGGCAGCGCGTAAGTGAGTGAAATGGCAATGTATGATGTATCTACCTTTTTCAACTTGCAAGGATTATTCCACGGTTGCGTACGAGCTGAAAGTAGCTAGACAACACAAATGGTGGCTATTCCTTATCAACTAGAGTATCATGAAATGATCATATGTATAAAGTAGAGAATCTAGAGATCCTTTTGAAATGGGCGTCGTTCTTACTTTAAAATCTTTATTTCCTTCTTCTCAAAAAATAAAAAATAAAATTCTTTATTTCCAGCCTCAAAACCGATTTGATATGAATGCGATGATATAATGACCAAGGAACTTTCCAATTAAGGAAGCTAACTCCTGACGCTTATGGGAAAAAAATGCTTCCACTCATGGTAAACATAGAATGCGTGTAACACCTCAAGTGTTTTTCCACCTTATATGATACTCTTACAAACCCAGTTCATTAATAGTAAATTTGGAGGCATTCTGTAGAGTTTGAGGTATATCTGTCAATTTGAAGTATGATCAAAGGCTAATGTTGTTGGCTAGTTGCTATTAAGTCGATGTGGGGTATGACACTTTGGTGCGTATAACATGTTGACGGTTTTCGGTGTTCTTGTACTAACTAAGTTTATAATAATTTTTTAATTTTTTTGGTTGGGACGTATAAGTAAGTAATAAAGAATTCAAAATTTGGAATAGGACCTAATTTTCCGATTTTTTTTCTTTGGATTTCTTGATCTTGAACTAGTTGAAACAATCTTGTAAACTTCTTACTTTTTATAGGTACCTCCTCATCTGCCCTCCTTGGCCTCACAATTCCCTTGCACAGTTGCACCCACCCCATGACTAGTTGTGAGCTCTAAGTTTTCCTTTCTAGTTGAACTCAGCACCAACCCCCCCACCAGGTCATCAATGACTTACTGTTGATGTTGCATGCGTTGTGTACCAAAAATGGAACGCTTACGGTGTGTGCCAAGCACAAAAGCATGGGACTTTGCTAATGCGCCACGATACTCCAAAACATGAAACTTTGTTGGATTTCACCGTGAAATAGTGAAACCATTTTCCAAAGAGTTCTATCGTGTTTGTGAGTGCGAACACAAGAGATACACTGTACACAATTACATTTTACACATACCTTTGTGTGATCATACCTTCTTTTTAATCCAACCATTATCAAAACACGGACCACATCATTTTTAGTTAAATGGTGGGATCTAAACAATGGTTTGCTTAAAATCGAGTGTGGTTGCACCAAATTATGTTAAGATTTCAAGAACATTAATTGTAATGTTAACTTCTTGTCAATTTAATATTTTTAAAAACATTTTCAAACCGAAAAGATATTTCATTTTCCCAAATTTATCAAATCAAGACAATGGTTTTAAAAACCGGACCAATCGGTTTGACTAATTAGACCGTAAACTGGCATGAGAGGAATCAAATTGGTTGGACCAGTTTTAGCATAGAGAGGAAACTTGAGGGATTTGACGCCGGAGTGGATGAGATCGATGCCACAGATAAGGGAATCAACGTTGGAGAGGAGGAAAGCATGCTTATTGGACTCGACGAGACTGTGGAGGCAATCTTCATGACTGTGTGCAGATACTAGGTGTGGATACTCAAAATTTCCACATTAGCCACGTGTCGCCTTGTAAACGGTTGAACATGACTTTTATTGTTTGATGGGGATGTTGAGCCTAATACTCTACATCGGGCTTGTCGGGCTGCCCAATGGCTGATGGTGTACTCCTCTTGAATTGCTGATCTGCCGAGCCCAAATACTCACAAAGAAGATTACAGCAGACAATAATCTTATTACCGCAGACTAAATTCAACACAACAAATATTAATAGAAGTAAATCAACAGTAAGAACTCATGAGAAATTTTGAGAAAACAAAGAACTCAAGAGTTCAGTGAGCAGGAAGAGAATTAATCTCTTGAAACGTGTATGAATCATTATTGTTAGGTGGTGTAGGCATTCTGGTAGATAGTGTATGACTATCTTATTTGTGGTAGATCCCAAGTGTTTGTGTGTTTCTGCAGAGTATTTTGAAGATGAATGGGGTTTTGACTTGGGCTCAAGTCTTAGCTCCAAGATTAGATCAGCCCCTTCCTCTTTATCTCTCTTCCCCTTTTATAGTGGAGATTAATATGTTTTTGGTCCCATGAGTTATCCTCCTCTCACCTTTTAATCATGACTTTCACTGTTTATCCCATGAATAAAGGAGATAAAGTTGATTTAAGCTTATCTTGTTTAAGAAGATAATGTCTTGTCTTCTGCAAACTAGACTTTGGTCTGCAGCTGACTTTTTCAGAGAGCCCCTATTTTTCAAGTATTAGGGTTGGTGAGCATTTAATGCTTGACAAGAGGAGTTGGAATGATTAGGCCGACTTAATACACATTTCCACAATTTGGTTTAATCTCACTGTAGCATTTTATCCCCAGCAGATATAATGCTATTCTTACGGCAGACTAACAAATTTTAGAGAATTAACCCCCTACCTCCAAACCGAGCTTCATAAGTTCTTTGTTCAAGATGAACAGGGACCACTGGAGTGCCGGGCTACGGTGGTCACCACTCTTGGGTGGATGGTAGCCATGGTTGTTATGAGATTTCCTTTGGCCTCATCTACTGCTGTCTTGTCTCTTTGGGAACTTTCCTTCTCCCATGGTTTGCTGTTGCAGCAGATGGACATGACAGATCTGCCGTATGTATCTAATGGTTAATAGAGTTAACCAATTGCTCCTTGTGAAGGATAAGAGCAACTCCAACACTACTCTTCATTTTATCTCCACATGTGGAGAATTTTTCACATGTGGAGAGTCATTTTTACACTTTCACTCTAACACTACTCTCTATTTTATCTTTATTTTTATTAAAATAATATTTTTATTATTTTATTTTAACTTTTTTTTCTCTCTCCTCATTTCTCTTCTCCTTCTCCACCGGCAACCCCACAACCACACCCACACCCACGGCTCCACCACCACGCCGAGACCAAAACAACCACCACAACCACACCCACACCCACGGCTCCACCACCACGCCGAGACCAAAACAACCACCACAACCACACCCACACCCACGGCTCCACCACCACGCCGAGACCAAAACAACCACCACAACCACACCCACACCCACGGCTCCACCACCACGCCGAGACCAAAACGCAACCCACCACAACCACACCCACACCCACGGCAAACCCAACCCACGGCAAACCCAAACCCACGGCAAACCCAAGACCCACGGCACACCCAGATCGGCACAGAGACAACACGGCAAACCCACCCACGGCAAACCGAAGCCCAGATCGCCGCCGAGACCAAAACCCAAACCCACGAACAAACCGAAGTCCGCCGAGACCAAAACCCAAGCCCACCGTTAACCCAACCACCACCAGAAAATCAACAAAAGAGAGGGGAGAGCTATGGAGAACATAGGAGAGGGGAGAGCTATGGAGAATAGAGGGAGAGAACGGAGAAAAGAGAGAGCACAGCGGAGAGAACAGAGGTGAGGAGAGAGAAAAAAACCGGGGAAATGAAATGAAAAGAAGAAAAAAAAGGCTTATATAGGCTGTTAGAAAATAATAAAAAATTAGCTGAAGAATGAACAGTAAGCCTTCAAAAATGAAAAATTACTGTAGCACTATAAGGGAATACAGAGCCGGATGAAGAGTGGGTTGGAGCTGATTTTTTGGGTTTGGCTCTGTATTTGTGGAAATACAGAACCCTCTTGGAGTTGCTCTAAATCAGGGAGGACCATGAGCTTTGTTTTGGGAAAATACCCAATCAATGTCTTGAGCGCCGTGCTGATAGAGAGAGAGAAAGAAGCTTCATGCATTTGAGCTTTGGTGATTCTGATTTAAGGGACCCACAACACAGTACCACATATCTAATTTGAATTGGATGGGCTGAGCATGTGTTGGGCTTGAGTAACGACCCAATCTCATATGTCTTTTGTTGCAGTAGACCTACTAGGCCGTGTTTTGTTTGGGCTATTAAAACAAAGCCTGATGCTTTAGTCTTGGGCTATCTGTGGCAAAAAAGGGGCCTCTAGACTAGGTTCTTTGTAGATTCAAGATTGCAATCGATCTTTGTGGCTGTGTGTAGGTTACATATTCCAGGTGATCTGTGTGGCGGCTGCTTCAACCAATCTGAGCTCCATAAGAGTAAGAGAGATATAGAGAGAGGGGATCTGAATCGTTGTAAGGGATTTATTAATTTGTTAGATGGCCCATTGCTGACTTGCTATTAGGTGGTCACAGTGAGGTAAAGAGAGAGACGATAATGTAACATGTGGTCACAAGTGATGGGTTTTAAGCCATTGAACTAGTGCCACCTTGTGTTTATTTTTTTTGCTAAAACAACCTGTCTTAGTCAGATGATGCGGACGCAAGAGATTTGGACTGTCTGTGTATATAAAAAAAATAGTATATACATTTGGTGCTTACATTTTTTGAGTTTGTCTTACTAAATATGTTCAATTTTAATCAATATAATCATTATTATAGTTTAAAGAGTAAGATTACGATTAGAGTAGAAAAATGTGGGGATATTTTTAATATATATATATATATATTATTAATTATAAATATATTATATTTATTTAGATAATTTTAAAAATATTAATTAAATTATTTATGATCTCATTAGTTTGAATTGTCCGACTAGAGAACCAAGATCCAATCCATTTAATAGCTATAATTCTGTACAGAATGTCATGTTAAACAAGAGCTTCACCTGCAATGTCGCCCCTCTGGTAATTCCATGACATTCTGTACAAATACTAACAATGGTTAATTGGGTTGATTTGATTAAGAAGCTGTAACGTTAATTACCAAAATTGAAGCCAATATATACAGTGACATGAACAAAGATGTTGAGTTGTTTCCATTAGGCCAGAAATGACAAAACAAAAGCAAATAAAGGCTTCCCAATCCCAAGCATAAAACACAGGTAGAAGCATCATAGGCTAGGTACAAGCTTCATTGGCAATAGAGAAGTGTTTGGCTTGAAGACTTGCGGCCTCCTCCGAGACCAAAGCTTGTATAACCAGAGTCTTGACCTCCCAAGCCGAGTAAGGAAATCCCTTTCTAGCATACGAATTGAGCAGGGCCGCACTTGCCTGCTTCAGCAACCTAGGATAAACTTTTTCATCCTCATTCCTACCCGTTGCTTCCATCAAAGTTAGATCAGATCCGTACCGTTCACTCGTCCTTGATCCGAACACCTTATACACCGTTGATGTCTGTGGGACCATCCTCGGCCACGCCTCACTCCTGCTACTCCAGAATCTGCCACACAACCATATAAACCTGACTCAGTTCGGAGTTCACACGGCCGAGTCATTGACTCAATCAAATCTTGGCTACTGACCGAGTTTTGGCCTAATTTTTCAAGTTTTCTGTCTTCTTCGCTTTCTGGTTATTTGGAAAATGCTTCTAAAACTACATGTGTGTGCATATGTGTATAAGAATGTAAGCAAATAATGAAAATATAGGCACAATTACAAAGACTATATGAACAAAGTTAGCTTTGGCATTTGAGAGAGAGGGAGTGAGAGATCTTACTGTGGAGTGCATCTTCCTCTGGTTCTTGTGAATACAAACCCGGGCCTTCTCTGTTGAGCTGCTCTCGTTGTTGTTGCTGCGGCTTCTGAAGCTGGAAAGCAAGAAAGGAAGAGAATAAGAAGAAGAACGAGTCGACTCAGTGGAGAAAGCTCCATCTTTCTCTATCTTCCCTAATCCCTACTGAACTAATGTCCTTTCATTTTCTCAGTCCGCATGGTATTACTATTTGGGATCTGGGCTTTTGTGTTTTTAGATTTTGCTTGATTTGGTTTCACATGCTTGATGCTTGCTTTTGTCTCTGAGACCAGTGTCCCTTGGTAAATGTAGCTATTCTTGTACGTCTTCTGTTTTCGAAACATATTTTTTTAATTTCACTCTCACAAATTCAAAATGACAAATTTGACCCCACCTTTTCAAACGGGTATATCGCCCCCTCCACTAATCTAATGAAGGACGACTTTAGAGTTTAGGTATATCAGAATTTAATTTTGTTATTGTTATTGATACTTGAAGTTTAAAAATTGTCATTATATGTCAAATGATAGATTTCAATTAAGCTATTAAGTGACAGACAGCTTTTCAATTGGCTTATTTTGTTTTGTAATTTTCTGCTCGACAATCTTTAAAAATCTACAGCCTCTCGCTCTCTCTCTGTAACCTTAGCAACGAGTAAAAGTAAAACACTTCTCTAATATGTAAAGGCTATGAAAGCAAAAAATATATATATACAGACCAAAGGTGGGAAGCATGGTGAACACGGTGAGTGCACTGAATAAGATTGAGAGGGAGCTATCATTGGAAGAGTTTTTTTTTTTTTTTTTATCAGAGGAGATATAGAAGAATTTCTCGACAAAGAGGGTTCTGATCAGGTAATCCACCATGTCCCGTGGACACTTGCTGCTATTGACTGGCGTTGAACGCAAAAAATAAAAATAAAAAAAACTAACAAAATCCCTTGAAGTCCTTCACTACTCCGCTCTCTGTGCACTCAATTGTCTCTCTGATCATTAGCCCAGCCAAGCCTCGCGATCTTCGACTCGTAATTGAATGGCATTAGTTACAGAGAAAGAAAGAGATCAGATCCAGACTTCCAGAGGGTTGGATCGGTTGGATTTGAAAATTAATTTATGTGTGTGTTTCTTTATGAGAGAGAGAGAGTGTAGTTTTTTTTTTTAAATGAAGGTTTAGGAATTGAGTCTTTACAATTATACAAGAATGGAGGACTTTTGTTTTGAGGAGAGGGAAGGCCGCGCGGCCCTGAGCAAGACAGAAGAGGGGTCACCTATTTTGCCCTCTACGTAGGGTCTTGTATCCCTCTGTGTAGAGTTGTGTAGTTTCCTTTTCTTTTAATAAAGTCTTTATTAACTATCAAAAAAAAAAAAAATGATGATTGTATTGATACGTCATTAATTTTTCCATTTGTCAATAATGTCCGTGGACTTTTTGTTTTAGTAATCATGTAATTATTTTACGTTTCGTTTCATTTCTTTTGACGGAAAATGTTTTCTAAAAAATAAGTCATTTTCCAGAAAACATTATTTTGGGAAACACTCATATTCCCGTGACGTATCAATATTTCCAAGATTAGAACTCTAAATATTACCAAAACTAGAACTTTGTTTCATGTTGACTGCAATTTGCATAGAATTGTATTATTTGGCGTATTCTTCTTGATAACCAACATTAATATTGAAGAAGTGTTCAAAAAACAAAGCAAATTCAAGTATTTCTTCGAATTCTAATATTCTTCATTTGGGTTTTAATTTTTCTTAAGTTATTTTTAGGTTAGTTGCATATTATTTTTATATATTTAATCTTAACTATCATATTTAGTAGTTTTCCTCATGCATCATACAAGTTTGTGACTAGTATATATATATTATATATATATATATATATATATATATATATATATATATATATATATATATATCAATACGTGGTAAAATGTTGGCCACACCCCAACAAAGATTGCTTGTCATCTTGCTACAACCCACAATTTTTCTTAAGATCCAACAAAGAAGAATGCATAAGGTAGCAATGAAAGAAAGTCGTAAAAAAAAAAAAAAAAAAGGTAACGCACTGAAGGAGGTTGTGTTTGGTGCAACCAATGAGAGAAGAAAAACAAAAAATAGGGTGATGTGGTGCGGCCAAATTTGTCGAAAAAATGATTTATATATATATATATATATATATATATATATATATATATATATATATATATATATATTTTTTTTTTTTTGGACAAACATGTCCCTATTGATGTTAATTTAAAAAATAGACTGATTGAAAATCGTATTTAGGAAAGACAATTTTCCCCGTGAAAATCGTCTTTTTTTAAAAGACGAGTTTTGATTGCTTTTGTATTTATAGTATGTTAACGTGGCTATGTTTTGTCACCTGGACATTGAAAGTCGTCTTTTAAAAAGACAACTTTCAACAAAATTTTTAGATGAAAGTCATCTTTACAAAAGACAACTTTCACGTGTTTTTGAAATTTGAAAAACATGTAAAAGTTGTTTTTTCATAAAACATTTTTTGAAATTTTGAAAAAACACGTGAAAAATTATAAACGAAAAAGGCAATGAAAAATCGTTTTTCTTAAAGACGACTTTCACGTGAATAATCGTCTTTCACAAAAACAATTTGCAATCAGTCTATTTTTCAAATTAATATCAAAAGAGACATGTTTGCCCAAAAAACATAAAAAATAAATAATAAATAAAAAAATAAATGCATTTTTTGACAAATTTGGCCGATGTGGTGCAGCTAGTGTGATTCTTGAGTGAATGAAGATATGGGTTTAGAAGGAGAGCACAGCATATTGAGATATTGGATTGGGGGGGGGGTGTGGAGGACTGGTGGAGGCTATTAGACAATAGAGTTGGACCAGAAGAGAAATTGATAGGTGATAGGCGAGAGCTTACACAAAGCCTTAATTTTTTATATATTTTTTTTAAAATTTAAAGTTAATGGGAGGCCATGGCCCCCATGGTTTGTGAGTGGCTTTTTTCTTGTGCGTGATCTATACATCTCATTTCTATTAGTTTTGATTAAAAGCATGCACTAAACATGATCACTTTATAATAAAAAAATTATTTTTAATAAAACTCAATTTTAATATTTTTTTTTTTCCTCTCTCTCTCTCTCTCTCCAAAAGCAAAGCCAGAAATTATGGTTTGGGAGGACAGGGGTCAAATTGTAATTGTTATAATTTAATGGGTCGGGATAGACTCGAGCCCATGATCCGCCCACTATGGGTTGCGGGTCCCATTTGGTCATGTGATAAGGATAACTATCCATGATTTGAATTGGATCAAATCATGGGATAGTGGTTATCAAATCCCTTAAAAGAAGGGATGTGCTCTTATCTAATATATTATATTCTCTGTGAATATAATTATTATACGTAGAGAAGACCAAATAGAGAGAGATAACAGTTTATATTATACAGAGAGAAAGCTATCTAATTCACAAGTGTGAAACTCTCAAATAATCTCTTAGAATTTAGTTCGTGGAAGAAAGGGCAACTCTAGTAGCCAACCTCAACCCACGAGAACAAAGATGAACACGAGAGCATAGAGGGATTCATAAGATCAAAAGGAAAAGCAATGTAACAAGCCAACCAAATCGATCCAGGTCTTCCACAACGAGTAAGTATCTCAAACCCAGTCATATGATATATGATTTACATTGGTATCAGAGCTATAGTTTGGCTTGCTTCGCTGTTTTGTGATGTTATGATATTCTTTGATGCTATGTTATATTGGATTAAAACCATTGTTAAAATTGTAAAGTTTTTATTTAAAACTTTTGATATGGTTATGTTCCTATGTGTTAAAGGAACAATCTGATAAGATTTTGTGTAAAACATACCAAAGAATGAAGAGAAAACTTGAAATTAAAGTGTTAAAGATCAATTTTTCTCCAAACTTTTAAGAAAGAAAAGAAAAGGCAAAGGCAAAATTTTTAATGTTACTGCACCGAATTGGATTTGTTATAATTGCTTTAGACTTCTAAAGTATAAAGGTTTCCTAGGCTAATTAAACAACGTACAAAGCAAAGAAAAGAAAAAGTCTTGAGGTGTGGGCTGTGCGGCTAATAATTTTGTAATATTATGCTTAAATTAACATCTCTAGATTTATCTTCACGAGTCCTTATGTTAGCCTGCCGAATATAAGTATATTAGATTGTTACAATTGCTGAAGACTTGTAAACTACTTAAGTTTCCTATTAATTAGGAGAAGGCTTCAGGTGCGGCTAATATGTAATATCATGGTTATGTTAACATATTTGGATCTTCATGATTCATCTTGAAAGAAACAATTTGAAGCAATTTCAAAGGTTACCTACAGTACACCACCATGCAATATCTGTTGATAATTGTTAACTTGTTATACGGAGAATAACATTATACATTTATAATGTTAACAATATCTAGAATGCCATGATATAAGTTAGTGGTACACGGCGTATTAAAAAAAAAAATTTGCCGAACATATTTAGAGAAATTGTTTTATATGTCTCTATATGAATATAGAACAAAGTATATCTTTTTTCCAGATTTAAATTGTAATGTATAATTTTCTGTAATATTTATTCTTATTAAAAATCATGGAAAATTGATTGAAATCTGGAAATTTTAGTGTAGCAATTACAATCTTTTTGTATTGATTGAAAGCATGATATGTGTTGTCTTTTGCTTGCTACCCTAAAGAATATTTTGGACCGTCCCATCCATTAAAAGACCAATATTTTTGTTGATGTGCAAGCATATTAGTTCTAGGATTAATGGATGGGCAAAATTGACAATTTATTTAAGCTTATGTTCTTGTATGCGTGTATGGCTTAAGAATATTCCATGAGGTATAATGTGAAACGTGACATCCCCATTTTCCCATTTAATTTAATGTAAATTAGATCCTTTTGTAGTAGGGATTAATTTTTTGGCAATGTAATTTAAATTATAAGGTTGTATTATTTTAAGGGAAAAACTTGTAAGGGGATGTGTTTCACGCCAACATTATACGTGGAATATTCTTAACATAAGTTAAATTGTCAATTTAGGAATCCACATGGGATTCTTGCGCAATGAATGGTGTATGGCGCAAACCAATGATGCATGACTATATATTATCTGTTAATATACAATGTTATGCATGATTATATTATTTGTTAATATAATAAAATGGCAAATATTAGGCGAGGTCCTTATACCCCTAATATATAAATTTACTCGAAAATTGATTAATAAATATATTCTCATTCCACATATTTTGGGAGATGATTCCGAGCCTAGCAGAGTTTCGATCTCAAATGTGTAGAAAGATAATATTTATTAATTGGATTTTCGATTAAATAAAAGAAAGATGTGCAAAATAACTAAATAGTCGACCCTTTTGTGAATTGAATGTAGATATAATGGCAGCAAAAAATGTAGTAGCTGATCTAACTAGGGGCGACAAATTAACTGGCAACAATTATGACATCTGGCATAGGAAGATTCAGTATCTTCTTAATGAGCAAGAGCTCCTGGAAACTTTGTCCAATAAAATGACCATACCTGAAGATGGGAATACAGCCCAACACAGGCGTGATTTGGAAGCCTACCAGTCTTGGTTTAAAAAGGATCAAAGCACGCGCTTTACTATGCTAAGTAGCATGCATAATGATCTAATTGGAGAGTATGAGACTTTCCAAAATGCCTAGGACATGTGGGACCAACTCAAGTTTGACTTCGGTGGTACATCTACCACTAGGCTAAAGAGCCTAGTCCTCAAGTTTGAGGTGTACCGTAAGGATCCAAAGCATATGATGACTGAACATCTTAGAATGATGTCTGGAATGATTCGTGACTTAAAGGCTGTTGGAAATGTCCTTACTAATGAGCAACAAGTGCAAGCTGTAAAACGATCCCTTCCTAATTCATGGATTAGCATGAAACAAATCATGACCTATAATGAGAATATCAAAAACTTTGCTGATATATCTCGTCATGTGGAATTGGAAGTGGAGCGCCAAGAGGCGACCAAATCTGCAGCCCTTATCGCCCATGGTGGGCAGCGCAAACCAAATGGGTTTAAGCACAAAGACAAGGGCAAGGCAGCAAGGCAGGGTGGGCCTAGCACTAATGCTCCCAAAGTCAACAAGGGTGCAAATCAGCACAAGCGCAAACGCGGTGCAAAGAAAAATATATCCAAAATGAAGTGCTACAACTACAACAAACTGGGACACTTCGCTCGTGATTGCACTGAGCCGAAAAAGGTATCCCTTTCACTTCGATCTTAGTAGCATTTATGTATGCTATCCAAGTAGCATTTTTGTATGCTCACATGTATTTGTTGCTAAATCTATTTCTGATTGGATTATAGATACAGGAGCAACAAGACATGTAGCTCAAGATCGAGCAGGGTTCGTAGATTATAGAAAGATTCCAGCTGGGACCCATGTTGTGTACATGGGAAATGGAAGTTATGAAGAAGCATTAGGAGTGGGTTCGTACCAACTTCACTTGCGCACAGGGCGCACACTACTTCTCCATGACGTCCTTTATGTGCCTGGAGTCCTTTATAATCTTTTATCTGTTTTTACATTGTTGCAGTTAGGATATGATTTTCATTTAAGTTGGAATGGTCTGGATATTTTGTTGGATGATGTCATTTTTGGACATGGGTCAATTTGTGAAAGTTTATTTAAAATTGACTTATTTGAATCTTCTACTTCATCTACTTTTATAATTGATTGTAATATGACTATCAGTTCATCTACATGGCATGCCCGACTGGGGCACATAGGGAAAGATAGGATGGCCAGGTTAGCTAGAGAAGGTCTTTTAGGCCCACTCGCTAAGGTCGACCTACCTATATGTGAGCCTTGTTTGGCAGGCAAGGCATGTAGAAAGCCTTTTGGTAAGGCTGTGAGAGCTACTCAACCGCTTGAGTTAATCCACTCAGATATTTGCGGACCTATGAATGTAAAGGCACGTCATGGCGCCTCATATTTTCTCACATTCATTGATGACTACACGCGATATGGTTATGTTCAGTTGATCGCTCACCGCTATGAAGCTTTGGATTGTTTCAAACGCTTTGTAGCAGAGGTTGAGAATCAACATGAAAAGAGCCTAAAAGCTCTTCAAACTGACCGTGGGCGCGAATACTTGTCTGATCAATTTAAGGATCTATGTGAAGAAAAGGGGATACGCAGACAACTTACTATTTCTAACACTCCGCAACAAAATGGTGTAGCGGAGAGAAGGAATAGAACACTATTAGACATGGTTAGATCTATGATGGCGCAAGCTAACCTCCCAATATCTTTTTGGGGGGATGCACTTTTGACTGCTGCCTACATACTTAACCGTGTGCCTTCTTAGTCAGTTTCCTCCACCCCATACGAACTTTGGAAAGGCGAAAAGCCCAATTTGGAGCATTTACGCCCTTGGGGATCTGCTGGTTTTGTACACAGCACCTGCCCATAAGTATGGAAAATTGGGCCCTAGAGCTAGGAAGCATATCTTCATAAGATATTCTGATAGCTCGAAAGGATATGTCATGTATGGTGAACATCCCAATGGAGGAATGACTGAAATAGAGTCGCGCGATATCGATTTCATCGAGACTGATTTCCCTAGCATTGGCGATGCTAACAGAGATCTTGACCTCTATGAGTTAGAGGAAGATGAAGGCACCTTACCATCTTCAAGCGAGGGTGGGGGATTAGTTCCTCATCCTGTAATCGCTGAAGATAGTGTGAGTGATCTTCAACCTAGTGGCAGTTGTTAGCCTCAAGGTTTCAATAACCTATTAATTGGCTAATTAATCCAAGGACATTCATGTAGTTTTGATGATAACCATGATTTTAAGTTGTTCATTAATGATATTTTCATATGAACTAATGATTTATGTTTTAAAGCTTAATTGTTGACTATTGATTTAATTGGACCAAGATGGCCAATTCAAATATCAAGCAAAGTTGACAAGTTGCAAATTCATTGAAGATCAAAGTCATCAAGACTCAAGACAAAGAAATCAAGCTCAAAGACAATGATCCGAGACATATGAGAAGTAAGAGTTAGGTTTTGTAAAGTTTATTAAGATTTGATCTTTAATGGCTCAACTTTAAAACCAACTTAAATTGAAAAATTTTGAAAAGTTTTCAAAGAAAGCAACTTGATTGGTTGAAATTCAAATATAAGACAACCATATCAATTATGGTTGAAAAATCTCTTAAAAGAAAAGTTTTCAAAAAAAAAGCAACTTGATTGAAATTCAAATATAAGACAACCATATCAATTATGGTTGAAAAATCTCTTAAGAAGAAAAGTTTTCAAAGAAAGCAACTTGATTGAAATTCAACATGCAAGACAACCATATCAATTATGGTTGAAAAATCTTAAGAAGAAAAGTTTTCAAAGAAAGCAACTTAATTGATTGAAATTCACATGCAAGACAACCATATCAATTATGGTTGAAAAATCTCTTAAGAAGAAAAGTTTTCAAAGAAAAGCAAATTGATTGATTGAAAATCAAGAAGAATGCAAGACAACATGATAATGGGAAGAAAACAATTATGGCTATAAATACTACCCTTTCTTCATTTCTAAAAATCAAGCATACAAGAGAAATCAAAGATAGAAAAGATAACATCTTATACATCAATCCATCCTTCTCAAGCTTATATTTTCATATCATTCAAAATCCTTGATTGAAAATCAAATTTCTCTAAACACTTTTTGAGCCATATTGATCAAATCCTTGATATACTATTAGAGTGAGCATATTGTGTACAATTACTCTTTGAGAGAGCCTTATCTTGTACAACAAATACTTTGTTGAAACCTGTGAGTATTTTGTTAGGGTTTTGGTATAACTGGGTGGTTACTCTTCACCTTGTAAGGAAATTTGTGGGTCTTGGTATAAATCCTAAGAGTGAAAAGGATTTTTCACTCGGTGGTTACTCTTCACCTGTGTAAAGGAAGATTTGTAACGGTTTTGATCTTCACCCGAAAGAAGATTGTCAAATAGTGGATTTGGGAATCCTCAAGAAGTGTTCTTGAGGCGGGGACGTAGGCACGGGAAGCCGAACCTCGATAACAATCATCGTGTTTGATTTTCTCTCTCTCTATCTCTTACATATTTAATTGCTTATATATATACTTGTGCTTGATTTTCATATCATATCTATATTGCAATTGAATTGTGATCTTAACATTTGCTAAATCAACATTTGCTAATTTGAAAGATAGTTTTTAATTCCGCATTTAAATCGAAAAAGTTTGCCTCAACCTAAATCACCCCCCCTCTTAGGTTGATATTTGGGTAACAATTGGTATCAGAGCCAAGGCTCTACATATAGATTTAACAATCTTAGAGTTAAGATCATGGCAAACACACCTAGACCTCAAATGCTTGAAGGTCAATCTACTCATAGACCACCCTTTATTCATTGGTAGTGATTATGGCTATTGGAAAAATAGAATGATCATGTATATTAAGGGTCAAGACTATCATGTTTGGAAGAATCATTGCAAATGGTCCTCATATTCCCACAAAAACTGTGGAAGGAGCAACCTTAGTAAAATTAGAAAGTGAATGGAATGAGGCTGATGTAAAACTCATTGAATTAAATTGTAAAGCTATGAGTACTTTATATTGTGCTCTTGACCCAATTGAATACAATAGAGTCTCGGGTTGTGACTCGGCTAAAGAAATTTGGGACAAACTTGAAGTTACTTATGAAGGAACTAATCAAGTTAAGGAATCTAAAATGAACATGCTTGTTCATGAATATGAATTGTTTGTTATGAAGAAAGATGAAAATATTAGTGAAATGTCTACTAGGTTTACTAATATTGTGAATAGCTTGAAGGCCCTTGGAAAAATTTATACTAACCAAGAAAATGTGAGAAAAATTCTCAGGTCATTACCAAAGAGATGGGAAGCAAAGATGACAGCAATTTCTGAAGCTAGAGATCTTAAGGTGTTGACCTTAGAGGAACTATTCGGATCACTTATGACGTATGAGCTTGAAATGAATAGTAAAGTGGAGGAAGAAGAAGTCAAACCAAAGAAAAACTTCGCCCTCAAATCCTCTCATCATGACCACGACAATAGTGAAGAGGAAAGAGACGAAGAAGAAGAAATTGCCCTGATGACTAGAAACTTCAAAAAGTTCTTAAAGAAGAAAAAGGGGTTTGGAAGAAGATTCCCTAAGAAAGGAGAAAATAAAGGAGAATCAAGCAAAACTGAAACTCCTACCTGCTACAAATGCAAGAAGCAGGGGCATTACAAAAATGAGTGTCCTCAAGTAAACAAAGAGAAAATGAAGTACAAAAAGAAAGCTCTAAAGGTAACTTGGGATGACTCCGATGAAAGTGATTCGGATAACAACTCAAGTGACAATGAAGTGACAAATCTTTGTCTTTTGGGATACATAAATGAATCCAACATAAGTGAGGATGAGCACGCGAGCTTTTGTCCGTTAGCATTTAATGATGATGAAAGCGCCACTGAAGATCTTTGCTTAATGGCACATGGAGATGAGGTAACTTCTAAACTTAATTCTTTAGAAGATGAATCTTATAGCTATGATGAATTACAAAATGCTTTTGAAGAATTGGTTGAAGAATTTGAGAAGAATGTTTTGAAAAATAAAGTTTTTAAAAAGAAAGTCACATCTCTTTCAAACGAATTAAATGATTTGAAAAACAAAAATGAAATTCTAGAAAAACAAATTAATTCTTTGAATGATAAAAATCTGTTTTTAGAAGAAGAAATAATTAAGTTGAAAAGTTAAGTCACAAAATTTTATTGAGAAAATGAAAGCAAATGATGTGGAAACATCATCACAAATTAGCTTCACAATTCAAATCTTTTGATTAATGAAAATAAAGAACTAAAACTCAAGGTTGAAAACCTAACCAAAATTTTGACTAACTTTACAAATGGAAAGAAAAATTTGGATAATTTGTTGGGTAGTCAAAGATGTGTTTTTGACAAAGCGGGTATTGGATATAACCCGAAAATAAAAGAAAAACATTATCAAAAATTTTTCATTAATGAAAACCTCTTGAAATCTCCCATATGTAAACATTGTGGAAAAATAGGGCATAATATTCATACATGTCCCATGAAAAATATGATTTGGATTATTAAAGGAACCACACCACCAAAACTAACCCTAAGAGGACCCAAGAAAGATTTGGGTACCAAAGAAAGTTACTTAAAGTTGTTTTGTAGGTATGCTTGATATCCAAATCTACCAAGATAAGTGGTTTCTTCGATAGTGGATGTTCAAGGCATATGACAGGTGACAAAAACAAGTTTACTTCTCTTACTCTAAAAGATGGAGGAAATGTCAAATTCGGTGATAACTCAAAAGGAAAGATCATCGGTATAGGTAATATTGGTAAAACACATTCTCTTGTTATTGAAGATGTTCTCTTGGTTGATGGTTTGAAACATAACTTGCTAAGTATTAGCCAATTGTGTGATAAAGGCTATAATGTAATATTCAAATCAATCATGTGCATTATAGTAAATGAAATTGATAATCAAGTTCTATTTGTGGCATTTAGAAATGAAAATGTCTACACTATTGATCTTGATAATATGACTTCAAAAGAATCAATTTGCCTTGCTGCCATAAATGAAAATAGTTGGTTGTGGCATAGAAGATTAGGACATGCCAATATGGAATTACTCTCAAAATTGTCTAAACTTAGATTTAGTAAAAGGCTTGCCGGTTACTAAATTTGTTAAAGATAAAATATGTGATGCATGTCAACTAGGTAAACAAACTAAATCATCATTTAAGAAAAAGAAAGTTCATTTCTACTTCAAGACCTCTAGAACTCTTGCATATGGATTTATTTGGTCCTATTAGAACCGCTAGCTTAAGTGGTAAATTGTATGCTTTTGTAATTGTTGATGATTACTCTCGCTATACATGGGTATTATTTCTTGCTCATAAAAATGAAGCTCATAAAGCATTTGTTAAACATTGTAGAAGAATTCAAAATGAAAAAGGTTATACAATTAACAATGTTAGAAGTGATAGAGGTAGAGAATTTGATAATCAAGATATTGAACTATATTGTGATCAAAATGGTTTTGGACACAATTTCTCGGCACCTCGTACTCCTCAACAAAATGGAGTAGTAGAACGTAAAAATAGATCACTTCAAGAAATGTCTAGAACTATGCTTAATGAACATAATTTACCTCAATACTTTTGGGCCGAAGCTGTTAACACCGCTTGCTATGTTATAAATAGAACCATCATTAGAAACACTTTAAATAAAACTCCTTATGAACTATGGAATAATCGAAAACCTAACATTGGATATTTCAAAGTTTTTGGATGTAAGTGCTTTGTATTGAATGATAGAGATAATCTTGGTAAATTCGATGCTAAATCCGATGAAGGTATATTCCTTGGTTATTCTTCAAATAGTAAAGCATATAGAGTGTTCAATAAACGAACCATGGTTGTTGATGAATCTATGCATGTTGTTTTTGATGAAGACTAATCCATTCCATATCAAAAATAATTATGATGATGAGCCAATTCTCTCTTGAATAATAAAGCTAGTTCATCTAACCAAGTTGATTCAAGTGAAAAAGTCAAAGATCAAGTAGATGAACCAACAAGATGAAGAAAAAGCGCTTCCTCCAACCAAAAATGAAGAATTACCAAAAAGTTGGAACGTAGTCCATAGTCATCCTAAAGAATTAATCATTGGTGAAGTTGAACGTGGAGTAAGCACAAGATCAAAGCTCAAGAACATCTGCAACAACATGGCGTTTCTCTCACAGATTGAACCAAAGAACATAAATGAAGCTATTGAAGATGAATCATGGATCTTGGCAATGCAAGAAGAGCTAAACCAATTTGAAAGAAACAAGGTATGGACTCTTGCACCTAGACCCAAGGACCACTCCGTCATTGGTACAAAATGGGTATTCCGAAACAAAAAGGATGAAGAAGGTATAATAGTAAGGAACAAAGCAAGGTTAGTCGCTCAAGGTTATAATCAAGAAGGAAGGTATTGATTATGGAGAGACTTATGCTCCAGTTGCTAGATTAGAAGCTATACGCATGTTACTTGCTTTTGCATGTTTTAAAAATTTTAAATTATTTCAAATGGATGTCAAAAGTGCCTTTTTAAATGGTTTTATTGCCGAAGAAGTTTATGTAGAACAACCTTCCTGGATTTGAAAATCATGAATTTCCAAACCACGTTTTTAAATTATCAAAAGCTTTATATGGTTTAAAACAAGCTCCAAGAGCTTGGTATGAACGACTAAGTGGTTTCCTTATTGAAAAGGGTTTTACACGTGGAAAACTTGACACAACATTATTTCTAATGTTTGATGGAAAAGACATGCTTATTGTGCAAATCTATGTTGATGATATTATATTTGGTTCTACTAATGAAAACTTGTGCAAAGAATTCTCTAAGACTATGCAGGATGAATTCGAAATGAGTATGATGGGTGAGCTAAAATTCTTTCTCGGACTTCAAATAAAGCAAACCGAAGATGGGATATTCTTAAATCAATCCAAATATGTCATAGACTTACTAAAAAGATTTGGATTGACAAATGCTAAAGCATATGGAACTCCCATGAGTCCTTCAACAAAGCTTGACAAAGATGAGAAAGGTAAACCGGTGGACGTTAAGCTATATCGAGGTATGATTGGTAGTTTACTTTATTTAACCGCAAGTAGACCCGATATAATGTTTAGCGTATGTCTTTGCGCCCGGTTTCAATCTTGTCCTAAAGAATCACACTTAATTGCGGTCAAACGAATATTTCGATATTTGCTTGGAACCATTGATTTAGGATTATGGTACCCTAAGTCAAATTCATTTGACTTAATAAGCTACACGGATGCGGATTTTGCTGGTTGCAAAATTGATCGCAAAAGCACTAGTGGTACTTGTCACTTTCTAGGACACTCACTAGTATCATGGTTTAGTAAAAAGCAAAATTCTGTGGCCTTATCAACGGCGGAAGCCGAATATGTAGCGGCCGGTAGTTGTTGTGCTCAATCTCTCTACATAAAACAACAACTAGAGGATTTTAAAATTCTTTTTGATCATATTCCCATAAGGTGTGATAACACAAGTGCCATAAGTTTAAGTAAAAATCCTATCCAACACTCTCGCACAAAGCACATTGAAATTAGATACCATTTTATAAGAGATCATGTGCAAAAAGGGGACATTGAACTTGAATTTGTGAGCACCGATAGTCAATGGGCGGATATTCTCACGAAACCTCTCATTGAAGAACGATTTTGCACAATTCGACGTGAAATAGGTATGGCTAGATACGTTGATATCAAATGAGCTTAAACTTATTATCCTTCTATTTGATTCAACTATGTTAAATCTATATATACCTTAAGAATTGAATATAAAATGATTTTATGCATATCATGTTCATAAAATTGTTCATTTTATATCTTTCTAGTTATATTGTTTGAACATTAAATTATATGCCCAGTTCTATGTATATTTGCGTATATGTTCATGCATAAAATAAGAAATAAAACTCATCATTTAAACAAACTTGAGTTTATTAAAAAGAAAGCCATAAAGGAGAAGTCACCACAAAAGGAAAAACCACTACACTTCCCACTACATTTATTTGGGGATAGAGCGAGAAGTCAATTCCTTCACCTCAGCTAGTAGCTTCTCGTACTGCTTCTGCAGCTTATTAGTGGTCTTGCTCTGCTCTGTGGACCGGATTACCAAATCATCGGCATAAGAATCCACGAGCGCCTTCAGCCTTTTGTTCTCCTCCTTGACCTCCCCTACTTTCTTCTTACTCTCCTTCAGCAACCTTTGTAAAATGGTGACTTGAGAACGCAGCGTTTTCACTTCCAAGATTCCTAACATGAAGACGACGTCCCATGTTAGAAACAGTGGCAGTACACTGAATCGTGAGTGCCAATGATTCATTTATTATTTGTGGGTCAGTCCTCCCAGCTAAAACCTTTGCATCCTCCTGGAGTACAAAGACCGGCAGCTACTGCGGTGGCAGTCTCACCATTCAATATCACTGAATCAGTTACTGACACAGGGCCATTAAGGTGAAAGGAAGTAAGGACGCCAGACTTCTGGCATCACACTAGGTGTATCATTTAGATTAATTGTTTCTGGTTTGTTTTGAGAAGAAGAGGAAGCCATTCTAGAAAATCTAATAAGAGATTAAGCTAAAAGTTTGAAAATGATGAAGTTCATCGAAAATTAGTGTGTGTTAAATAAACCTCAGATTTTTGAACACCAGCCTGTACCTATCATCCGACTCCCGAGATTTTTCTTCAAAATTCAACGTTAAAATCTCGAGATTTAACGTATACGGAAATATCACTGACTCAGAACTCGATGCGTCGACAAGATCTTTTTTCTGAAAAAGCAGATATTTTTTTTCAAACTTCCTGATTTATCGGTGTCTCTGGCGTGCGCAATTGGATAAGTCAGACACGTAGCGTCTTCTGAACCATTCATTCACACTTATGACACGTAGCAAAATCTGAACCATTCATTCACACTTATGACACATAGCAAAATCTGAACCATTCCTTCAAACAGCGCGTCTGTCCTATAAATTCGCTTCACCTCTCCACTACATACTCACACCTCTCAGATAATATTTTCTCTCATTCTTTAGATAACACTCTAAGAGGATGCAGCATCATTTAGAGATTCATAAAATCAAATACTTGATCTTCTCAGATAGAAGCAAAGATTATTATTGATCAAGTTTCCACGAAGCAAGATTATTATTGATCATGCTTCTCGGTTGAAGTACCTCTCTCATACACCAGGTTGATGGGAAGATCTTTGGCATACACTCCAAATATATCTTCCTCATCCGAATCATCCCGTTCATACAACTGTTGATACACCTGAAGCTTTGTATGACAGAAGAGAGAGAGTACGTAATATATGGGCATCATCCCATGTCCTTTCCCAGATTGCTTAAATCATCAGCATTCTTAGGCATATGGCAAGGGCAATATTCAACCGAACCCCCAATCCAACCGAACCACTAGGATGAAGAATCTTACAAATATGAATATATTTGTTTTATTTCTTTGTACCAAATAGGAGAAATATGTTATATTAGTTAGTTGTTCTATGTTTGAACTAAATCAAAGGAGAAATAATTTTTTTTTGGTTGTTTAAAATGTTGAATGATGTTTGGAGATATTGAATATAATATTTATTTTTGATGATGCCAAGGGGGAGAGAGATATGACATTTTTATGACATTTGAATTTGAATGTATTGGTGAATTATCATATCTTGCAATAATGGCAAAAATGCGCATATATATTGATTGCTTGATAATACTTAACATGACAAATTGATCTATGCATAAAGATAGGGGGAGATTTAAAAATCTCTAATATAAAGATATGCATTATTTTAGGGGGAGCTTTTCAAGAAAAGCTTCAAAATCATAAATCGTATAAAAATATCATATCATATGTGTCATCATCAAAAAGGGGGAGATTGTTAGCCTCAAGGTTTCAATAACCTATTAATTGGCTAATTAATCCAAGGACATTCATGTAGTTTTGATGATAACCTATGATTTTAAGTTATTCATTAAATGATATTTTCATATGAACTAATGATTTATGTTTTAAAGCTTAATGTTGACTATTGATTTAATTGGACCAAGATGGCCAATTCAAATATCAAGCAAAGTTGAAAGTTGCAAATTCATTGAAGATCAAAGTCATCAAGACTCAAGACAAAGAAATCAAGCTCAAAGACAATGATCCGAGACATATGAGAAGTAAGAGTTAGGTTTTGTAAAGTTTATTAAGATTTGATCTTTAATGGCTCAACTTTAAAACCAACTTAAATTGATTTTGAAAAGTTTTCAAAGAAAGCAACTTGATTGGTTGAAATTCAAATACAAGACAACCATATCAATTATGGTTGACAAATCTCTTAAGAAGAAAAGCTTTAAAAAAAAAGCAACTTGATTGAAATTCAAATGCAAGACAACCATATCAATTATGGTTGATGTTAGCCTCAAGGTTTCAATACCTATTAATTGGCTAATTAATCTAAAAACATTCATGTAGTTTTGATGATAACCATGATTTTAAGTTGTTCATTAATGATATTTTCATATGAACTAATGATTTATGTTTTAAAGTATAATGTTGACCATTAATTTAAATTGGACCAACATGGCCAATTCAAATATCAAGCAAATACAAAGTCGACAAGTTGCTGAAGATCAAAGTCATCAAGTCTCAAGACAAAGAAATCAAGCTCAAAGATCATGCTCCGAGATATATGAGAAGTAAGAGTTAGGTTTTGTAAAGTTTATTAAGATTTGATCTTTAAGGCTCAACTTTAAAACCAACTTCAAATTGATTTTCAAAAATATTGACAAAGTCAATATTAATGGCTAGATATTTTTGATATTTAAACATAACTATATAAAGAAATCTCTTATGGTGAAAAATTTATGAAATAGAAAAATTTTTCAAAATATTGACAAAGTCAATTTTAATGGCTAGATATTTTTGATATTTAAACATAGCCATATGAAGAAATCTCTTACGGTGAAAAATTTATGAAACATAAAATTTTTTCAAAATATTGACAAAGTCAACATTAATGGCTAGATTGATATTTAAAGACAACCATGAAATCAATTACGGCTGAAAAATTTCTTAAGGTAGCCGACATGTAAGACTTGTAGGAGCATATGAGTTACAATCCCATATGCCTCCACCTACGTGCAATACATGCACACCTTGCTGAAAGTAAGCTTGACAAATATAAAAATGTTGACTTAGTGGCACAAGCTTATTAAAGGTGATTGACAAGCTAGGTAGTTTGAATTAATTACATGAATCACATGGGATAATAACCCATGAATCTCCAAAAGTCATACAAATTAGCTACTAGTAGATTTGGATATCTTTGGCTAAAAATTGTGCTGACAAAAAGCAGAAAAGTTTTTTAAAAGATTTCAAAGTCAATAAAAACAATTTGATTGATTGAATTAAGTATGTGTCCGTTGGAGAATCAAAGCTCTGCCAAAGACTTGCAGCAAAGTTTGGTGCAGAAAAGTAATGAATATAAGTTGGCATACATTGGCACCGTTTATTTTAAAAAGTCATGCAAATTATTCAAAAGGCTGATTGCCATTTTCAATTGTCGGTTAAAGATATCTTCTAACATTGGCACCGTTTATTTGAATTTTAAAAAGTCATGTCAATTATTCAAAAGGCTGATTGCCATTTTCAATTGTCGGTTTAAAGCAATCTTCTGACATTGGCATTTTATTATTTAAAATAATATGGAATCATGATTGTGTTTTCTAACGAACAAAAATTTTCAAATTCAAATTTCCTTTAGTCGATTGATTAAACAATATATAAAGAGAATAGAAGAGAGAAACAAACACACAGAGCATACAAGAGAAATCTATTGAGAAAGAAAAGAAAACATCTTTTACATCAATCCATCCTTTCTCAAGCTTATATTTTCATATCATTCAAAATCCTTGATTGAAAAGCAAATTTCTCTAAACACTTTTTGAGCCATATTGATCAAATCTTTGATAAATTATTAGAATGAGCATATTGTGTACTACTACTCTTTGAGAGAGCCTTATTTTGTACAACAAATCTTTGTTGAAACTATTGAGTGTTTTTGTTAGGGTTTTGGTATAAATCCTAAGTAGTGAAAAGAATTTTTCACTGGGTGGTTACTCTTCACCTTGTAAGGAAGATTTGTGGGTTTTGTTATAAATCCTAAGGAGTGAAAAGGATTTTTCACTCGGTGGTTACTCTTCACCGTGTAAGGAAGATTTGTAACGATTTGATCTTCACCCGGAAAAAGATTGTCAAATTAGTGAATTTGGGAATCCTCGAGAAGTGATCTTGAGGCGGGGAAGCCGAACCTCGATAAAAATCATTGTGTTTGATTTTCTCTATCTCTATCTTTTATTTATTCAATTGCTTATATATACTTGTGTTTAATTTCCTATCATATTTATATTGCAATTGAATTGTGTTCTTAAATTTGTTTAATCAATTTTCGCTAATTGAAGATAATTTTTAATTCCGCATTTAAATCGAAAAAGTTTGCCTCAACCTAAATCACCCCCCCTCTTAGGTTGATATTTGGGTAACAGTTGACAAATCTCTTAAGAAGAAAAGTTTTCAAAGAAAGCAACTTGATTGATTGAAAATCAAGAATAATGCAAGACAACATGATAATGGGAAGAAAACAATTATGGCTATAAATACTACCCTTTCTTCATTTCTAAAAACATAGCATACAAGAGAAATCAAAGATAGAAAAGATAACATCTTATACATCAATCCATCCTTCTCAAGCTTATATTTTCATATCATTCAAAATCCTTGATTGAAAATCAAATTTCTCTAAACACTTTTTGAGCCATATTGATCAAATCCTTGATATACTATTAGAGTGAGCATATTGTGTACAATTACTCTTTGAGAGAGCCTTATCTTGTACAACAAATACTTTGTTGAAACCTGTGAGTATTTTGTTAGGGTTTTGGTATAAATCCTAAGGAGTGAAAATGATTTTTCACTCGGTGGTTACTCTTCACTGTGAATGGAAGATTTGTAATGGTTTAATCTTCACCCGAAAGAAGATTATCAAATAGTGGATTATCAAATAGTGGATTTGGGAATCCTCAAGAAGTGTTCTTAAGGCGAGGACGTAGGCATGGAAGCCGAACCTCGATAACAATCATCGTGTTTGATTTTCTCTCTCTCTATCTCTTACATATTTAATTGCTTATATATATACTTGTGCTTGATTTCATATCATATCTATATTGCAATTGAATTGTGATCAAACATTTGCTAAATCAACATTTGCTATTTGAATATAGTTTTTAATTCCGCATTTAAATCGAAAAAGTTTGCCTCAACCTAAATCACCCCCCTCTTAGGTTGATATTTGGGTAACAGCTGTATCACACTAGATCAAGATTCTCAAGCCCACCGAGTTAGTAGCAGAGGCCACATTCCTCGTCGTCATTTTGAGATTGAGGGGAATGTTCTCCTATGCGATGCTAAAGATGTGGAAGAGCATGCTTCTTTCAGTGAAGCGCTCCATTCACCAGATAGGGATGAGTGGATGACTGCTATGCAAGAAGAGATGAGTTCCATGGATAAGAATAATGTCTGAGAGTTAGTTGATCTTCCACCTAGGCGCAAGACCATTGGAAACAAATGGGTTCTAAAAGTCAAATGCAAGGCAAATGGTTCAATTGACAGTCTTGTGGTGAAAGGCTATACGAGAGGGTATTGACTATGAGGATACATTCTCTCCAATGGTGAGATTTGCCTCTATACGCCTGATCCTATCCATTGTAGCAAAACAAGATTTAGAGCTTTTCCAAATGGATGTTAAGACTGCTTTTCTCAATGGAGAACTAGATGAAGAGATTTATATGGCTCAACCAGCGGGTTTTGAAGTCAAGGGACATGAGCGCAAAGTGTGTCATCTCAAACGTTCCATCTATGGTCTCAAACAGTCATCTAGGCAATAGTATTTGAGATTTCATGATTCCATTACCTCTTTTGGTTTTGAGATGATTGAAGAAGACCATTGCGTGTATCTTAAACGATCCAAGAGAAGCATTCTAATCTTGTCATTATATGTTGATGACATCTTGTTAGCTGGAAATGATATAGATTCCATTGTCACCACTAAGAAGTGGTTGTTCTCTACTTTTGAGATGAAGGACATGGGTGAAGCAAATTTTGTGCTGGGAGTTAAGATTACTAGAGACTGTTCAAAGAAACTTCTTAGTTTATCCTAAGGGACTTACATCAAGAAGATTCTTGAACATTTTCATATGCATAACTCTAAACCCATTGACACTCCAATGGAAAAAGGATGCACTCTCAGCCTAGATCAGTGTCCTAAGAATGATAAGGAAAAGAATCAAATGTCCAAAGTGTCATATGCATTTGCAATTAGGAGTCTGATGTATGCGATGTTGTGACGTGAAAGCTCGATTCCACTCATTTTTCTACATGGAGTGGCTCATTGCTATGGGGAGGGATGATAACCCCATTTTTACCCACGGGATTTTCTCGGGATGTCGGCACGCAAAGACGGGACAACCCGGACCGAGCCAGCATGATCCGACGAAGCCTCGCCACATCAAACACACCTAAGGAGAAGGTCCGGGACACATTTCCCAAGGTTTGACCAGGGTTGACCAAGTTTGACCAGGGTTGACCGAAGTTTGACCGAGGTTTGACCGAGCCGTTCCCAGCCCGACTAGGGTCCATCTGGCCCAAAAACCCTCGAAACGCGGTCCGGGATACATTTCCCAGAGTTTGGAGAGTTTTGACCAAATTCGACCAAGGTTGACCAAGTTTGACCAAGGTTTGACCGGACCTGTTGACCAGACCGAAAGCTGAATCGAACTGACCGCTCCCTTGACCATTCTGAAGAACGTAATGAGAGCTTCGATTCGATACTTTACGGGCCCAAAACGGACGAGAAACGAGGAAGTTATGGTCAAAACTGCGAAAAAACGGTCCAACACTTAGCCAAATTTTGCTAAGTGTTGTTGACAAAACAGCCTATTTGGGAGGCAACGTTTGCGCAAAGATTCTCTCCGACCCATTGCAACTTGGTCCACGAGCCAAGACCCTTAGGCAAGAGGTTCACTTCAGCTACCACACGCAACTTTCGGATCGTCAAGAGCTCCTCCGGTTCAAGCCGGAATCTCAGTCAGAAGATGACCCCTTGGCATAAGGAACATTCCGACGGCCTCCGTTCGCAAGGATCATATCTTGCGAACCCAAGCTCGCCTCTGTGCAAGGCCTGTACCTTTGGAAAATAGGTAGCACCAGCTTTCCGACGATACCAAGATCGTCGAAATCCGACATCGGGAGCTACATCTACCATGCGCGTGAAAACAGGCCGACGAAATAAGGCTTTGCTGAAAGTTCCGGAATTTTCCCACCGACGTTGCCACGCTTGCGCGCAGAGTCTTCCTGACTCGCAACAAGTTGATCCGCGAGCCCGGGCACATTGGAAAGAAGACACATTCATGCACGACGTGGAACTCTCGGATCGCCAAGATTTTATCCGGGTCAAGCCGGAATCCTGATCGGAAAACTGCCCTCAAACGGACCAAAAACACTCCGGTGGCCTCTGTTCGCGGAGCCATATCTCACAAGTCCAAGCTCGGATTTCCGCAAATCCGGAACCTTGCAAAAGTAGGCAGCGCAAGCTTTCCAACGGTACCAAGAACGTCGAAATCTGACATCGGGAGCTAGGTCAAATATGTGCGCGAACTGGGACAAGATTTGAAGAAAAACGCGCTGGGAGGAAAACGCGTTTTTCCTCCCGGACAGCCGCCTTCGCGCGCAGAGTCTTTCCTGCTCGCAACAAGTTGATCCTACGAGCCCGGGTGCGTTGGAAAGATAACGACTCCAGCTACGTCGTGGAACTCTCGGTTCGCCGAAAGCATCCCCCGTTTGATCGGAATCTTCACCGGAAAAGTGCACGAAAACAGCTCCGATACCCCGACTTCCGGGAGCCATAACTCTCTCATCCGAACTCCGATTCATGCAAACTTTATACCGTTGGAAAGAGGACGTCGAGAGCTTTCCGGCGATATGCTGCATGACCCATTTTGAGTTCCAGAAGACCTCCAAAACTGCCCTCGAAAATCGGGTCAAAAAAGAATACGCGCGCGAGAATCGAGGAAGTGCAGACAGCTGTCTCGGGAGGCGTGCACGCGAGGCGCGCCACCATCACGCGCCGCGCGCGATCATGGCGCGCCCCGCGTGCACGCCCCCCTATAAATAAAGCCTCCCCCCCCCTCATTTGCACACAATTTTGCTCGGGCTCTAGGCCCTTGAGCGTTAGAATAGGCAGAAATAGGGGTTTTAGGGGGTTTAGGAAGGGGTTTTTGGGTAGTTTTAGAGAGAGAGACTCCTCTCTAGGTAATCTCTCTCTCTCTCTAAGCTCTCTCTCTCTCTTTAGGGATTTTGGGGGGTTTTTAGAGTGAGAAGCATCTACTAGGTGCTTCTCTCTCTAACCTCTCCTCATCTTCCCCCCCTCTCTCTCTCTCTCTCTCTTTTACATTCTTTAGTTCATTTATGCTTTATTTACATTTCCTTGTCCATTTATCGCTTTATTTACATTTCCTTGTCTATTTATCGCTTTATTTACATTTCCTTGTCTATTTATCGCTTTATTTACATTTCTAGTCATTTATCGCTTTATTTACATTTTCTAGTCATTTATCGCTTTATTTACATTTACTACGTACTTGTGAATATATATATTGTTGTGATTACCCCCCTCCCCCGGTGTGTTTTAGTACGGCAATATTGAGTGGCTTTGGCGGCTCGCGTAAGACCTCTAACGAGGCCGTTGACAACCATGTTAGCCCACGAGGTCTTGACCCGAAAAATACACCGGTCCCCTTGTGTTTTAGTACGGCAAATATTGAGTAGCTTTGGCTCAGTTGCGTAAGACCTCTAACGAGGCCGTAACAACCTTGTTAGCCTACGAGGTATTTGACCCGAAAAATACATCCCCATGTGTTAAATATTGTCATTTATCGCTTTATTTACATTTACTACGTTGTAAATATTATATTGTGAATATTGTCATTTTCCCATTTTTTCCTTTGTGATTTGGGCGTGATAATCCCGATTGGTCGTGGTGGACTATGTAAGACCTCAAAGAGGCTTTAACCACCACGTAATTCCATAGGCATTGGACCCATTAAAAACCCCCATGTTTAAATATTGTCATTTATCGCTTTATTTACATTTACTACGTTGTAAATATTATATTGTGAATATTGTCATTTTCCCATTTTTCCCTTTGTGATTTGGGCGTGATAATCCCGATTGGTCGTGGTGGACTATGTAAGACCTCAAAGAGGCATTAACCACCACGTAATTCCATAGGCATTGGACCCATTAAAAACCCCCATGTTTAAATATTGTCATTTATCGCTTTATTTACATTTACTACGTTGTAAATATTATATTGTGAATATTGTCATTTTCCCATTTTCCTTTGTGATTTGGGCGTGATAATCCCGATTGGTCGTGGTGGACTATGTAAGACCTCAAAGAGGCATTAACCATCACGTAATTCCATAGGAATTGGACCCACGAAAATCCTTTGTTTAAACCCCGTTATTTTCGTTATTTACTACGTTGTTGTAAATATTGTCCATTTTTCATTATTTTGACTTGGGCATGAAAATACCAAACGGTATTGGCGGTTTTAGGTAAGTCTTTCAATAGCACTAAACCCCATGTAAATCCATGAGGCGTTGGACCCGTAAATTGCAAACCCCATTTTCAAATAGATTTTTCTCATTTAAGTCCTATTTGGCGTCGAAGGTTTGGATAAGTCTTTCAATAGCACCAACCCTTCGTGTAAGCCCGAAAAGGCATTGAAACCCCATTTTCAAATAGATTTTCTCATTTAAGTCCTATTTGGCGTCGAAGGTTTGGATAAGTCTTTCAATAGCACCAACCCTTCGTGTAAGCCCGAAAAGGCATTGAAACCCCATTTTCAAATAGATTTTCCTCATTTAAGTCCTATTTGGCGTCGAAGGTTTGGATAAGTCTTTCAATAGCACCAACCCTTCGTGTAAGCCCGAAAAGGCATTGAAAACCTTTTTTTAGATTGTTTTGTTTATTCATGTAAATCCTATGGTGGTGTCGAGATCCGAGTAAGTCTTTCAATAGCATCGAATCCCGACCCCACGAGGTCTTGACCCTTTCCTTAAAAATTCTTGTGTCATAATAAATTGCACTTTGCATTAAGCATCATATTTATGCCAACCATATTTGTCATCTCCATCATTTTCGTAATTTATGTGCTGCAAACATGCCATGATTACTTGTTTGAATATTTTAGTTGCTTTCATACTCATTCTTGTAATTTATGTGCTGCAAACATGCCGTGATTACTTGCCTTGAGTGTTTATTCGCTTTGATATAAAAATGTGATTAAAATACACTTTGCCATGAAAACTTTAAAAAGAGTAAACATGGTAATGTGGGCGTTAGAAACGAAGGTATGAGTCCTTTACACGGGGGCGTGGCTGGTACGTGCTTTCGTGTAAGGGATTCTACACGTTCTAACTCCCATAGGATCATGGTCTAAAATTCCCCAAAGTGTGAATTAATCATCCAAAACCCCGCCATTTGACGGACCGCTTTACTCTTGGAAATCAAGGGTAAAGAGATCCCGAATATGGCACCAAAAACATTAATTGTTTGTCCCGGCACTAGGTGTTAGGATTTCAAGTATATCCTACCACCGAAATGCCCGGAAATTTAAAAGATACAAAGATAAAAGGGATGGTGAAATAAAGAGTCTAATCAAAACCGAACGAAGTCACATTACGTTTGCCATTTTTGGTATATCGTACGACGGAAATCGGGACATTTGTACATAATAAAAACCAACAAACCTTAGGCTTAGCAAATAAAAGAAAACATTAGGAAGGAGGTAACCGTTTTCTTAAACGGATGTCGTGGGGTGCCTAACACCTTCCCCACGCATAAGCAAACCCCCGAACCTATCTCTGGTTCAAGACCATTTAGTTGTAGATGTCTAAATAGGGTAAAATCTATTAGACATAGGTGCCCAATCACACCTTAAAATTTCCCATGATTGGTGGCGACTCCAAATTTGTGCTCACACGCACACACGTACACAAGTTCCCACACACACACAACTCGTATCTCGAAACGGAAAAGAGATAGAGGAACACACACAACACTCGCCAAATGGGGGTCGGTATCAAGGAAAATAAAAAAGAATAATAATAGAGAAATTTTCCGCCGGTGTCGACAACAAGGATGAGCGCAAGTCCACCTCAGGTTATGCATTTATACTAGGAGGTGGAGTTGTTTCTTAATGTAGTAAGAAACAGTCATGCATTGCACTCTCTACCATGGAGTTAGAATATGTGGCTTGTTCAACAGCTGTCCAAGAAGCTGTTTGGCTAAGGAGATTTTTGTAACGTTTAGGTGTTACAGCTCATGCAGAGGATGTTGTATTACTATATTCTGATAGTACATTAGCCCTAGCATATGCAAAAGACCCTAGGTACCATGGGAAGGCCAAACACATTGAGCTTCGGTACCACTACATTCGAGATATGGTTTCACAAGGGGAAGTGATCTTACAGCATATATCTACTAGTAGCATGGTGGCTGATCCTTTGACCAAGCCTATTGCTAGAGATTTGTTCTTCTCTCATACTAAGAGTATGGGACTCCGTAGGATATGATATGCTTAGATACTTTGTTTTTGTATCGACATTATTGTTATTGTTTTATGATATGAGTATTCATTTTATCAGCTTTATTCTTATGTGAAATATTGTTGATAACACATCTTTGAAATATGTCACCAGGCAAGAATCGACCCTCTCACACGGGTGATTCACCTTGGCGCTTAGATAGCGAGCAAGATGAGACATTTATGTCATTTAGCGCTAAGATAGCGAATTAAGACATTTATATCTTTGGCACCTAGAAGGTGAGCAAGATATATATACTTATTAGTGACATGTCACCTTAGATGGAGCTAAGATGAGACCTCATGATAGGTCAAACATAGAGTGATGCCAAGACTCTATATAGCCTGAATTATAGCCGAATGTGAGTTTTTCAGGCAGGCACTTGGAGAGTGACTGGGCTAAAAACTCAGGTTAGGCGCTTGCATAGCGACTAGACTCAGATTCATATGGCGTTTCTACCCATTCATAGTGACATGCTCATTTTTATGAGATAACACCATAGCATACAATTCATACTGTATGTGCTTTATGCCGATCGACAGTGGGAATGATGAATGATCCCTGCTTCGTCACTGTGTGAGCCACAAGGATCAATAATCCTACTTTTACCCTTTGTCGACGTAAGACTATGTCATGAAGAGGAAGCTTAATGTCGCTACTTTAGCATGCAAACCGAGGACCATGAGTGATTCGGTCTGACAGGGCATGTCTGGGAAAGCGGTTGAGTCCAATTTAATTGACATGAGGACTTAAGGAAGACTGTTTGATAATATACCATGTTATGTAACTCATTGCTGGCCAGCGTCTATGTTGTAATGTGTTTGCAATATAGGACATGAGTACATCACATATTTGGGGTAAAGCACTGCTTACCATGAGGGATGAAGAGTGCTTAATCTGGTATAGTCAAACCGTCTAGGGTATAATCGAGATGCTCTTGAATGATGTACTTTTATTGGTCAAAAGATGATTTGATAATTGTTGCTCTTGAGGATGTACGTTCTTCTCGTGAGGTCGCACGAACTATCTTCTAGTATGAGGAGATTATTGTAAAGATTGAGAGATTGCTTCACCTTATGTGGGTGGACGCCTCACCCTGTGTGGGCGAGTGGGAGCTGTTATAATTTAATGGGTCGGGATGGACCCGAGCCCATGATCCGCCCACTATGGGTTGCGGGTCCCATTTGGTCATGTGATAAGGATAACTATCTATGATTTGAATTGGATCAAATCATGGGATAGTGGTTATCAAATCCCTTAAAAGAAGGGATGTGCTCTTATCTAATATATTATATTCTCTGTGAATATAATTATTATACGTAGAGAAGACCAAATAGAGAGAGATAACAGTTTATATTATACAGAGAGAAAGCTCTCTAATTCACAAGTGTGAAACTCTCAAATAATCTCTTAGAATTTAGTTCATGAAAGAAAGGGCAACTCTAGTAGCCAACCTCAACCCACGAGAACAAGGATGAACACGAGAGCATAGAGGGATTCATAAGATCAAAAGGAAAAGCAGTGTAACAAGCCAACCAAATCGATCCGGGTCTTCCGCAACGAGTAAGTATCTCAAACCCGGTCATATGATATATGATTTATAGTAATATTGATATTATAGTAAAGAAATGTTCAACACAATATTGATATTATAGTAAAGAAAAATTCAACAAACACACATCTCTATATAGACCATGGTTTTAAAAACCGTACCAATCAAAGAACAAAAAAAGAGAGTGGTTTCTAGTTTTTTGGTCCGATCAGGGTCGGACCAATGATCGAACTGGTGACATTATAAATAATTTAATTAATAAATTTAAAATTATATAAATAAATAAGATAAAATATATACTAACTTCATATATATCCAAAATATAATTTTAATTGATTTTTCATACCTTTATAATATTAAAAATGTAGAAAAAAAAGTATAAACAAATAAATTAACGTTACCAGGATAATATTTCTTTTATGACATTCTTTTTTAAATATAATTGAGAACAAAATGATTTAATTGAACTTTGTTCAACTTAATAGGGTTGATAAATCTTTCTTTTAGAGACTTAGATTTAAAATAAAATGATTCAAATTTATATGGAATTGACTTTAATTAACTGCAAACTTTATTTTGTTAATTCAATGCATGGTATTCAAGAGGCAAAGCCACGTTGAACAATTTTGGCTCTCAAAAATTATAAACAAATGAGGTTATTGTTGATAGGCAGTAAGCATAAGCCAAAAAAGTGGAACAACCAAGAAAGTGGAATAGTGAAAGCATTAAGAAAAAAACAAACAAACAAATAGAGAAATATTAGAAATTAAAAGCATTCCCAACGGTGAGTTAAAACACATGATACTTTTCACCAAAATCACAAAAAACAAACCCACAACCGGTCATCTAAGACAGGTCTTTATTTTACAAAAAACTATAGTATTCGGTATCAATACCAAGTACTATAGCTCTCATGTAAATTATTAACCTTAGTTTATTGTTCAATCACTCGCTCTCTCTCCTCTCTCCACAGATCTAAAACTTTATCTCTCTCCCTTCAAGACTCCACACAGTCCTGCCCTTTCTCTCTCCTAGGCACCGTTGATCGGATCTATTTTGCGTGCGGCACCGTTGGCCGAAGCTATATTGGGTTTTTTTAAAAACATTTGATTTGGGGTATGAGTGGAATATTTGTGGTGGTTGTTTTGGTTTTGAAGATTTTCCGGTGTGGGTGATTGACTTGGGGCCTGGGTTTCTGTGGGTGAGTTTGATGTTGGGATGGTCTACAATGATGGGTTTGAGGGTGGGTTTGTTGGTGGTTTGGGTTTTTCTGTCGATGGAAATTTATGGGTTTGGGTGGCGGAGTTTGACCAGTGTTGACTGTTGGTTGGTTCCGTTGTGGGTTTATTGGTTGTAGACGTGGGTCGGCTTAGAGTTTTGCTTAGCTGTGGGTTGTTGTTTGGTCTATTGGGTGTTGATGGTTGTCGTGAGTATTGATGGTTGCCGTTGGTGTTGATGGTTTCCATAGATGTTGATGGTTGTCATTAGTTTTGATGGTTGTCATGGTGTTGATGGTTGCCGTTGGTGTTGATGGAAAGAAAAATGGTTAAATAAACAAAATTATAATATTATTTTAATATGATATATTGTAAATAGAAAGTGAGATGTGAAGTATTTTGTAAAAGTGGGTAGCTAAACTATTAAAAAAAATAAAAGGCTTTTTAAAAAGGTAAAGTAGATAAATTATAAATGACCAGATAGGAATGCTCTTAGAAACTCAATATTGCCGCAACCCACATGAAAATGATTACCACAACCCTTAAACATAAAGACCATTGAAACCCCACACCACATGGATTATTGTAGAATCCATTGCGACAATAATTACCGCAAACCACATGAAATGAAACAAGATCTGAACAGTGAAGCCATTGAAGGGGGAAGGCCAAGGTGAGGACAAAGATTAACACTTCCAGAACATATCAGATTTGAACTAGATCTGGACGTCGACGACGAGCTAAGTCTGGATCACCATTGAGCGTTGATTATTGTTGTCATTTTAATCATAGTCAACTCTAGTTTGATGAAAACTTTTTCTTTTTGTGTATCATTGGTTTAACCTCTATGATTACCGAGTTTTCCGATTATTTCCTAATTTTTTGGATTTTTCGGTTTTGTATCATAATCGGACCGGACTATTGATCGATTCACATTTAAACCAATCGAACCGGTCAATCCGGTCTAGTTTTTAAAACCATGGTATAGACAAAAACAAGACTGATAAAAGAACATGAAGGTTATCAAAATTTGCAAAGTAAAAGACAAATGGTCTTTTAAAACAAACTTTGAAGATTATTAAAAAAAAAAAATACGAAAAGTGTAATTTATTCACAAAAGTGGCCAATGGTGTTTTAAACCAAACTTTGTCTTCGAAAACATGATCCATATCTCTGCATAGACACCTAAAAAAAAGGACTAATAAAAGAACATGAAGGTTATCAAAATTTGCAAAGTTATTGACAAATGGTGTTTTTGTTTATATATAAACATATTTTTTTATAGTTTAATATATATTAAATGATCACCATATAATGTATTAAATTAGTAGTCATATTATCACATCTCTGTATAGACAAGAAAAAAAACAACACTGATAAAAGAACATGAAGGTTGTCAAAACTGCAAAGTTTTTGATAAATGAACATGAAGGTTGTCAAAACTGCAAAGTTTTTGATAAACGGTGTTTTTGTTTATGTATAAAAATATTTTTATATAATTAACATATATTAAATGACCACCATAATGTGTAAAAATGGTACTCATATTAACATTTATGATTACATTTAATAGGGTATTTATAAGGTTCTCCAATGATGGTCGGTGTGTATTAAAATGCAAACAAGGATAGGTGAGTCATAATAAATGCTAATGTAGCATAAAAAAAAAATAAATGCTAATGTGATAAAGAATGTCCTTCTGCACACACTTCTTTTAGTTTAAGTAGATGAGGTCAGCAATTAATGTACTTCCTTGTAAGCTCCCCTTGTGCCTAGGTTGATGTAGACTACCTTGTATGGGAGGTTTGGTCGTACTAGGCGCAATTCGTCCATTTTTTTTTTTGATAAAGCCAATTTTTTCTTAGGTGCTTCAGCGCCCAGTCTTCGGGTCATTGACGTTGCGTCTTCGCCGAACTGTAGGCATCCTGTCACCGCAGAGGGTATGTGCCCATTATCTTTATCCTCCCTGGGCTCACCCACATCTGAGGGAGTAGGCGCAATTCGTCCATACTAGGTTGTTGTATCCTAAAATTCATGGTGTGGGGACCTAATTGATCAGCTAGCCTCAAGCTTGGCAAGGTGCCTTTAGCTCGGCCAAGGGGTGCAATCACGAGCGATAGTAGTTAGGCTGGCCTAACAAGGCTTGGCTTGCTCGGATTGGACCTGTCGAGCCTACTTAATTAACTTGTCCTTGTCAACTGGCCTACAGTCATTTAAACAACAACTCATTCATGATTATTTCTCATATCATAAATTCATAATATCAATATAAAATATTTCTTATATCATAATATCAACCCTGTTTTTCAAAAAAAAAATACTCTTTTTGTATTGGTAAATTAAAAATTTATCGTACATTTTCCCAAACTTATATTAGTAGGTTCTTAAAGAAATTTCATTGCAACTCAACTCAAGCTAGAGTGGAACATACAAAGAAACTTGTGAATCACATCCAAAGAACTCAGGAGGCAATTCAAATTTACTCAGGTTTCCCATGTGCAGGCTCATATACTAATGTATTGCACAAAATAAATAGAAATTACTAAAATATTAAAATGTCAATGTTAGTTTTAAACCAACTATTTTTTTTTTTTTTAAAACCAAATTCGCACCTCAGTAAATTCTGATTAGGGTAGTCCAAATGAGTTTATCATTATAATAAACCTCTTTTAGCATATAAGCGTCGGATCAGGATATGCCATGTCATCAATCCAATAACAAAATCCATAAAATAATGGTTTTTAAAAACAAATCAAATGTTGGTATACAATGGTATCTCATATAATTAAATGATTAATGAAAATATCTCAATTTTCTTATATTAATATTGCCTTCTATGTCAAATTATGGCCCGAGTAAAGTATCAGCTTCCAAGATAGAACAAACTTGTATAATGGCTGCTAATTTCGTACCTTGACTAAGTTGATAACAAGATAGAGTTGGAAGAGGAGGATTATGGATAGGAAATTAAAGTTAAAGGAAGAAGTAGTCATGAATTTTTTCTATATAGTTCTTAGAAACATGATCTATCAAATATTTTGCCTAAACTCAAAAACAATTCATCATTTCTTGAATGGACTTCTTGCATCTCCTAAGATTGATTGCCTAAGCGTAAAGGCAGACACGAAGAAAAACATTGAGCCAATCGAGATGTGAGGTTCGCGTGGCCTAATGGATATGCGCTCGCCTCCGTAACCTTGAAAGGATGACCCAATAAAATACAAAGTTACCTAGCTATTGTATGAGCAGATTTTTGGAACAAGCAGCCAGCAATTTGTCTCTTTGTCTGAGGATTAGAATTTAGAGGTAGGTAGCCAGGTGCCCTAAGAAAGATGTTGAGGTGTAAGACAATAGGATTTGATAGGCATGCAAAGTGAAGAGTGGCTGAAGATTCCTTAACCCACCATGCACAATCTCATATATACGTGTCTGTCCCTTACCCACTTGGGCATCTTTTCTCTTTCTATAAATACCAGCATCTTTTAGTCACCAATTCACAACCTCAAAAACCAACAAACCATGGCTAAGGCTAACAGCTTCCTCTATATTTCTCTGTGCCTTGTTGTGCTCTTCAACGGATGCCTAGCAAAAAGGTGGCAGCAACAACAACAGTTCAACCAGTGCCAATTGGATAGGTTGGATGCTCTTGAACCCAACAACCGCATTGAGGCTGAAGCTGGTGTGATTGAGTCTTGGGACCCCAACAACCAGCAATTCCAGTGCGCTGGGGTGGCTGTTGTTAGGCATACCCTTGAGCGTAATGGCCTTCTCTTGCCTCAATACAGCCCTACTCATCAACTAATTTACATTGTACAAGGTAATTACTAATTAAATTAAGCATATTATCAATATATATATATTTATATAGTTATCCCGATTTAATAATATATTATTCCTAAAAAATCAAATGCTCAATTAAATTAAAACTAAAATTAGTGTGCCATGTGAAAACTATGATTAATAATTCAAATTTGTGATTCATTTTTGTAATGTACAGGTCGGGGTTACTTAGGGACAGTACTCCCTGGCTGCCCAGAAACATACCAAGATTCTCAACAACAACAACAACAGCGCCACCAACAAGAACAAGAACAAGAACAACAGCAGCAACAACAAGAACAAGGACAGAGCCGTAGGTTCCGAGGAGACCGGCATCAGAAGATCTTACACTTCCGACAAGGTGACATCATTGCAATTCCAGCTGGAGTAGCCCATTGGTTGTACAACAATGGCGATTCCCAAGTTGTCGCTGTCTCTCTCCTTGACCTCAACAACCAAGCCAACCAGCTTGATGAGAACCCTAGAGTAAGAACATATATGTTTAAAAAATCCAAATATTTCAATCATAATATATAAATAAAAACTATAACCCAAGTAACTAAACTGAAGACAGGGTTGGCTTTGTATGTGTGTTGTTAACTGTTGTACAATTGCAACCAGTTTTTCTACCTTGCCGGAAACCCAGACGATGAATTTCAGGAATCAGGACAAGGTCGACGTCAGCAACATCAAAAAGGCAGTGACAGGCGTGGCAATCGCAAGCATGGTCAACGACATGAACAACAAAACAACAACAATATTTTAAGTGGTTTCAATTCTGAGCTTTTGGCAGACATTTTGAATGTGGATGTTCAGACCATTAGGAAGCTCCAGGGTAGCGAAGAAGAGCGTCGATCAAGGAAAAACATAGTGAAAGTTGACGGTGAGCTTCAAGTGATCAGGCCTCCAAGGTCACGTCAAGAGCAAGAGAGGGAGGAGAGACAAGAGAGAGAGAGGGAACGCGAGCACCGCCAAAGTGGACGTGGACGTGACAATGGCCTTGAGGAGACTCTATGCACCTTAAGGCTTAGGGAGAACATCGGTGACGCTTCACGGGCCGACATTTACAGCCCAGAAGCCGGTCTCATCAGCACCCTCAACAGTAACAAACTTCGACTCCTTAACTGGCTCCAACTTAGTGCTGAGAGGGGAAAGCTCTATGGGGTAATTATAATTATTAATTAATGCATTCTTGAGAGTTACAAAATGCGAATGCGATTAACAATTATGTTTTCTTTAAATTTTAGATTTAGTGCAATTAGCAATACTTCATATTTATTTGACGTATATTTTACGTACGAAACGAAATGACAATTAAATTTTTTTAACATGTGCAGAATGCTGTCCATGTTGCACACTGGACCCAGAATGCACATACTGTGATCTATGGAGTAAACGGTACCGCCCGGGTTCAGGTGGTCGATGACTCTGGTCGATCCGTGTTTGACGATGAGCTCCAACAGGGTCAGGTCTTAACTGTGCCACAAAATTTTGCGGTGGTGAAACGAGCTAGCAATGAGGGATTCGAGTGGGTGGCCTTCAAGACTAATGACAATGCCAAGATTACTCCTCTTGCAGGACAAAACTCGGCCATTAGGGCCATTCCAGCAGATGTACTGGCCAATGCTTACCAAATTTCACAAGAGGATGCTCAAGAACTGAAAGATAATTCACAAGATATCGCTTTAATAAGGCCTTCTAGGTCTTCTTCTGAGAGGAGGGTTATGTAAAATCTAATGCAGTGTTATGTAGCACGTAGTTTTTACTTTTTGCATGGTTGCGAGGCTCTTAGGGTAGGGAATAAAAGACCTTTCACATGGTCTTGGTATGAATAATAAATGTTAATCAGAGTTTCTAGAAAAGTAAATAACTACTACGTGTAACTTTGTGAGCTTATAATAAATTAATGAAACCGTATATTTGGTTTGTTTGGCATAATTATGTTTTTAAGTTTAATCTTTATATTTTAACTGAGTACCATGTGTTCTGTTTTGAGCTAGACAATATTTGTCCATCCATTGAAGAGGTTTTTGCGATCCTAGATATAAAAAAGAATCTTTCCGTGGCCATGCCAGTATTCTATCACTCTTATACTCGACCCTTGTGTGGTATGCTTGCTCCTCCTCTTCAAACAATTTCAAGGATGTTTTACCTTCGAGGCTTAGATCTTCCTCTTCTTCTTGAAGAAGTTTCGTCTGAGGTAGTGGGCAATGTAGAGGAGAGCTATCAACAATTTTCAGCTTATATAAACAAGAATCTTCATGTGGTCATGCTAATACTTTCACTATTAATTCTTAAGATTTCCATTGTGATAGAATGGCTAGAATTATTGTTATTTTTTTTCGCTTGACAGAATTACTAAATAAATATATGGGAAAAAGAAACCGAATAAACTTAAACATAATTAAGCCAAAAAAAATCCATATATACGGTTTCATTAGTTTATTAAAAGCTCACAAAGGCACACGTAGTTGTTACTTTTCTAGATACTCTATTTAACATTTATTATTCATGCCAAGTCCATGTGTAAGGCCTTTTATTCCCTAGTTTGCTTTAGATGGTCTTACGAACCCTTTAAACGGTCGGCTAGAACGTCTTGGTTTTGTGAGCTTAAGAATAAGAAGAGTTAAATTTTGTAGATCCTTCAAAGCTAAATCTTCAATACTCAGGAATGGGGATAGGCCTACTTTTCGTTTAGCAAATGGAATAGCATAGAACATGATCAAGTATAGTTGTTTTCGAGACATGCTACTCCTTCTTTTCCGTAGAAATCTTAATTTGATTGATTTCATTTTATACCTTGGCTAGAAGATTGAGCTTGGAGATTGTAGATTGAAGCTTAACTTCTTCAATGGATGGTAAAGTAATATCTTGAACTTCTTTTGGAAAGCCATGCTCCAAGTAAAATTTAGCATCAACAAAGTATGACATAGCCTTGGTGAATGGTTTTTCATAAGTTATAATCTTCATTTACTTGTCCATTGTGAGATACCGTTGGGGCACCTCAGGGGGTCGTTCGTGCTATTGAGTCTTTTTAGGGTTGAAAGCAGAGGAAAAATGAGTCACCACCTAATTTATAGGCACAGGAACTATAAATATGAATTCATGCACAAAAGGACTAATCTTGATTAGGTCTGATGCTAAGGTACGCCTTAGGAAGTTGTTAAGCACCCAAAAACGCCTAGCCCAATGGCTAGCCTTCCTCTATATCACTTGATATTGTTAAAGAAGTTTATAAAATAAATCTCTAAATACACAAAAGCAATTAAACCAAAAACTGTGACAATTAAGGAGCAATCAGGGTGAAACTATGGCATAACATTCATATGGAGTTGAAAGGTGAGTTCTTACCTGAATCAAAGCTTATCACCAAATTGTAGGGAAAGATCCCCCACAATAATCAAGTAACACAATCTTAATGAAAGATACGTAGTAAATCATAGAACATGCTTCAATAAACAAATAATCATGATATAATTCATTGAAGAGCAAAAAGACATGATTTAGAAGCAAGAATCATGGTATAATTCATTAAAAATTAATAGACATGCTTTGGAAGTGAGAATCATGGTATAATTCATTAAAGAATATGTTCTTGAAGACGAATATAATCAATTTCATCAAAGCAGGTTTATGAACTCCTAGATAGCAAACCTGACTTAATTGAAATAAACTTGACAGCAATATTGAAACTCATGAATTAAAATAAAAGTAAGCATGAATACACTAATTTAATGAATATAAACTGAAATAAAGATCAAACATGAATTAAACTAAATTAAATACACAATAAATAAATCATGGAGGTTGATATGGCTATTAAGAAGATCCATACCTAGCCTCTAAGGGAGCTTATAACAAGCTAGGAATATATCACCGATCTCTCAGATTGATCTCTCTAAAACTACTACTTCTAAGTTTTCTAATTGCCTAGATTTGCTACTCCTAAACTCTACTATACCAGTACTTCTTAGTATTTTCAGTGTCTTTGGGTGGCTCCCCAGTGTATTTCAATTGTGAGGTTAAGACCTTTTTATATAGTAGTAGGAGGTTATTAGGGTTTCTTCGAAAATAAGGTGATTAGGGCTACAGGAGCCAACCCTAAGTGTAGAAAGGCTTTTTAAAAATTAGGGTTTCTGACGACACAGGCGTACATCCACTTTTAAAGGCGCACGCCTCTTTACTACTGACGTATGCCAAAAGGAATGTGGCGTATGTCTCTTAACTTGAGCAGTTAGGTTTTTGGCACGAATTGCTAGAAGCTTCTAATGGTTTTCAACACATATTGTCCTATAAGAGATTTTGGTAATCATCACTAAGATCGAGGACCATGAGCATTGACAGATACAAATTTGGGTGTCTACAATACCCTTCTTTCGACTAAGTTGCTCTGAAGCTAGTATCGAAGGTCGAAAGCCAATAGAAAAAACCATTTGCAGGTCAATGCTCAGGAGTCCACACACTCATGCATTTCGAAAGACAATAACGAAAAAGGTCCCTTGAAGGAAAAAATTGCTGGGGATTTAAAACATCACAACCATGAAAGGTTTAATCCACTAAGGGATAAAAATCATTGAGGACATAACAAAATCCATGAAAATTTTCACTGAGGAAACATGGAATAAACTCGCTGACGAGAAATGTAATAAATATACTGTGGAATAAAATCAAGAACCAATGAGGGTAAAATCCGTGAAAGTTTTTTCAGAGGAAACACATAACAAATCCAATGGGGATGAATAAATAACCACTAAAGGTGAATTCCATGAAAATTTTATCTAAGGAAACATGTAATAAATCCAGTTGGGATGAATAAAGAACTACTGAGGGTAAAATCTATGAAAAAATTTCTCTGAGGAAACATGGAACAAATCCACTGAGGATGAATAAAGAACTACTCAAGGTAAAATCCATGAAAATTTCTTTGAAGAGACATGGAAAAAATCCACTAGGGATGAATAAGGAACCATTGAGAGTATAATTTGAAATTATTGAAATCACTGAGGATTAATTTTGAAAATCTCTTAAAATTAAGTTTTTGAATGACCGCAGATTAATTTTTGAAATCTTTGAGGATTCGTAATTCAAGATATGCTAAAAGTGAGATGAGATTCGTACATTTTCTTACCTCTGCCAGTGTGTAAGGTGAAATGGGACTCGCAAGGGCAAGAGAGGAACTTCTAGCTCCAATCTTCAAATATATTGGCACCTTCATACTGATTATTTGAGGCTTCTCCTCAAGACGCTTTTGTCTTAGCACTTTTGCTGATATTTTGAGGCTTCTGCTCAAGACACTTTTGTCTTAGCAATTCTACTAATATTTTGAGACACTTTTGTCTTAGCACTTTTGCTAATTTATTAGAGACACTTTCGTCTTAGCACTTTCATATTAATTATTCTGAGACACTTTTGTCTTCACATTTCTGTTGACTTCTTCAAGACACTTTTGTCTCAGTACCTTCGTATTAATTATTCTGAGACACTTCTGTCTTAGCACTTCTACTAATCTTTTTGAGATGCTCCCATCATAGTACTTCTGCTAATATTTTTGAGATGCTTCCATCATAGTACTTCTACTAATCTTTTTGAGATGCTTCCATTATAGCACTTATGCTAATCTATTCGAGACGCTTCCATCTAATTTATTCAGGATGCTTCCATCCAATTCATTTGTGACGCTTCCGTCTAATTCCTTTGGGATGTTTTTGTCAAATTCCTCCGAGACGCTTCCGTCAAATTTTTTATGATATTCCCAGTGTTCATGTGGCATGTACCTTGTCCTAATTCCATCATTGCTAAATACATGTAAATCAAATGAGAACAAAGATCTCCCTTTTCTCTTGATTGTTAAAACCTTATCAAAATATATGAGCCAAAAAGGTAATGTGTTTACAAAAGTGTTTATCAAACGAGCAAAGGATAACCTTTTGGAAAATCATGGTATTTAAGTACCAAACAATTCTTTTTTGTTAGGAAAAATTGAGATCATTAAATTCTTGTAAACAAATTTGCTTCTTCTAGCATGCATCATGAAATTGAATCTTGTAAAGGTTAATGAATTTCCTTTGTTCTTTTTCTTTGTGCTTCTATTGGTGAGTAGTGATCCTCACATAAATTAAATGAAAATCAATCACATTATCATTAGCAGAGATCTTTCTTAAAAGGAATTCTTTTAAGTGCAACTTGAAAATACTTTAAAAAAAAAAATTGAAAAACTGTCATAAACCCATTTTTACCCCCGGGATTTTCTCGGATATCGACACGCAAAACGAAGCAGCCCGAACCAAGCCGGCCTGATCCGATGAGGGCTCGCCACGTCAAATAACCTCAAAATGGGGTCTGGGGCACATTTCCCGAAATCCGATCAAGTTTTCCCAAGGTTGACCAAGTTTGACCAAGAGTTGACCAAGTTTGACCAAGGTTTGACCAAGCCGTTTCCGACCCGAATGGGGTCCACTATACCCAAAAATCCTCAAGACGTGGTCCGGGATACATTTCCCAGAGTTCGAAGAGCTTTGACCAAGTTTGACCTAGTTTGACCAAGGTTGACCAAGTTTGACCAAGGTTTGACCTGACCGTTGACCAGACCGAAAGCTGGATCGAACTGACCACCCCCTGACCAATGCGTGGAGCACATCGAGAGCTTCGATTCGATACTTTACAGGTCAAAAACAGAAGAGAAACGAGGGAGTTATGGACGAAACTGTAAAAAACGGTCCAACACCTAACCAAATTTTTGCTAAGTGTTGTTGACAAAACAACCCATTTGGAAGGCAATGTTTTCACGCGGATTCTTTCCAACCGGCGGCAACTTGGTCCGCAAGCTGAAACCTTCAAGCAAGAGGGTCACTTCAACTACGACGTGCAACTTCTGGATCGTCAAGAGCTCCCACGGTCAAGCCGGAATCTCAATTAGAAAATGACCCATTGGCATAAGGAAGATCATATCTTGCGAACCCAAGCTCGCCTCTGTGCAAGGCCTATACCTTTGAAAAGTAGGTAGCACAAGCTTTCCGATGATACTAAGATCGTCGAAATCCGATATCGGGAGCTACGTCTACCACGCACGCGAAAACAGGCCGACGGAATAAGGTTGTGCTAAAAATTCCGGAACTTTCCCCCCGACGTTGCCACGCTTGCGCGTGTCGTCTTCCTGACTCACAACAAATTGATCTGTAAGCCCGGGCACGTTGGAAAGAGGACGCGTTCGTGCATGGTGTGGAACTCTCGGATCGCCAAGATTTTCCCCGGTCTAGCCGGAATCTTCGCCGGAAGAATGCCCTCCGATGGACAAAAACACTCTGGCGGCCTCTATTCGCGGGACCATATTTTTCCAGCCCAAGCTCGGTTTCCTGCGAACCTGGAACCTTAAGAAAGAGGGTAGCGCAAGCTTTCCAACGGTACCAAGAACGTCGAAAACCGACATCGGAAGCTAGGTCAACCGTGCGCGCGAACATAGACAAAGATAAGGAAAACGCGCTGAAAATCTGACGCGTTTTTCCTCTCGGACAACCGCCTTCGCGCACGAATTTCTTCCGACTCACAACGAGTTGATCCAAGAGCTCGGGTGCGTTGGAAAGATGGCAACTCCAGCTACAACTTGCAACTCTCAATTTGCCGGTGGCTTCCCCAATTTGGCCGGAATCTTCACCGGAAAAATGCAAAAAAATAGCTCGGACACCCCAACTTCCGGGAGCCATAACTTTTCCGTCCGAACTCCGATTTGCACAAACTTTATATCATTGGAAAGTATACATCTGGGGCTTTCCAACGGTATGCTGCATAACCCATTTTGATACCCGAAGGCCTCCAAAATCGCCCTTGAAATCAGGTCCGAAAACTATGCGCTGCCCGAATTTGCCACATAGCGGATAAGAACGAGCTACAGTCATGGCGCGCGGCGCTGCATGGTGACGCGCGAAATCTCCGAAATTCGTCTATAAAATGCGCCCCCCTCCCCTGGTGCTTGCTCCGAAGTTTTTAGGCCATTTTTAGGCAGTTATAGGCAGAAAGTGCGATTTTTGGGGGGTTTTGGGGTCCTTCAAAGGGGGTTTTTGGGGAGTTTTTAGAGTGAGAAGCATCTACTTAGGTGACTCTCTCTCTAAGCTCTCCTCATCCTCCCCCTTCTCTCTTTTTCTTCTTCTTTTAGTGAAGGTGACTAGTGATGATCCCTAAAATAGGAAGGGATTCACAAGGATCCACTTTGGTTTATGTTTATTAGTTTATTCATGTTCCGTTTATGCTTTCTAGTTCATTTTAGTTCATTTATGCTCTCTTAGTCCATCTATTGCTTTATTTATTGCTTTGCTTATATGCCTTGAGTTATTTATTGTTTCCATTTGTAGATCTGAGTATATTTATTGCTTTGTTTACATTTACTATGTACTTGTGAATATATATTGTGTTGTGATTATCCCTTTCCCGTGTGTTTTAGTACGGCAATCCCGAGTGGCTTTGGTGGATTATGTAAGCCCTCTATGAGGCCTTAACAACCATATTAGCCCACGAGGTACTTGACCCGAAAAACACACTCCCCCATGTCTAAATAACATCATTTATCGCTTTATTGTGTTATAAATATGTGATTTGGGCGTGATAATCCCGATTGGTCGTGGTGGATTATGTGAGACCTCAATGAGGCTTTAACCACCATGTAATTCCATAGGCATTGGACCCATTGAAAAATCTTTGCTTTAAGTTCATTTATCGCTTTATTTACATTTACTACATACTTGTGAATATATATTGTGTTGTGATTATCCCTTTCCCGTATGTTTTAGTACGACAATCCCGAGTAGCTTTGGTGGATTATGTAAGCCCTCTATGAGGCCTTAACAACCATGTTAGTCCACGAGGTACTTGACCCGAAAAACACACTCCCCCACATCTAAATAACGTCATTTATCGCTTTATTATGTTATAAATATGTGATTTGGGCGTGATAATCCCGATTGGTCGTGGTGGATTATGTGAGACCTCAATGAGGCTTTAAGCACCATGTAATTCCATAGGCATTGGACCCATTGAAAAATCTTGGTTTTAAGTTCATTTATCGCTTTATTTACACTTACTATGTACTTGTGAGTATATATTGTGTTGTGATTATCCCTTTCCCGTGTGTTTTAGTACGGCAATCCCGAGTGGCTTTGGTGGATTATGTAAGCCCTCTATGAGGCCTTAACAACCATGTTAGCCCACGAGATACTTGACCCGAAAAACACACTCCCCCACGTCTAAATAACGTCATTTATCGCTTTATTATGTTATAAATATGTGATTTGGGCGTGATAATCCCGATTGGTCGTGGTGGATTATGTGAGACCTCAATGAGGCTTTAACCACCATGTAATTCCATAGGCATTGGACCCATTGAAAAATCTTGGTTTTAAGTTCATTTATCGCTTTATTTACACTTACTATGTACTTGTGAATATATATTGTGTTGTGATTATCCCCTTCCCGTGTGTTTTAGTACGGCAATCCCAAGTGGCTTTAGCGGATTACATAAGCCCTCCATGAGGCTGTAACAACCATATTAGCCCACGAGGGATTTGACTCCATGTTTAAATATTGCTTTATTTATGTTTACTACGTTGTAAATATTATATTGTGAATATTTCTCCCTTTTGTGAAAATGGACATGATAATCCCGATTGGTCGTGGTGGATTATGTAAGACCTCAAAGAGGCATTAATAACCACGTAAATCCATGAGGCATTGGACCCACGAAAATCCTTTATTTTAAACCCCGTCATTTTCATCATTTACAATGTTGTCGTGATTATTGTCCGATTTTCCATTTTTGATTTGGGCATGAAAACACCAAACGGTCTTGGAGGTTTAGGTAAGTCTTTCAATAGCACTAAACCCCATGTAAATCCATAAGGCGTTGGACCCGCGAGATTACCGACGCATTTTTAAAATGATTTTCATCATATAAGTCCTATTTGGCATCAAAGGTTTAGGTAAGTCTTTCAATAGCACTAACCCTTTGTGTAAGCCCGAAAAGGCATTGAAACCCATTTTTAAAATGATTTTCACTCATATAAGTCCTATTTGGCATCGAAGGTTTAGATAAGTCTTTCAATAGCACTAACCCTTCATGTAAGCCCGAAAAGGCATTGAAACCCCTTTTCAAAATGATTTTCATCATATAAGTCCTATTTGGCATCGAAGGTTTAGGTAAGTCTTTCAATAGCACTAACCCTTCGTGTAAGCCCGAAAAGGCATTGAAACCCCTTTTCAAAAATGATTTTCACTCATATAAGTCCTATTTGGCATCGAAGGTTTAGGTAAGTCTTTCAATAGCACTAACCCTTCGTGTAAGCCCGAAAAGGCATTGAAACCCCTTTTCAAAATGATTTTCATCATATAAGTCCTATTTGGCATCGAAGGTTTAGGTAAGTCTTTCAATAGCACTAACCCTTCGTGTAAGCCCGAAAAGGCATTGAAACCCCTTTTCAAATGATTTTCATTCATATAAGTCCTATTTGGCATCGAAGGTTTAGGTAAGTCTTTCAATAGCACTAACCCTTCGTGTAAGCCCGAAAAGGCATTGAAACCCCTTTTCAAATGATTTTCACTCATATAAGTCCTATTCGGCCTCGAAGGTTTAGGTAAGTCTTTCAATAGCACTAATCCTTCGTGTAAGCCCGAAAGGCCTTGAAACCCTCTTTTTAGATTGCTTTGTTTCATTCATGTAAATCCTATGGTGGTGTCGAGATTCGAATAAGTCTTTCAATAGCATCGAACCCCGACCCCACGAGGTCTTGACCCTTTCCTTCAATTCATCAATATTTGTCATAAATTACATTTTGCCACTGCGATTAAGTGTTATATTTATGTCAACCCATGTTTGTCATCCTCATTCATTTTTATGATTTATGTGTTGCAAACATGCCGTGGTCATTCCATACTCATTCATTCTTGTGATTTATGTGCTGCAAATATGCCGCGATTATTTGTATGAATGTTTTTACCATTTTACCGTCTTGATACTTTGTTTGTTTGTTTATCGCTTTGATATAAAATGCGATTAAAACACACTTTGCCATGAAAACTTTAAAAAGAGTAAACATGGTAATGTGGGCGTTAGAAACGAAGTTGGTGCAACCCAAGGGCTACGGCTCGCCCTGGCTTTGGGACACCATGGTATGAGTCCTTTACACGGGGGCGTGGCTGGTACGTGCTTTCGTGTAAGGGATTCTACACGTTCTAACTCCCATAGGATCATGGTCTAAAATTCCCCAAAGTGTGAATTAATCATCCAAAACCCCGCCATTTGACGGACCGCTTTACCCTTGGAAATCAAGGGTAAAGAGATCCCGAATATGGCACCAAAAAATATTAATTGTTTGTCCCGGCACTAGGTGTTAGGATTTCAAGTATATCCTACCACCGAAATGCCCGGAAATTTAAAAAATACAAAGATAAAGGATGGTGAAATAAAGAGTCTAATCAAAACCAAATGAGGTCAAATAGCATTTGCCATTCCTTGGTATATTGCTCGACCGAAATTTGGGACATTTGTACATAATAAAAAACCAACAAACCTAGGCTTAGCAAATAAAGGGAACACTAGAAGGGAGGTAACCGTTTTCTTAAACGGATGTCGTGGGGTGCCTAACACCTTCCCCACGCATAAGCAAACCCCCGAACCTATCTCTGGTTCAAGACCATTTAGTTTTAGATGTCTAAACAAGATAAAATCTATTAGACATAGGTGCCCAATCACACCTTAAAATTTCCCATGGTTGGTGGCGACTCCAAATTTGTGCTCACACGCACACACGTACACATGTTCCCACACACACACAACTCATATCTCGAAACGGAAAAGAGATAGAGATCACACACAACACTCGCCAAATGGGGGTCAGTATCTAGGACAAAGAAAGTAAAAACAAAAAAAATTTCCGCCGGTGTCGACAAAAACAATTTCCAAAAAACATTAACACAAATTCTTTTTATGGCTTTAAGACACATTGTGCCACCCATAGAGTTCAATGAGTGAAGTAGAATTAATTTAGACCTTGAGTCTTTTGCATTTATGTGTGTGGGAACACTTATTTACCAAAATTATTTTCATTCATGATCTTTATCTTTTGATTGATCTTTTTATCACCCATTGCTTTGGGATAGCTAACAATTTATCATGGCTCATAAGAAAAGAAAATCAATCAAGTGAACCAAAAGAAGTTACGAGCATGACTGAATTTAGACACATCAGTATGTCTAGAATATAAAGAAAAATGAAGCATTTGACAATGTTCAAGTGAATGATTAAGAGATAAGGGATCATTTCAACCCAGAAGAATGAAGCATTTGACAGGATTTGAGTGAATGATTAACAAGCAAGGAATCGTTTCGACCCAAAAGAATTTGTGTTTGACAAGAATTGAATGAATGATCAAGAAACAAGGGATAAATTCGACCCAGATGAATTTGTGCATCAATATGTCTTCTCTTTGAATTAACCTCACATGAATTTCCTACCTTTTTCACTGGTTAGTCGAAATAAGAAACTCAAAACTCAACTGTCCTTTGTAAACCTAATCATTAGCTTTGATTAACCATGTTTGTCTTCTTCTCATTCCAAATATTTTGTGTCATCAATAGTGGGTCTTGTCATACCCCTAGTGTTGTAATCCTTCGTGAAAATCTCTCAACATCGCTTACCCTTTTGATGGTGTAGTCACCTTTCATTTGTGTTCACCCCTAGTATGAGGCAGTCCAGACAAGTGTTTCTTCTTCTTCTTCTCTTTAAAGTCTACCCCCAATGTAGGGGGTAATCCTTGGTAAGGTTGTATGAAGAAAAATAATTTACAAACTCAAAGGGTTAACAATGGGAGATAATTTTCTCGAGATAAAAAAGGTAGTAAAAATGATGGCCTCTCATTTTTTCAGCCTAGCCTTTCCAAATCTAGGTTTCTCCTAATGTCTTATTGAGTACACATCTTTGCAATGCAACTGTGAGTCATTCCTTCAGTCATTATCAATTTCATCATATCCCAAAGAATTCGCCATTTTCTTCTTTCTTTTCTCATCATCATTTTTTCTTCTTCTTGTAATTAGATGAACTAAGACAAGCTCGTCTGTTTGTCTCTCATTTAGAACAACCAATAATGTTAAGTTAGGATTCACCCATTTTGAAGTTAATTTAAAAGAAGGCACATAACACATGAAGGTTTGAAAATTCAGAATTTTTATTAAAGATGAAACAACATCACACTGAGTGTTCAAAGACTCAACAGTTTGACTCAAAGAGACTTGACCAAAGTGAAATGATGGCCCCAAAGAAAATTACCCATTAGACAAAAAAACGACTAGATGAAGAAAGACTGTTTGAACCAAAATAAATAAAAAATAAAAAATAATAATAAATAAATAAAAAGAGACTCAAAATTAGCATGTCTTTTGGCAAGGGTGTTCAGATTGTTCAAATCTCTTAAGCACATCTATTTGTCACGAAATCCTTTGCTTCTCTTGCTAGCTGCATGGTTACATTTTGGTCTATCAAGTCTTAGATCTCATGCTTTAGTCACGAGCAATCATCAATGTTATGGCCTGGCCTCTCGTGGAAATGGCAATGTGTCCCAATGCTTCGGAAGTGGATTTGGCGGAGGAGTTGGATCCATAGGTTTGAGATGACATCTCTTGCACATGCAAACAAAGACCTCTGACATAGCAGCACCCAATGGGTCAAAGTGCATTTTAAGTTTGGGTGCCTGTCTGGGTTGGCCACCATATTGAGTCCGATAACGCTCCTCATCTCGTTGTTGTATGGCTGTTTGAAATCCATGATAGGCAAGGCACACACCTTGTTATAGTAAACATGTAATAGATTATTCGTCTCAACGTTCACCTGATCCTTCTCAGCTTATTGATTCATTATCTTTGCAGCTTTCGCCTTCCATCTAACTAGGAATTCTGACAATGTCTCATTGTCGTTCTATTGCATAGTCTCCAAGTCTTTGAGCGTGACATCAACCATAGTACAATATGAGAACTGCTTCACGAACAAGTTTATAAGTTCCCTTCTGACTTTGGTCTTCTCTACATCCAAAGTATATTACCATTATGCTGCGATTTCAGATAATGACAGTGGGAAAGCATGTAGCACTTGTTGCTCGTTTAATCCCTTCATCTTAACAAACTAAGATATTGGAGTAAATGTTGCTTAGGGTCTCTACTGCCTGTGAACTTATCAGTTTCTGGTATGGCAAACTTGGATGGCAATCGAATGATTGGTTTAGATGTGATACATACCATAGAGAAAAGATAGTCATCTATTCCTTAAGACCTTATGAGAGCTACATGCATTTGGTTTACCTTCTCTTTCAACTCGTCTACCTCGACAGTAGCCTTGCTTAAGTACAAGATATTTTCTTCTTTACCCCTATTTAGGTCATTTTGAATATCTTCTCCTTCAGTTCTTGACGGCTTTTGATGGATCTCTTCAAGCCTTTGCATCCTTGAGTCCATATCCTTCATAAATTCTTCCATGAAGGCGAACATCTCATTCATAGTAATGTCATTCTCAGCCATTGCTTCCCTCGAGGCTTCTTGAACAGTTGATGATTGGACTCATGCAACATGGTAGAATGTGCTTATAAAAGACTTGAGATGCTATTACGTCAAAAACAAAATTAAGTTGAATAAATATGCATTCCCATTTTAGTTTTTTAGACCAAAGGTTTTAATCAATTCTTCTTATCTGTGAACATAAAAATAGCACGAGCTAGGTTAATCTTTCAAGATAAATATTTCATTAAGCCCAATTACATTGTTTGCATATCTTAAATTTTTCCTCATTTGAATCCAAACCCGACATCTTTTTTTGAAAAGAAAGAAAATACTCTTTGAATTTTTTTTTTTTTTTTTTTTGGAAAGAGAAAGCTCTCATTTTTTTTTTTTTTCAAAATTCTTCACAACAATTTTTTTTTTTTTTTTTTGCAGATTTCCAATTCTTTCTTCAAAGCTTTTTCAATTCTTTTCTTTTACTCTTTCAAGACTTTCTCTCAATTTTTGATTTCCAAAATTTTTTAAATTCTTTCTCTTTTCAAAACTTAAAAAAAAAAAACCTGTCAAAGTTTTCTTTTCTTACACTTTTCTTTACATTTTTCAAAACTCTATTTTTCCCAAAATCATTATTTTTCTTTTCAAAAACCACTTTTATTTAATGCACTTCCAACCTTTTTTTTGGGAAATTATTTTTCAATTGAAGCTCCATTTCACAATTTTTTTTTTTTTTGTGTTTTTTTTCTAGTTTCATTTTCAGAGTTCTTCAATTTTATTTTTTATTCCAAAAATTTTTCAATTTTTCTTTCAAAAAAAGTTTTCAAGATCTTTTCTTTTCAACGCCTAAAACCGTTTTTTTTTTTTTTTTCAAAAAAGTTTTCATTTTTTTTTTCCTTTTCAACACTTTTTCGTTGTCGAAACTTTTCCTTCTCCTTTTCAAAACCTTTTAAACCATTTTTTTTTTTTTTAGTCTTTCTTTTTCAGATTTTTCTCTTCAAAAAAAAAAAAAAAAAAATTCTTCTATTTTTTTTACTCTTTTCAAAAACTTTTTAAATTTAAATTTTTTTTTCAAAAAAACTTTTTCTTTTTTCAAAAACCTTTAATTTTTTTTCAAATTTTTTTTTTTCAAAAACACTTTTTCAAAATAAAAATTTTTTCAAGAATGTTTTTTTTTTTTCTCTTTGAAAAAAAAAAACTATTTTTCACCTTTTTTTTTTTTTTTTTTTTTCGAGACACTTTGAAAGAAAACCTCTTTTTTTGTTTTTAATAACATTTTTCAATTTTTCTTTTTCAATTTTTTTTTTCTTTTTCAAAAACTTTTTCTTTTTCTTTTTTACTTTTTAAAAAACTTTTTTAATTTTTTTTCTCTTTTAAAAAAAAACTTTTTCAATTTTTTTTTTCAAAAACTTTTTTTTAATTTTCAAAAACACTTTTTTTTTTCAAACATTTTTTTTTTTTAACTAATGCATAAAGACCTTTACAAATAAATGCAAGATTTTTTTTTTTTTTTTAAAACAAACAAACACAAACACATGCAATTAGACAGTGCTACAAATCTTTGAACCTAGGGTTTATTAGTGTAGGTGGTTTGACTCTATGTTCCATCCTTATCACTCCAAAAAGGTCTCTCAATCCGACAAGAGCGTCTCTCCTAGCATGTAAACAAACTAGCCGAGAGACTGATCCTTAATTGTACACTGAACTCATCTTAGGCAAGGAGCACATGCCGTAACGTGACAGTACCAACACTACGTCCTATAGAACGAGTAGAACTTAAGGGTAGCAGGTTTGGTACCATTGGGTATCTTAGGTTAAAATAGTGCGCGTATGTGCATTTAGATTTATAGAATAAACAATTTTCAAGAATAATCAAGCAATAGCAGAAATTGAGCTTCTTTTGGCCCCTAGTGGAGTCGACACTATGAGATACCATCGGCGCACCTCAGGAGGTTGTTCGTGAAATTGAACATTTTTTTGGTTAAAAACAAAGGAACAAGGAGTCTTTACCTGGTTTATAGGTCCAAGAACAATAAATATGACTTCATGCACAAAAGGATTAGTCTTGACTAGGTACGGAGCTGAGGTACATCTTGGGAAGGTGTTAGGCACCCAAGAACGCCCAGCCTAATGGCTGACCTTCATCTATATTACTTGATATTGCTGAAGAAGTTTAGAAAATAAATCACTAAATACACAAAAGCAATTAATCCTAAAACTGTGACAATTAAGGAGCAATCAAGATGAAAACAATGGCACAACATTCATATGGAGTTGAAAGATGAGTTCTTACCTGAACCCAAGCTTATCACCAAATTGTAGGGAAAGACCCCCCAATAATCAAGTAACACAATCTTAATGAAAGATACTTAGTAAATCATAGAACATGCTTCAATAAACAAATAATCATGATAAAATTCGTTGAAGAGCAAAAGGACATGCTTTAGAAGCAAGAATCATGGTATAATTCATTTAAAAATTAAAAGACATGGTTTAGAAGCGAGAATCATGGTATACTTCATTAAAAAAACATGTTTTTGAAGACAAACATAATCAATTTAATCAAAGAAGGTTTATGAACTCCTAGATAGCAAACCTAACATGAAAATAATGATTTAATTGAAATAAAATTGAAAGCAATATTGAAACTCATGAATTAAAATAAAAGTAAGCATGAAAACACTAATTTAATGAATATAAACTGAAATAATGATCAAAACATGAATTAAACTAAATTAAACATGCAACAACAATAAATAAGTCATGGAGGTTGATATGGACTATTGAGAGGATCCATACCTAGCCTCTAGGGGAGCTTGTAGCAAGCTAACAATATATCACTGGTCTCTCAAATTGATCTCTCTAACAAGGTTGTGTGTTGATCATCAAAATACAAGGCTTGGATGCCTAGGTTGGAACTTGTGAGAAGAGGTGTTAGCCTTCTAGTATGGAAAACAAGAGAATAACCTTCTTCTTTTATCAACAAGACTTCACCTCTCTAGAACTACTACTTCTAAACTCTCTAATTGTTTAGAACTTTGCTACTCCTAAACTCTACTGTACTAGTAATTCTTGGTATTTTTAGTGTCTTTTGGGGGCTCCCCAATGTATTTAAATTGTGAGGTGAAGATCTCTTTATATAGTAGTAAGAGGCTACTAGGGTTTCTTGGAGAACAAGGTGATTAAGATTATAGGAGGCAACCCTAACTGTAGCTAGACTCTTATAAAATTAGGGTTTCTAATAGCACAAACATACGTCCACTTTTAGAAGCACGTGCCTCTTGACTACAGACGTACTCCCAAAGGAAAGTGGCGTACGTCTCTTAGGTTGAGCAGCTAGGTTTTTGGCACACGAATTTCTAGAAGCTTCTAATGGTTTTCAACACACATTGTCTTATATGAGATTTTGGTAATCATCATTGAGACCAAGGATCATGAGTATTGATTGATATAAATTTGGGTGTCTACATCCATCTTGAAAGTATTTGTTCATGGAAAACACCATAGTCCACCATAGTCATTGAGCCATGGTCATCTAGAAAGTAGTTTGTAGGTAGTCCTAGCATCAATGATGTGGAACAACGCACTTGACTCCACTTCACTAATGAGCATGTTAAGTCTAATCTTGCCTATATCTTTTTGTCCACCTTAATTAAAACCTTAGATCGGTTGTGAGAGAGTTTGTCCATAGAAATTCCAAGATCTTTCAACACTTTGACATGTGAGATATTGACCTCATATCCATTATTGTGCTAAAAAAAAAAAAAAAAAATGAAATTTTATGACATCTATGATAAGTATTGATGTTACAAAGGATTTGGATTAATTTTTATGCGTTGGGATTGGGTTAGTGATTGAGAATCACTACAAGAGATTTTGGCTTACTATTAGAGTACCGTAATATACACAATATTTTTCACGTTGAGTTCGTAGATTTTTCTTAGTTCTCATCTTAACCTATCACTCACATCACTTTATTAGTTCGTTATTACTTTATTAGTTCTTAAGAGCTATTGTTTCCATTGTGATAGAATGGCAAGAATTACTGCCTTTCTTTCCCTTGACTAAATTACTTAATAAATGGGGAAAAAATAAAAATTAAACTTAAAAACATAATTAAGCCGAACAAACCATATATACGGTTTCATTAATTTATTATAAGCTCACAAAAGTACACGTAGTATTTATTTACTTTTCTAGAAACTCTGCTTAACATTCATTATTCATACCAAGACCATGTGAAAGGTCTTTTATTCCCTACCCTAAAAGCCTCGCAACCATGCAAAAGGTAAAAACTACGTGCTGCATATCACTGCATTAGATTTTACATAACCCTACTCTCAGAAGAAGACCTAGAAGGCCTTATTAAAGCGATATCTTGCGAATTATCTTTCAGTTCTTGAGCAGCCTCTCGTGAAATTCGGTAAGCATTGGTTAGTACATCTGCCGGAATGGCCCTAATTGCTGAGTTTTGTCCCGTTCTTTAACGTTTCAAAAGAGGAGTAATCTTCGTTTTGGTGTATACGTGGTTAACGGATTGATGATATAAGCAATTTTTTTATTGAGACAGCATTTTGTTTTCTTTTACAACTAGGATATGACATGACATACCTATTTAAAATCAACCCCACCCGAATAAAAAATCAACCCAACCCTAAAATTAAACTCAATCTCTCTCTTCTCCCTTTTCATCGCTCTCGCCTCTCTCCAGCCTAAACAACCATCACTGTGGCACCCTCTCTCTCGCACTTCTCTCTCTCCTCTCTTTATGTTCAATTCCATACCTCAACAAAATTTTCACCGAAAGAAAATGACAGTGGAGAAATAAAGGGATAGGCATTAGCAAATGAATCATATGGCCGCTTGTATAATAAACTATTTGAGAGAAAATTCTTCAGCTTCAATGTTAATGTGCCCAAATCCTCTAGCTTAATACATTCATCCTACATGGGAGAGAGAAAATAAAGAAGGCGTAAATTTATTCATATGCTGAATTTGTGAACCTCTGATACAACAATCCAAGCAATTTCCTGTACAGATACATTTTCCTTGCCACCAAAAGTGGATAATAAAATCACGTATTTACAAGTCAAAAGAACCCCAAAACTAATAACAGTAACAATAAAAGAGCTTCCCGTCAAAAATCTCACCCCTTACCGATTCAAAATTATCTTAGAAACCCAAGTAGAGTGACATTGGTACCATTAATATGAGATTTTATTTATTAGATGTATGGTATCCATATGGGTATTATAGAATTACCCATTGTTTGTAATCCTTTCTTCTTCTTTTTTTCTTCTTTTTTTATATGATAGAAATCCATAATCTAAACTCACACACACGTACGTATATTTGTAATATTTTCTTCTTCTTTTTTTATATGATAGAAATTCTAATCTAAACTCACATACACGTATATTTTGAGAATCTCGAAGATCGAACTCACGCCCTCATAGAAAAGTGGGATTCTTTGGGAAGAGGAATTATCACTGGGTCCAATGCTCCAATGACGTTTGTAATCTATTTGATAGAGTACGAATGGTTGCAATTTCAGTACTTTTTCTTTTTTTTTTATCTTAATTTCTTCACTTTGTTTTGCTAATATTATGGGTGGTGAGAGAGAGAGAGAGAGAGCAATGAAGAGGGAGAAGAGAGAGATTGGGCTTAATTTTAGGGTTGGATTGATTTTTTAATCTGGTGGGTTTTATTTCAATTCATATTTGGTTAATTTTAAATGGGTATGCCATGTCATACCATAGTTGTAAATGAAAAATAAATAAAAAATAACACATCAATTTAAAATTGACCATGTTATCAATTCGTTAGTCACATATATACCAATTTAACTGAGACTAACGGAGGGACCATTTTTGCCCTTTTTAAATGTTACAGATCAAACGTGCAACTTAGATAAACAACTTTTTATTTTTTTGTCAACCCACGTTTGAGTCCCCCATTATTTCTATTACCAAATTCAAAATTTAAAACTAAACAACTTCTTAGAGATAAATTTGAAATAATTATCAAGACAATTAGATAGGATAGCCTTATCCATCTTTTTTTTTTCACATTTGAAAACAATTATCACCACAATCCCACTAAATTCAAATCCAATGCCCAAAGCCACTACCAAGCGTTTACAAAGCCTTAAATATTTCTCATGATCAAACGGTTTCTAAAAATTTGGATTTCATATTTTTAAGTTTTGCAACCCATAAAACCACAAAGACCCAACCGCACTATTGTTAATGGCAAGACCGCATGTGCCCAGAACCAACATCTCCATCTTCTTCTATTATAAGCACGTGCTCTTAGAGACCTCTATTTTTTTGTCAAAGTTTTACATTTGGTCCAATTCAAGTTAATTCATTTGTCCATTCAAGTTCCATAACTAATTGGGGATATAAAAAATTAAAACCAAATTACATTGAGCCAAATTCTTACATAAATTTCAATAGAGACTATTTAAAGAAATGAAAAATTGATGGTTTGTTGTCTTTCATTACCTATTTCAATTATTAGTATAGAATAGATAATTAAAAATAAATAAAAATCGAAAGGCTTACTAAGAAAGCCAAACCCAAACATTAAACAACTGCACAAACACAAAAAATGGCCCAGTTTGGTTACAAACTAGTTTGTAGTCATCTTGTTACAACCCACTACATTTCAACTCATAAAACTATCTACGTGAACTTTTAATTATATAACCTATTTAATGAGTCATATGACTTGTTTAAATAATACATGTGGATGATCTTATGAGTTGTCACGTAGTAAGTTGTAGCAAAATGGCTACAGACTTGTTTGTAGCCAAACTCACACTATACTATTATTGGAAAAATTTTGATAATAGAAAATAAATAAAAAATAGAAAAGCCTGCACGCGCGTACAATGATGCTAATATATATTATTCTCATACCAAAACGGAGGGACCACTAACGACATCCGCACGAGACGGTCCCGTGAAGAGACCAAAGAAGTTATTGTGGTGACAAGAAAAGTACTATATAAAAGACAATACAGATTCAATAAAATAATAATTAAAACAAGAACAAAAGAGCCACAGATTACGGTTAACAAGGCTATCCCAAACTTTTTGGGGGCCTCAAGTCAAATCTTAAATTGGGGCCTTTTTTTTTTAACCATTCAATACTAAATTAAATTAAATTAATATCTATGATTTTTTTTTTACTAGAATTTCATTTTTCTTGCTCTTTTAGATGCAAAATTATTAATCAAACTTTTATAATCAATTTTCTCTAACATGTTCTTTTCAATTGATAAAATCGTTAATCCACTTAATCTTTCTTGTGATATAGTCGACGGTCTTAGGTAAGATTTTATCAGTTTTAATTTTGAAAAAGTTTTTTCTGCGGAAGCAACTGTTACGGGAATTGTTAATAAAATTCTATATGCGATGCATACATTTGGAAAAGAGTAAAATTTAATAAAATTAAAATAGAAAAGCATAGAACAATAGAACCTGATTACGCTGATTTATCCCAATATTTACATAAGATTAATACCTGAGCAATGAATATCAGAAATTCACAGTTTATTAAATCTTAATTTACAAACCCTAAATGCAAAGAAAAAAAAATTTATTCAAAAGGGTAAAAGATTGATATTATTACCTATTTATGTATTGAATCCAATTTTTGTAGAAGATCTCAAGACTCAAATCCTCAAATTTGATGTCACGACCCAAATCCGTAATATGATTCGGAGTCGGACCGGCATGCTAATACCAAGCCTGTGCCTGATATTAACACGAACCAACTAAAAGGAGTATAAATTTTTTTTTTTTTTCTTCTTTCTTTTCTTTTCTCTCGTCCTGATTCTTTAACTTCTATTTGGGTTGGGAACTCCCATAATATAATAACGTACTCCTTTGCAAAATAATTGAATATACTAGTCCACCTAAAGGAAGTGATAGTAGTCAGAACATTTATAACTGTTTATACAAAATGCGTCAATATGTGGACATAATATCTCTATTACAGCGGAAGACTATTTAAATATATACATCACTTCTACTTATATACACAAAAACTCAGAACGTCTAAGACTAGTTCTAAATACACAAAATTTGCTCCTCCATGCTGAGACTCTTGGCTGCACTACAAAATGTTCCTACAATCTGAGCAATCCACTTTGCTCAGTAAGGGAGGCGTGACATGAAGATTTAACAGTATGCATGAATGCATGATAAACATAATAATCTTCGTGGATATGACTTGCGTATAAATAATTCATGATAAAATGATTTCATGAGTTTCTTGAACATATATGTTTCATACTGATGAACATAATATCTGATAACTTGTAAGGCATAATATAACTATTGAAATCTGAACATATAGCATGATTCCTTTATATGTAAATAAAACATGTTCCTTTAAACTGTTCTGGAGAGAAAACTTATCTCATACTATTGCATAATATAGCAAAACTATGTGGAACATGTATCTGTACTGTATCTTTAAGACTTGGCACCTTGTGACTTTACTTGTGTCATGTCTACAGGGAAACTATCCCCTCGTGGCCTTCCTGCTTGTCAGTCTATAGGGTATGAAAACCCCTCGTGACCTTCCTGCTACCAATCTACAGGGAATACAACCCTTCATGGCCTTACTTGTTGCCGGTCTACAGGGAATAAAACCCCTTGAGGCCTTCCTGCTGTCACAAGGCCCTCACACTGAAAACCGTTTTAGGTGTTCATAAAACATATCATGCTTGTTTTGTTTTTTTTTTCAATCTCTCTTTTGCTTTACTAAGCCCAAATTCATAGCATATCCACAGCTTGCTTCTAAAATCTGTCTTAACTATATCAACTCAAAACTGTCTCTAAATCAATGCACGTTTTCTTTATAAACAAGTATCAAACTGAGTTTACTGAAAGCATTGATAAAACATATATAGATATATTCTTAAAACATGGACTATTAAATTTTCATGGCACATTCCCTTACCTGTACACTGTAGCAGGATCTGAACCAGAGTCTCAAGCAAGCCTGCAGTCTCACCTATTGTCTCCGGATTCTCCTAAACCAAGGGAAATACTAATTACTAATTTTTTTTTCCAATACTTAGCTTAAAATTGTCCTAAACCCTTTTCGCAACCCCAATCAACATATTGAAGACATCCAAGGCTAACCAACCTCATAATTATAATACAAAATACAACATACTCCAAGTAATCACACATTGTTTATAAGGCACTAATACAGAAACCATAGTTACATGACTCATAACTTTCTTTATAATATCAAACAATGGAATCAATGCTTAATAAAATTTACCTATACAATAAACATATAATTGGTCCTACACATAAAATGTCAACTCAAATAATTCATCCAATTGCAAGAATAAATTCGTCAAAGTCTCATTCTTTCAGGAAATAAAGGTTCTGTCCCACTACAGGGTAGACCATTTGAACAGTGAATTTAACTATCCATTCACTATCCAATTTCCTTGATATTTCATATACTTGTTCTATTATATGTCTAGTACTTTAATTAAAATTTCAGCTCTATTTGAGTTTTATAAAAAATTATAAAATTCAACCAAGACAGAAGACTCAAATCTGTCAGCACAGTTTTGAAGGTAACTTTAGATCAGTACCCACAATTCCTTATTTACTAAAATTGTATGGGGTTAATTCCATAAATAACATATGCATCCTAGGGTTCCAGAAACATATTCCAATCACTTAAATTCCAAATATTGGATTTATTATGCAATTTCAAACCGACAAACACAAAATCTGTCAAATGGACACATTTGCACAGTTTTCTTGTAAAATCACAAATAATTATCAAAACTCAATATTTTTCAATGAAATTTCATATACATAACCTAGACATATGATAGATTACCATAGAGAAAACCGTTTCCTCATTTCTATTTTAGAAAACTCCCAGAATTTTCGTGCAACTTACTGTTTACTACAGGAAGTAGAGGCAGGTTGCATTTTCCTCTAGAAACTTAAAACCCATCAACCATAAGCCAACAATCCTCCTAAATCCAACACATGCAGGACCAAATCAAGTCAAACATCAATGTAATCCATCATACACAGTCCATAGAACTCATAAAAATCAACAAGCAAACACAATTTCCACATCAAACTTAAGAAACTAGCATGAAATGATAAAGTGTCCACACCCAACATAAATTCCAGCAAAGAACATTACTAATAATTTAAACTATACCCATTTCAAAACTAAACTAAAATCATAAACTCTTACCTTGATTTGGCTATAGGTGTAGGTCTAGGTCTAGGTGAGAAGATGATGATTCCTTAGAGAAATTAAGATATTTGAGAGGAATTTGGGCAAGTGATTTTCGGGTGGGGCTTGGCTTCTTGAGAGGAAATGAGTTGTAGTCAAGGCATTGTGCAAGAAATGAAATCAAATGAAATGGGGAAGTGAATGACCGGCCTAGAGGAAAGAAATAAGCTAGTGCATTACACATGTCACTTGCATGTGGGTGATATTTAGTTAGTGGAGTCCAAGTGTCATCTTTGGAGAGGAGGGCTTAACTAGTGGATTCCATATGTCCAACTCTTATTGGCTCTCTCTTTGTTAGTGACTTACATGTGTTCAACTCTTATTGATTCACTAGGCCATTAGCATGCATTATCTTAACTTAACACCATTAACCTTTAATACTTTTAATTAGCTTAACCTTAATTAATCATCTAATAACTAACTTACAATTACTAATTATCCTACATGCCATTAACATATATGCATGTTTATTATTGCTAACATTAATCATGTAGCATGACTATATTCCTCACTAATTTATGATGTTAGGTGGTGCGGGGCATCACATTTGAAGCCAAGAAAAAATAAAAAAGATATAATATTTTTTACTATTGTAGATTTGTAGTGAGAGAAAGAAATCTTTTTAGAGAGAGAAAGTGAGAGGCGTGTGTATGAAGAGAGGAAGAGAGAGAAATACGTAGAGAGAGAGTCAGAGAGAGCAATACATTCACTGGACCACTGGTAGTAGGAGAGAGATACGTGGAGAAATTGAAGACAGTGAGGGAAAGAGAGAGAGAAAGAGACGTTGAGGGGTTAAGCGTGAGAGTTGAGACGTGTCACGTGTGTAGAGAGAGAGAGAAAAAAATCTTGTGCAGTTGTGCAGTACTGCTGTTGCCTGGCTGGAAAAAAATAAATTAATTAATTATGAATTTTATTGACCTAGTGGGTTATATAAGTAGGCTTTTAAAATTTTAAGGCCTTCCCAATTTTAGGGGTCTCAAGCCATTGCTTAAATGGCTATGTGGGTGGGCCAGTCCTGACGGTTAGTATAAGTGTAAATTGAAAATGACAAGAGGAAAGAATTATTGATAAATGTCGTTCACGGTGGGACTGCTAATATATATTATTCTCATACCAAAATGGAGGGACCACAAATGACATCCCGTGAATAGACATGGACAATATAGACGATCACAGATTACAGTTAGTAAAAGTGAATAGACCAAAGACAGTCTATTGCCATCTCCAGGTGACACAGAACTCAGGTACTACCACGCCGAATCAACTGCTCCGCCGTCAACCTCAAGCCCAAACCCAACAAAATCAACCTCAAGCCCAAGCCCACGCCGGCAAGCCCAACCACCGAAGAACCACCACCACCGAAAACCCAACCACAGCCCAACCACCACCAGAAAACCCACCTCTACCAAATTCCACCGCCACTCACAGCCTTGAACCAAAAAAAATCAAGAAATCACACCAATTTCAAGCACAAACCCAACAACAAATCCCAAATCGCACAACAACCCACCGCCTATGGTGACCCAACGAAGCCCCCAACGCCGCCGCGATCTGATTCTCAAAGGGAACAATCTACCGTTGGGTCGGGGACGGCGAGCCCAGGCCGTGGCGTGGGTCTCTCTCGTCCAGGCCGAGATCGGCACGGGTGACCTCCAGACCGTTGGGATCGGGGACGGCGAGCCCAGGCCGTGGCGTGGGTCTCTCTCGTCCAGGCCGAGATCGGCACGGGTGACCTCCAGACCGTTGGGATCGGGGAGAGCCCAGGCCGTGGCGTGGGTCTCTCTCGTCCAGGCCGAGATCGTGGGGTGGGTCTCTCTCGTCCAGGCCGAATCAACCACCACCACCACCGAATCAACCGAATCAACCACCACCACCGAATCGCCGGCAAGCCCAAGCCACCACCGTGCTTCAACAGAAAACCCAAAAGGCTGAAAGAGCAAAGAGAGAAGAGAGAGCAGAGAGAAGAGAGAGCAAATGAGAGAAGAGAGAGAAATTTTCGGAAGAAATGAGAGGAGAGAGAAAAAATCCGGAAGAAATATCAGTTTGTTTTGGTGGGGTCAGAGCTGATAAAAAATGGTTTTTTAATTTTTACAAAGTCTACAGTACCCTTTCAAAAATGAAAGGGTCTCCGACTGCTGGAGGCCGGTTTTTGGGTTTGTTCTTTAAAAATAGAGTTGAAGAGCAGGGTTTAAACCACTGCTGGAGATGGCCTTATCCATTAGGCCACGCAAACCTCACATCTCGATTGGCTCAAATGTTTTTGTTCATATCTGCCTTTACGCTTAGGCAATCGATCTTAGGAGATGCAAGAAGTCCCATTCAAGAAATGATGAATTGGTTTGAGTTTAGGCAAAATATTTGATAGATCAGGTTTTTAAGAACTATATAGAAAAAATTCATGACTACTTCTTCCTTTAACTTTAATGGTAGTAAGATTTCCTAGCCATGATCCACCTCTTCCAACTCTATCTTGTTATCAACTTAGTCAAGGTACAAATTTAGCAGCTATTATACAAGTTTGTTCTATCTTGGAAGCAGATACTTTACTAGGGCCATAATTTGACATAGATGGCAATATTAATATAAGAAAATTGAGAAATTTTCATTAATGAGATACCATTGTATACCAACATTTGAATTGAATGGCTTTTCTGTAGGCTGCTCTTAGTCAAGGTTATATTCAAAGAACAATAATCAAAGCAGTTCTACTATGATTCTCTGTTTGTTTCTACTAGAACAACCTTCCTTCTCCAAAGTTTCTATTTACAACAAGCTAACTTCATTGTTGCTAACATGTTCATTTAGTCTCAAATTAGGGGAACTATTATTTCTACCCAGTTCAGAGGACTGAATAGTAGTTCAGTACCAATGGTTTAACTTCACAATTGACTTCTACTACAAAAACCGCAACCATATAAAATTTAATTACATTGAATTGAAGTTCTTCCTAAGGCTTAATGCCAATTGAGCTCTAAATGTGAAACATTCCTTAGTTTGACTTGAGCACTTCCTAGTGCTTGCAAATCCTAACAACAAAAATATGGCTGAAATTAAGAGTACAATATGACAATAAGATATGGTAGTAGCATAGAGGTATACCAAGGTCTAGCTTGTCTTGTAGAATTTAAGAGTCAAGCTTGTGACACAATAATAATCTTTTTTAAGTGTTAGTTTACGACCGACTTCACAGAAGAAGGAATTTTTTTGATAAAAAAATGGAAGCTATCTACTACTTTAAGATGATGTACATGGGGACTGTGGCCTTTGCTTTAGATCTATATAAAACCCTCTTCTTCTTTAATGTCCCATTGTCAATGGTTAACACAATTCTCCCAGGTTCACTAATATAGAAGGAATTTCTAACACACACTCCCATTTTCTTTTGATTTTGGAGCAAGATCTTGTAGGAGCCTTCATCGTCTGGAATGAATTCTTCCTTGTAAGACACTTCCCATCCGACCACGGTTATATCCCACACCATTGTCACCCCAGCCTAATTAAACACCATTTATCAAAAAGAGTTCAAGAACAAAGTAGTTACAAGCTTAACTTCGATTTCTTTGGCACATATATGTGCTAAGTAAAACATTGGACAAAGAGTAATTATTAAGTACCTCAGTGACTGGAAATTCAATAGTTGCAGCTGAATTTTCTCTGATTATAAGCTCGGAAGCCTTGTCTGCAGTCGTGAAGTCATCATCGATCTCTCTCTTGAGACCACCATATTCGACTGGAAGATTTTCTGGGGCTATGAACCTTGTTGGATTTTAACCAAACTAAAATCAAAAATTTTTAAATACAGAGAAAATAAGATCTAATTGTAGAACTTAGAATTAGCATACTCACTTGAGAAGGGTTTTTGTTACTTTTGATGGTCTTGCAAAGATGAACTTTTTTTTAGTTCTCTGACTTATGAACCGTGAAAGCACCACATGGGATGCATAGTACCAAAATGGAACATTTATAACAATCTGTAAAACCAAAAGTAATGATTCAACACTATGTAATTCCTTGTAATGAATTTTCTAACTTCTACATCAATTATGATCTTGGATAGTGGTTTCCAATGCCTCATGAGATCCATAAGGTCTTAGGATCAAAACTCTTAACCAGTGAATGTAGGACAGAATGACTACATCCATCTCGAGAATAATTAGGTGCTCAAAAAGTTCTGGACACTCACATTAACCAACAATAAGAAAAAGGCACTTACACTTTTGTGAATGAGCTCAGGATAATTGTCTTGAAGCAATAACATAGTTTTGTTGCTAAGAGAAAGGAGCTCTTTCATTCCTGGCCCTGGAGAGTTCTTCAAATCTGTAATTTGAACTATGGAGTCCACACCTCCATTCTTGAAGCTCAGCTTCTTGATAACCTTTTCCATGTATTGTACCTTCCACCTTAGAAACTCATCGCGCTTCTCTTCTGTCCCAAATACTCTCTTGTACAATTCCTTGTCCTTAAAAGTCCCATAGTTATTGTAACACAAAGGGCGGCCTTCCCTATCTCTACTTTTCAAGCACACCACCTTGTCAAAATCAGAATCCAACTTCTCATCAAGAATTCCATCAGTCTTATACTCCCTCCTCCATTTCAGTGTCTTCCGGAGCATCTCAAAAGCCTCATGAACCTTGAAATCTTTGGCTCTTAAGAATTTTAAAAGCACAATATCGGTTCCTTCATGGCCTTTACTTGGCAATAAAGGCACCTCCCAAAGGGTGATATCTCTAAGTTGTTCTCTAGCCATTCTGGTTTCTATTGCTGAAAGGTTTTTGGGCGGTTTCCCTAGAAGATAATTCCCAAGAATCGCGTCTTCAACCCTGCACCGGAATTCCAACAATGCTTTCTTCTTTTCGTGCTTCATTTCAACAGAAGAATAAATTTTTTCATCTTCTTCTTCTTGATTGGTTTCTTGGTCTATGTGGGTGTATTCTCTTCCATTCTCATCACCCTCATTGCCATTGTATATATGGCTCTTCCCATTTTCATTGTGGGGTGTCTCATTTTCCTCTGCCATTGTTGTTGTTCTAGAGCTCCTCCCTGGTTAGAATCCGGCCACCCAAGTAGGGAACTGGCCGGAAACTGAAGCCCGGAGTTGCCCCGATTCAATGTTTGGAGAGAGGGAGAGAGAGAGACAGCATTAAATGAGATTTTCTGTCATTTTTCTATATATGAAATCAGGGAAATAGTCATTTCAACGAAATTGGATTAAGTTCCTCTAAAGTTTATAAAATAACTTTACCATAAAGTTCTTAAAATATTAACCAATTATTATTAAATGAGTGGCTTAGATTTTGTCATATTATCAATAACTTAAATAGTACTTATTAATGCTTCCTTAAAAAACTCATGAGATAGTAAAATTTAAACCATTCATACAATCATTAATGATTAAGATTTTAAAATCTTTACCATATTATTATCTTAAGAATTCTATAGGATTTTCAATTCGAATTTTAATCCAAATAAAGCCTATTTTGACTCAGCTATGATGAGTCTTCTAAATAGCTACCATTGGTTGTCAGATGCCAAATTTAGGGTTAGTGTGTGTTAATAGTAACTAACGGTTGGTTTTGTCCGGTTTGACCTCTTAATGATCTGGCATATATGAAATTAGTGGCTGTAATAATGTATAAAAATGGATACAGTTTCAAATGCTATTGGATTCTCTTAACAAAGACAATCGAGGGAAGGAAAAACAAAAAACTTACTTTTAAATAGAAGAATTAATTTTATAGGTTAATATACAAATCAACTCAACTGTAAATAGTGTCAAAGTTTCAATAATCATTAATATGAGTGACAAGCTTCCTCACTCTTCCGACTTGTATCACTCATATCTCTCTAACAATTTGATATTGTCAAAAGTTTCGTAGCTCAACTAGCACTTTTTTATATTTCTAACGGGAATATCTAGAATTCAAATCCTCCCTCCCCTAACTATTGAATTATTAAATATATAAATCTATATATATATATCATTTTCATAAATTATAAAATTTTAAAGAATCTGAAGTAGAAGAAAAACGACATCGTCTTGGAAAAACATAATAGAAAAGTTTAATTACATTGTTTTGTGGGCTGTCTGTGTATTAATCTTTTTTTATTGTTGTATTAATCTATTAAGGCAAACAAAACAACAATATTCTTTACCAATTAGCAGGAATGATTTTTAGGAGTGCTTCAATAATACAATAAAGTATTCTACAATTAAATATCTTGGAATTAATAGTAGACCAGGGCTCATGCCTAGACAAGCGGTGGAAACTACCAAGCTAGAGTACGGTAGGCGCATATTTTTTAAATTTATATTTATTATTAACACGTGACAAAGATTATGACATGTGCAAATAAATCGCAAACATGTGGTTGAATATATTCACATGTGCTTATAGATATGCCATGTATCATTTAGAAAACGTCGTGATATATGTCACATGACAGAAATTATAGCAATAGCTTCTACTTTACTATATTATATAATATAGATATAGATCATTTAAAGCTATTTGGTAAAGAATATTGTTATAGGTTTTACCGTGGTTTGATTCCAGATATTTGGTATAGATTATCCAGATATTAGATCATTTAATTACCGTGGTTTCAAGTTGGTTTTAAAGTTTTAACAGGTGACGCCCAATGATGTTGATATTGCAAAGGTAGCTGCAACATATACATATACCCCACTTCTGAGGTGGAGGCTGTCATTAATCGTCTATGAGTGCTAGCCCTCGCATGACAATCTGTCTCCTATTGTTTCCACACTACGTTGAAAGACAGCGCTTGTTTCATCTTGGGGATTCTAACTAGTTTACTGGTTCTTATCAACAAATAAAAATTAAAAAATAAAGAAAAGGTTTCAACGAGGAAACACTAATTTTAACAAACTGATCATAAACTCAACTATGAACTTTTAAAATCAAAATCGTATATTGTACCTCCAATCAACCCCAACAATCCAAAACATCCAAGATTTTAATGATATGATTTTAAAAGTTCAGAATTTAATTTGAAACTAGTTAGTAAAACAATAAAGTATAATCTGAAACTTCTAAAGCTATAGGTTTAATTTAAAAGCATCCCTAAAATATAGAGTTTAAAGTCTAGTTTACTTTTTTCTTTTTAAATGAGGCGATTTCAAGAATCTTTCTATCAAGATTGAACGAATCAAATTAACCATAACCCATGTCCAGATAAAATGCTTGGAATTGGAAGCTTGAGATTATCCAATATATTTCAAAACAAGAGCCATCTGATTGGCTAGTGAATGACATTGCGCTGCACATCGCTGGACAGACATCCACAAAACCAGATAAAACAGTGATCTTTATATGCCTAAATGGAAGAGAACACCAAAATTATACAATATAAGCTATTTGATTGTCTGGTGAGTAACAATGTCGTGCACATCGCTGGGACTGAGAAATCCAGATAATCGAATAAACTAGTGACCATATGCCTCTAATAAGAACAGAACACCAACTGCTATGCAAATCAGTCATATTTACAGTCATTTTAGAAATGAGAGTAACTGCGTTATTTACATAACAAGCATTTGAACAGCTGCAGCCCCAAGTGGTTTCATGACTCCCGGTATTTGGTGAGGTCAAATGTCATGGTTCTTGAGCAGCTGGAAAAAGTAAGCATACTATTAATATCGCATATTAACTTAGTTGATATAGTTGGTCAAAAACAACAATGAAGGGAAAAAATATGTACACATATATATATATATATATATATATATATATATATTAAAATGTGAAGAAGCTACCCTCTCTCAGAGTCCCTGTAAACCCCAACCAAAGCTTCAGCTTTGTCATAAAAGCTATCTTTCAATGATATCACAATACTTTGAAATCCATTGCCTCCCTCAGCATCCTGATTACCCCTGGCTCCTTCGCAAGATTTTGAACGAATAAATCCAGCAACCTTAGCCACATTTAAATTATCCAATGCGGCATCAACTTCGTCCAATATGAAAAATGGTGAAGGCCTATAACTGAAACCATTCATACAAGGAAAGCAAAAATCCGTTAATTAATGAAACTAATTTTGTGCAGAATAACGATAATTTTCTGACATACAAGGAAAGCAAAAATCTATTAATAAATGCAACTAATTTTGTGCAGAGGAACGATAATTTTATGATAAGACTGCTTCTTGTGTGGTATTTTAAGCAACAGATCATAGCTAAGAGTAACTAAAAAGCAAAGCAAAAAGCTAGAGAGCGAAAAGGTAGGATGAAAAGGTAGAGAACAGTAAAAGGGGCAGAGGTGAAAACAAGTCAAGGCTGAATCAGGTGAAATTAGATTTAAGGCTGATGCGATACACCCCCCACCACAACTCTGTATTTATTAAACAATTATATTGAATCCTAATCTCGATT
>OU015763.1:21947024-21957435 GCA_907173295.1 Fagus sylvatica
GAGAGAGAAAATCAAACACGATGATTGTTATCGAGGTTCGGCTTCCGTGCCTACGTCCCCGCCTCAAGAACACTTCTTGAGGATTCCCAAATCCACTATTTGATAATCTTCTTTCGGGTGAAGATTAAACCGTTACAAATCTTCCTTTCACAGTGAAGAGTAACCACCGAGTGAAAAATCCTTTTCACTCCTTAGGATTTATACCAAAACCCTAACAAAATACTCACAGGTTTCAACAAAGTATTTGTTGTACAAGATAAGGCTCTCTCAAAGAGTAATTGTACACAATATGCTCACTCTAATAGTATATCAAGGATTTGATCAATATGGCTCAAAAAGTGTTTAGAGAAATTTGATTTTCAATCAAGGATTTTGAATGATATGAAAATATAAGCTTGAGAAGGATGGATTGATGTATAAGATGTTATCTTTTCTATCTTTGATTTCTCTTGTATGCTATGTTTTTAGAAATGAAGAAAGGGTAGTATTTATAGCCATAATTGTTTTCTTCCCATTATCATGTTGTCTTGCATTCTTCTTGATTTTCAATCAATCAAGTTGCTTTCTTTGAAAACTTTTCTTCTTAAGAGATTTTTCAACCATAATTGATATGGTTGTCTTGCATGTGAATTTCAATCAAGTTGCTTTCTTTGAAAACTTTTCTTCTTAAGATTTTTCAACCATAATTGATATGGTTGTCTTGCATGTGAATTTCAATCAAGTTGCTTTCTTTGAAAACTTTTCTTCTTAAGAGATTTGTCAACCATAATTGATATGGTTGTCTTGCATTTGAATTTCAATCAAGTTGCTTTTTTTTTAAAGCTTTTCTTCTTAAGAGATTTGTCAACCATAATTGATATGGTTGTCTTGTATTTGAATTTCAATCAAGTTGCTTTCTTTGAAAACTTTTCAAAATCAATTTAAGTTGGTTTTAAAGTTGAGCCATAAATATCAAATCTTAATAAACTTTACAAAACCTAACTCTTACTTCTCATATGTCTCGGATCATTGTCTTTGAGCTTGATTTCTTTGTCTTGAGTCTTGATGACTTTGATCTTCAATGAATTTACATTTGCTTGATATTTGAATTGGCCATCTTGGTCCAATTAAATCAATAGTCAACATTGTGCTTTAAACATAAATCATTAGTTCATATGAAAATATCATTTATAAATAACTTAAAATCATAGTTATCATCAAAACTACATGAATGTCCTTGGATTAATTAGCCAATTAATAGGTATTGAAACCTTGAGGCTAACAACTGCCACTAGGTTGAAGATCACTCACACTATCTTCAGCGATTACAGGATGAGGAACTAATCCCCCACCCTCGCTTGAAGATGGTAAGGTGCCTTCATCTTCCTTTAACTCATAAAGGTCAAGATCTCTGTTAGCATCGCCAATGCTAGGGAAATCAATCTCGATGAAATCGATATCGCGCGACTCTATTTCAGTCATTCCTCCATTGGGATGTTCACCATACATGACATATCCTTTCGAGCTATCAGAATATCTTATGAAGATATGCTTCCTAGCTCTAGGGCCCAATTTTCCATACTTATGGGCGGTGCTGTGTACAAAACCAGCAGATCCCCAAGGGCGTAAATGCTCCAAATTGGGCTTTTCGCCTTTCCAAAGTTCGTATGGGGTGGAGGAAACTGACTAAGAAGGCACACGGTTAAGTATGTAGGCAGCAGTCAAAAGTGCATCCCCCCAAAAAGATATTGGGAGGTTAGCTTGCGCCATCATAGATCTAACCATGTCTAATAGTGTTCTATTCCTTCTCTCCGCTACACCATTTTGTTGCGGAGTGTTAGAAATAGTAAGTTGTCTGCGTATCCCCTTTTCTTCACATAGATCCTTAAATTGATCAGACAAGTATTCGCGCCCACGGTCAGTTTGAAGAGCTTTTAGGCTCTTTTCATGTTGATTCTCAACCTCTGCTACAAAGCGTTTGAAACAATCCAAAGCTTCATAGCGGTGAGCGATTAACGAAAATAACCATATCGCGTGTAGTCATCAATGAATGTGAGAAAATATGAGACGCCATGACGTGCCTTTACATTCATAGGTCCGCAAATATCTGAGTGGATTAACTCAAGCGGTTGAGTAGCTCTCACAGCCTTACCAAAAGGCTTTCTACATGCCTTGCCTGCCAAACAAGGCTCACATATAGGTAGGTCGACCTTAGCGAGTGGGCCTAAAAGACCTTCTCTAGCTAACCTGGCCATCCTATCTTTCCCTATGTGCCCCAGTCGGGCATGCCATGTAGATGAATTAATAGTTATATTACAATCAATTATAAAAGTAGATGAAGTAGAAGATTCAAATAAGTCAATTTTAAATAAACTTTCACAAATTGACCCATGTCCAAAAATGACATCATCCAACAAAATATCCAGACCATTCCAACTTAAATGAAAATCATATCCTAACTGCAACAATGTAAAAACAGATAAAAGATTATAAAGGACTCCAGGCACATAAAGGACGTCATGGAGAAGTAGTGTGCGCCCTGTGCGCAAGTGAAGTTGGTACGAACCCACTCCTAATGCTTCTTCATAACTTCCATTTCCCATGTACACAACATGGGTCCCAGCTGGAATCTTTCTATAATCTACGAACCCTGCTCGATCTTGAGCTACATGTCTTGTTGCTCCTGTATCTATAATCCAATCAGAAATAGATTTAGCAACAAATACATGTGAGCATACAAAAATGCTACTTGGATAGCATACATAAATGCTACTAAGATCGAGTGAAAGGGATACCTTTTTCGGCTCAATGCAATCACGAGCGAAGTGTCCCAGTTTGTTGTAGTTGTAGCACTTCATTTTGGATATATTTTTCTTTGCACCGTGTTTGCGCTTGTGCTGATTTGCACCCTTGTTGACTTTGGGAGCATTAGTGCTAGGCCCACCCTGCCTTGCTGCCTTGCCTTTGTCTTTGTGCTTAAACCCATTTGGTTTGCCCTGCCCACCATGGGCGATAAGGGCTGCAGATTTGGTCGCCTCTTGGCGCTCCACTTCCAATTCCACATGACGAGATATATCAGCAAAGTTTTTGATATTCTCATTATGGGTCATGATTTGTTTCATGCTAATCCATGAATCAGGAAGGGATCGTTTTACAGCTTGCACTTGTTGCTCATCAGTAAGGACATTTCCAACAGCCTTTAAGTCACGAATTATTCCAGACATCATTCTAAGATGTTCAGTCATCATATGCTTTGGATCCTTACGGTACACCTCAAACTTGAGGACTAGGCTCCTTAGCCTAGTGGTAGATGTACCACCGAAGTCAAACTTGAGTTGGTCCCACATGTCCTAGGCATTTTGGAAAGTCTCATACTCTCCAATTAGATCATCGTGCATGCTACTTAGCATAGTAAAGCGCGTGCTTCGATCCTTTTTAAACCAAGACTGGTAGGCTTCCAAATCACGCCTGTGTTGGGCCGTATTCCCATCTTCAGGTATGGTCATTTTATTGGACAAAGTTTCCAGGAGCTCTTGCTCATTAAGAAGATACTGAATCTTCCTATGCCAGATGTCATAATTGTTGCCAGTTAATTTGTCGCCCCTAGTTAGATCAGCTACTACATTTTTTGCTGCCATTATATCTACATTCAATTCACAAAAGGGTCGACTTATTAGTTATTTTGCACATCTTTCTTTTATTTAATCGAAAATCCAATTAATAAATATTATCTTTCTACACATTTGAGATCGAAACTCTGCTAGGCTCGGAATCATCTCCCAAAATATGTGGAATGAGAATATATTTATTAATCAATTTTCGAGTAAATTTATATATTAGGGGTATAAGGACCTCGCCTAATATTTGCCATTTTATTATATTAACAAATAATATAATTATGCATAACATTGTATATTAACAGATAATATATAGTCATGCATCATTGGTTTGCGCCATACACCATTCATTGCGCAAGAATCCCATGTGGATTCCTAAATTGACAATTTAACTTATGTTAAGAATATTCCACGTATAATGTTGGCGTGAAACACATCCCCTTACAAGTTTTTCCCTTAAAATAATACAACCTTATAATTTAAATTACATTGCCAAAAAATTAATCCCTACTACAAAAGGATCTAATTTACATTAAATTAAATGGGAAAATGGGGATGTCACGTTTCACATTATACCTCATGGAATATTCTTAAGCCATACACGCATACAAGAACATAAGCTTAAATAAATTGTCAATTTTGCCCATCCATTAATCCTAGAACTAATATGCTTGCACATCAACAAAAATATTGGTCTTTTAATGGATGGGACGGTCCAAAATATTCTTTAGGGTAGCAAGCAAAAGACAACACATATCATGCTTTCAATCAATACAAAAAGATTGTAATTGCTACACTAAAATTTCCAGATTTCAATCAATTTTCCATGATTTTTAATAAGAATAAATATTACAGAAAATTATACATTACAATTTAAATTTGGAAAAAAGATATACTTTGTTCTATATTCATATAGAGACATATAAAACAATTTCTAAATATGTTCTGCAATTTATTATTTTTTTTTTTTTAAATACGCCGTGCACCACTAACTTATATCATGGCATTCTAGATATTGTTAACATTATAAATGTATAATGTTATTCTCCGTATAACAAGTTAACAATTATCAACAGATATTGCATGGTGGTGTACTGTAGGTAACCTTTGAAATTGCTTCAAATTGTTTCTTTCAAGATGAATCATGAAGATCCAAATATGTTAACATAACCATGATATTACATATTAGCCGCACCTGAAGCCTTCTCTTAATTAATAGGAAACTTAAGTAGTTTACAAGTCTTCAGCAATTGTAACAATCTAATATACTTATATTCGGCAGGCTAACATAAGGACTCGTGAAGATAAATCTAGAGATATTAATTTAAGCATAATATTACAAAATTATTAGCCGCACAGCCCACACCTCAAGACTTTTTCTTTTCTTTGCTTTGTACGTTGTTTAATTAGCCTAGGAAACCTTTATACTTTAGAAGTCTAAAGCAATTATAACAAATCCAATTCGGTACAGTAACATTAAAAACTTTGCCTCTTCTTTTCTTTCTTAAAAGTTTGGAGAAAAATTGATCTTTAACACTTTAATTTCAAGTTTTCTCTTCATTCTTTGGTATGTTTTACACAAAATCTTATCAGATTGTTCCTTTAACACATAGGAACATAACCATATCAAAAGTTTTAAATAAAAACTTTACAATTTTAACAATGGTTTTAATCCAATATAACATAGCATCAAAGAATATCATAACATCACAAAACAGCGAAGCAAGCCAAACTATAGCTCTGATACCAATGTAAATCATATATCATATGACCGGGTTTGAGATACTTACTCGTTGCGGAAGAACCGGATTGATTTGGTTGGCTTGTTACATTGCTTTTCCTTTTGATCTTATGAATCCCTCTATGCTCTCGTGTTCATCTTTGTTCTCGTGGGTTGAGGTTGGCTACTAGAGTTGCCCTTTCTTCCACGAACTAAATTCTAAGAGATTATTTGAGAGTTTCACACTTGTGAATTAGATAGCTTTCTCTCTGTATAATATAAACTGTTATCTCTCTCTATTTGGTCTTCTCTACGTATAATAATTATATTCACAGAGAATATAATATATTAGATAAGAGCACATCCCTTCTTTTAAGGGATTTGATAACCACTATCCCATGATTTGATCCAATTCAAATCATGGATAGTTATCCTTATCACATGACCAAATGGGACCCGCAACCCATAGTGGGCATCATGGGCTCGGGTCCATCTCGACCCATTAAATTATAACAATTACAATTTGACCCCTGTCCTCCCAAACCATAATTTCTGGCTTTGCTTTTGGAGAGAGAGAGAGAGAGAGGAAAAAAAAAAATATTAAAATTGAGTTTTATTAAAAATAATTTTTTTATTATAAAGTGATCATGTTTAGTGCATGCTTTTAATCAAAACTAATAGAAATGAGATGTATAGATCACGCACAAGAAAAAAGCCACTCACAAACCATGGGGGCCATGGCCTCCCATTAACTTTAAATTTTAAAAAAAATATATAAAAAATTAAGGCTTTGTGTAAGCTCTCGCCTATCACCTATCAATTTCTCTTCTGGTCCAACTCTATTGTCTAATAGCCTCCACCAGTCCTCCACACCCCCCCCCCAATCCAATATCTCAATATGCTGTGCTCTCCTTCTAAACCCATATCTTCATTCACTCAAGAATCACACTAGCTGCACCACATCGGCCAAATTTGTCAAAAAATGTTTTTTTTTTTTTTTTTTTTTTTTTTTTTTTTTTTTTTTTTATGTTTTTTGGCCAAACATGTCTCTTTTGATATTAATTTGAAAAATAGACTGATTGCAAATTGTTTTTGTGAAAGACGATTATTCACGTGAAAGTCGTCTTTAAGAAAAACGATTTTTCATTGCCTTTTTCGTTTATAATTTTTCACGTGTTTTTTCAAAATTTCAAAAAATGTTTTATGAAAAAACAACTTTTACATGTTTTTCAAATTTCAAAAACATGTGAAAGTTGTCTTTTGTAAAGATGACTTTCATCTAAAAATTTTGTTGAAAGTTGTCTTTTTAAAAGACGACTTTCAATGTCCAGGTGACAAAACATAGCCACGTTAACATACTATAAATACAAAAGCAATCAAAACTCGTCTTTTAAGAAAAGACGATTTTCACGGGGAAAATTGTCTTTCCTAAAAACGATTTTCAATCAGTCTATTTTTCAAATTAACATCAATAGGGACATGTTTGGCCTATATATAATATAATATATATATACATTTTTTGACAAATTTGGCCGCACCACATCACCCTATTTTTGTTTTTCTTCTCTCATTGGTTGCACCAAACACAACCTCCTTCAGTGCGTTACCTTTTTTTTTTTTTTGACGACTTTCTTTCATTGCTACCTTATGCATTCTTCTTTGTTGGATCTTAAGAAAAATTGTGGGTTGTAGCAAGATGACAAGCAATCTTTGTTGGGGTGTGGCCAACATTTTACCACGTATTGATATATATATATATATATATATACTAGTCACAAACTTGTATGATGCATGGGAAAACTACTAAATATGATAGTTAAGATTAAATATATAAAAATAATATGCAACTAACCTAAAAATAACTTAAGAAAAATTAAAACCCAAATGAAGAATATTAGAATTCGAAGAAATACTTGAATTTGCTTTGTTTTTTGAACACTTCTTCAATATTAATGTTGGTTATCAAGAAGAATACGCCAAATAATACAATTCTATGCAAATTGCAGTCAACATGAAACAAAGTTCTAGTTTTGGTAATATTTAGAGTTCTAATCTTGGAAATATTGATACGTCACGGGAATATGAGTGTTTCCCAAAATAATGTTTTCTGGAAAATGACTTATTTTTTAGAAAACATTTTCCGTCAAAAGAAATGAAACGAAACGTAAAATAATTACATGATTACTAAAACAAAAAGTCCACGGACATTATTGACAAATGGAAAAATTAATGACGTATCAATACAATCATCATTTTTTTTTTTTGATAGTTAATAAAGACTTTATTAAAAGAAAAGGAAACTACACAACTCTACACAGAGGGATACAAGACCCTACGTAGAGGGCAAAATAGGTGACCCCTCTTCTGTCTTGCTCAGGGCCGCGCGGCCTTCCCTCTCCTCAAAACAAAAGTCCTCCATTCTTGTATAATTGTAAAGACTCAATTCCTAAACCTTCATTTAAAAAAAAAAACTACACTCTCTCTCTCTCATAAAGAAACACACACATAAATTAATTTTCAAATCCAACCGATCCAACCCTCTGGAAGTCTGGATCTGATCTCTTTCTTTCTCTGTAACTAATGCCATTCAATTACGAGTCGAAGATCGCGAGGCTTGGCTGGGCTAATGATCAGAGAGACAATTGAGTGCACAGAGAGCGGAGTAGTGAAGGACTTCAAGGGATTTTGTTAGTTTTTTTTATTTTTATTTTTTGCGTTCAACGCCAGTCAATAGCAGCAAGTGTCCACGGGACATGGTGGATTACCTGATCAGAACCCTCTTTGTCGAGAAATTCTTCTATATCTCCTCTGATTAAAAAAAAAAAAAAAAACTCTTCCAATGATAGCTCCCTCTCAATCTTATTCAGTGCACTCACCGTGTTCACCATGCTTCCCACCTTTGGTCTGTATATATATATTTTTTGCTTTCATAGCCTTTACATATTAGAGAAGTGTTTTACTTTTACTCGTTGCTAAGGTTACAGAGAGAGAGCGAGAGGCTGTAGATTTTTAAAGATTGTCGAGCAGAAAATTACAAAACAAAATAAGCCAATATCAATTCTTTAAAAAAAAAAAAAAAAAAAAAGAAATAATTCTTATAATATTGTGAGAACTAATTATTCATAATGAAAACTAATAAATTATATTAGTGATTGTCTGTGTTTGGAATCATTATTTTTTAACTTAATAGCTTAAAACTTTAGTTTCTTTTGTCTATTTTTACATTTCTTTGATTTTTTTTGCTTTGTTTTTCATTTTCTTGTTTTCTTTTTACTTAAATAGCAATAATAATTAGATTTTTTTTTTAGAATATTATTGTACATATAATGAGATAATAAACATAACTTTTATTTGTTGACATTTAATACAAATCAATAATAGATGATTTCAATAATTTTTTTAAAAAACACCAACTTTCATTTTATTAAATAATTGCGTATTGAGAAATAGTTATTATATATATTTGTATTTGTTGATATTTAGTTAATACAAAATAGATATTATTATGAATTTCCATTAAAAAAAAAAAGAGGGTTCATACTTGAGCTGTCTGTCACTCAATTGAAATCTATCATTTGACCAATTTTTAAACTTCAAGTATCAATTTTTATCAAAAAAGTATCAATAACACAAAATTAAATTCTGATATACCTAAACTCTAAAGTCGTCCTTCATTAGATTAGTGGAGGGGGCGATATACCCGTTTGAAAAGGTGGGGTCAAATTTGTCATTTTGAATTTGTGAGAGTGAAATTAAAAAAATATGTTTCGAAAACAGAAGACGTACAAGAATAGCTACATTTACCAAGGGACACTGGTCTCAGAGACAAAAGCAAGCATCAAGCATGTGAAACCAAATCAAGCAAAATCTAAAAACACAAAAGCCCAGATCCCAAATAGTAATACCATGCGGACTGAGAAAATGAAAGGACATTAGTTCAGTAGGGATTAGGGAAGATAGAGAAAGATGGAGCTTTCTCCACTGAGTCGACTCGTTCTTCTTCTTATTCTCTTCCTTTCTTGCTTTCCAGCTTCAGAAGCCGCAGCAACAACAACGAGAGCAGCTCAACAGAGAAGGCCCGGGTTTGTATTCACAAGAACCAGAGGAAGATGCACTCCACAGTAAGATCTCTCACTCCCTCTCTCTCAAATGCCAAAGCTAACTTTGTTCATATAGTCTTTGTAATTGTGCCTATATTTTCATTATTTGCTTACATTCTTATACACATATGCACACACATGTAGTTTTAGAAGCATTTTCCAAATAACCAGAAAGCGAAGAAGACAGAAAACTTGAAAAATTAGGCCAAAACTCGGTCAGTAGCCAAGATTTGATTGAGTCAATGACTCGGCCGTGTGAACTCCGAACTGAGTCAGGTTTATATGGTTGTGTGGCAGATTCTGGAGTAGCAGGAGTGAGGCGTGGCCGAGGATGGTCCCACAGACATCAACGGTGTATAAGGTGTTCGGATCAAGGACGAGTGAACGGTACGGATCTGATCTAACTTTGATGGAAGCAACGGGTAGGAATGAGGATGAAAAAGTTTATCCTAGGTTGCTGAAGCAGGCAAGTGCGGCCCTGCTCAATTCGTATGCTAGAAAGGGATTTCCTTACTCGGCTTGGGAGGTCAAGACTCTGGTTATACAAGCTTTGGTCTCGGAGGAGGCCGCAAGTCTTCAAGCCAAACACTTCTCTATTGCCAATGAAGGCTTGTACCTAGCCTATGATGCTTCTACCTGTGTTTTATGCTTGGGATTGGGAAGCCTTTTATTTGCTTTTGTTTTGTCATTTCTGGCCTAATGGAAACAACTCAACATCTTTGTTCATGTCACTGTATATATTGGCTTCAATTTTGGTAATTAACGTTACAGCTTCTTAATCAAATCAACCCAATTAACCATTGTTAGTATTTGTACAGAATGTCATGGAATTACCAGAGGGGCGACATTGCAGGTGAAGCTCTTGTTTAACATGACATTCTGTACAGAATTATAGCTATTAAATGGATTGGATCTTGGTTCTCTAGTCGGACAATTCAAACTAATGAGATCATAAATAATTTAATTAATATTTTTTAAAATTATATAATTAATAA
>OU015763.1:21957535-22138068 GCA_907173295.1 Fagus sylvatica
GGAGAGAGTATTCAAGCTTTCAATATCTTAATCTCGTTTGATGATGCAAATGAATTCGGATTTCATAAATGAATGCACATATAATTCTACCCATTTTTTTCTTTTCTTTTTTGATAAGTATATCACTCTACCCTTAATTATCTAGCTACTTGAGAATATGTTTGTAAACTGCTCAAAAACTAGTACGATAAAAAACCTAACTCGCCTAAATGATGCCTCAAGATAATGCACCCCAGATAATTTATACACACATTAAATCTTACATGCAATGCAAAACATCTTCTAGTTCCTAAATTCACTACAAGCCTCCTTATTTGTGAAGAATTTCAATTCTCAAACTTGTTGGAATTTATGGATCTTCAAAATTTTTGAGGCTAGATTTTCTTTTTAGGTGTTTCTCTTGCATTCTTCCAATGTACCCTTGAATGTTAACCCAATATTATCAAGATAAAATTAGATACTGTCTTCCATAATTATTTTGCAATAACTATTTCTTTAAAACTAAACAGTCATTTTTGGCATCATATTAAAAAATTTGATGAAGCCTAAAGAGGTAATAATAATGCTAGAAACTTGCATCTTTTCCACAACTTATTTGAAACAATTACACAATCAGTCATTTGAAACTCACCCAAAGCAGAACCCTTAAACTCAATCTTATAGACGCACCACAAATAATTTTGATTCAAGAAAGTATACATCAGAGGTAGAGGCAGTTAGTGAAGAGAACAATAAATATATGAAAATGGGGATGGATGCACAAGTCAAATACCTGTTGCCACCACATTAGAATCCTTGAAGGATGACAAAATTCAAATTGATTATACAAAACTAAATTGGTATAAAGGAAGAAAAAAAATATATCAGACATAAATTAATCATTGAAGTTACCTTCTCGATGTCCGCATACTGAATCTTCTTTTCGAGTCCACTAATTTTCCCAGATGCTTCAGACTCTTTTACCTGCATCTCTCTAATTGAACCAAGCTCTTCCAACTCCAACTCAAGTTGTTCCTTCAATTTCTGAATTCCTACAGAACAGCAACAGCAATGCTACAGGCAAATGACTTGAAACCAATGCAAAATGAAACCAGCTTTCGGTCTTTTTATTATCCCATTGTTTGACTTGAAATCAAAACAAATGAAACCAACCTTCAATCTTTTTATCATCCCACTGTTTTGACCTTGCTTCCATTCCACCACTTGTACCACCAGTCATTGTGCCAGATTTTGTGAGCAGAATTCCATCAACAGTTACAACTGATTCAAGTACAAATAAATATTTTTAAACAAAATCAATTTAATGATGTGGAACAGGCAAAGAATGGAAAGATTAGTGACAATTACCTTTAAACCTCTCACCACTCCAGCTTAGAACCTTAGCCTCAGCGAGGTCATCACAAACAAGAGTATTTCCAACAGCAAAAAGAATTGCCTTCTCCAAGATAGGATCAAATGTGTTGCTGTTAAGTTTACAAGTTCAAGGCATATTTTTGTATTCATTCAATAACAGATAGTATTCAAGATGAAATATAAACGGAAAAGATACAGGCAACATACATAAAACAAAAGAATCTGGTGTGATTACCATGAGTTAGAGAGGCACAGAATCATTAGATGAATTACAATGAGAACTATCCTAACCACCACATTAGGATTAATCTACTATATATAAATCACTTCAAAGATTTATGCCAATAAACAGGGCAGCACACATGGAAGTTTCACTAGCAGAGTGTGTACGTAAAGAGACAAGCTTTAGAAAAGGATATTGGATTACATCAAAGACCAGCTTCGCAGTACCACCTAACGTGCGCAATCTCTCAATGATTGGCTTTACACGAATTGATTGAAGAGGTATAAATGTCTGAGGTGGAAGTCTTTGTTCTTTCAAATACTGTAGAGAAGCAAGAGAAATAACTAATAATCTTCATCAACTCAATTAAATTTATAATATTAAATCAAGAAATCAACAACAGAACCAGACTATAAAATCTCATACATTCCAACTATTATTGTAATAAACATGTATCAAATTCCTGAAAAAGAAATGGCAGATTATGAAAGTATTTTTATGATAAGGCCAAGGCATGAAAAGAAAAAAGTAGAAGAAGAAGAAAGGGTAGCGACAACTTTGAAGCCAAAAGACCACGCAAACACTGGAAGATTCCTTAAACGATGCCATCCATAGTATGGAAAGGAGACCATCAGTCTCCTACATAAAACTAAAACCAAAGCTGAGTAAATAATTACAAAAATATAAGCCCTTCATCTAACAACATTTGCACCTCACATTGGAAAATAGGTTAAAAAGAATTTTGGCATCTTCAAATTGAGGGAGGGGGGTCAAAAGATACTGGTTTTCAGTACACCGAAGTGGTTAAATAGATATTGTTTGTTTCTTGATTATCTTTACTGAGTTTCACTCCAAATGCATAAATCCAGCAATGGAAGTATGATAAAGATGTTTTCATGTCAATAATTCAACAAATGCACCAGAACAAAACATTAATCTAGAAACTCATTTTAGTACCTTAATGCATTCCTTTCCCGTATTTTCATCCTCAACTACTACTGCATCCATAAATTTACCCATAGCAACCGTAACAGCAAGATTGTACTTTTTCTGTGTTGGCCTACAAAGATCTGTCATACGACCATGGACTCCTTGAAACAGGCGTTTGAGAGTCTCAACTGCTTGAGACAACCGGGCATCCCTCTCATTTTCATATCTATCTGCCTTCAATTCACGTAGCTGGTCTTCTGTTTCATTAAGTCGTTTCCTCAAATTTTCATATTTAGATCTGTAAGCAGAGGAAGCACAATGGCATAATGTTCAAAGCATAAAAATGTCAGTAGAAAAACATCCAAACTAGCCAGAGCCTAAGCAGGGAAGCACTCTGACCTTAACAAAAGCATCAGTGAAACAAGTAAACAAACAAGCTGCATACCTGTCATTTCGATGTTTCTCTTGCATTGCACGCAGTTGATTCTTCAGATCTTCAAGGTCAGCCTTATGTTTCGCAGATGCATCAGAAATTCTTTTCAGTCTTGTTCGCATCTGTTCATGCTGTGAATCCAGCTCACGTTCTCGATTTTTCAGCTGTTGAAGATTTTCTTCCAGATTCTTTTGAGCTTCAATATCAGCATGCTGTTGTCTATCCAGAACTTCTTTCTCATCTCTTAGCTTTCCAGTTTTCATCCCGGCATCCTCCTTACTGCAACATCAACATGCCAATTCAATTTATAAAGCCTCTTCAAGAACAGAAACTCCATATATAAGCTATCTGGTTATGTATGTAGTAAAGAGACATTTTACTACAACCTACCACAGTCCAATTTATCAAACTATTAAATGCTATTACCAACTAAAAATATTCATAGTAATTGCCAGGATGTTTGTATTTAACAGACGTGCAAGCGCACAACACAAACCAGGTATGACTGCAATCAACAAGCAAAACAGGCCAAATACTCACATAAAAACAAAGTATGTCTATGCATGCATGTAAAATATGTTCCTCATAAAGGCCAAAAGTGTTTTCACTACCTGGAATATGGTTACTATATGAGTTTGTTTCAGCCTGCGGATATGTCACATAACTGTCCTAAGTTATACCAAAAAAAAAAAAAAATTAACCTGTCTAAGATATGAATGAATCAACAAAATTCTTTATTAAAGAAAATGTACTTTCGAAATTTTTTTTTTTTTTTGATAAATAATGAAATTGATTAAGAAAAGCCCAAGTATACTAGAAGTATACTAAGGACGAAGGAATCAAAATGTAAACAAATCAATCAACTCCACAATGGAGTGAATAGAATAAACTCCTAACCCCACAACCCATTCAAATAAAGTGTGAAAGAACAACAATTTAAGCTCAGAAATGGTACGCTCAGTATCCTCGAAATGCTGAGCATTCCATTCCCTCCAAAGAACTTTCAAAATTCAATAGTTTAACTTCCCATCTGAAAAATTAACTCTATTATACACCAAGACTTCCATGAAGAAAAGGCTGCGTAGGAAAACAAGTGCAATCCTTAACTGGTATAAGAAAGAACATTTTATTTTTTTGGAAATCACACACACCATGTGGGTCTTAAACCCAAAACCTCACCCTCCACCTATCTCTTACAAGGGGAGGTGATGTGGAAGCGCAAAGAAATATTTATTTTAATTTATTCTTATTTAATCTGGGTGTCAATTGTTTTTTATTTTTGGTATTCGTAATTAATTAAGTTTATTAGTAACTTTATTTAATGTTCTAGAATTTGATTTTGGTATTAGTAGTTAATTAGGTTTATTAGTATTTTTATTTAATGTTCTAGAGGCAAGGTTATTTTTGTAATTCAATAATTGGGATGATCCAAGTCATTTAGAATTAGATTTCCTAAGTCAATTAGAAATAGGGTTTCCTATGTCAGTTAGCATTAGGTTTAGTCTTAGTAATTTATATAAGCACATTATTGTACTGGAGTCTAGAGATGGATTATTTTGATGATGAATAAATTTCTCTTGGAATTCTCCCGATGGTCTGGTCTGGTGTTGACTTTAGCCAACCCTATGTGTCCTAGAGGTTTTCTTCTGTTTCGTGTTGTCTCCAAGCAAGCCTAGGTGTTGACTCCTATGTTATCTATATTTTATTTTTCTATTCTTCAATTTTATTGTTACATCCTTTTGGTCTTGTCCTGCATCAAGAGGAAGTGCCATTTGAGTAGCACTCATTGGCAATGGCAAGAGCACATATTAGAGCTTGCCCATAAATTATAATCCAGACACCATGCAAGTAAAGACCCAAGCACTATCATCACAACAAACATATATTAACCATAATATGATGTTCTTTAATAACTTATATGTTATATAATATGATAAAATTGGAAGCAAAGAATACTTACACTCGAAAATATTCCCTTAATTCATTGTCATCTAATTTAAGTTTTTCACCACCCTCACAGCCTTTTACATGTAATTCTTCTAGTTTTGCAGTCAGATCCTGGATGCCATTCTTTAGTTCTTCTATATCCCGATCGTGTTTCCTCTTTTCTTCTCTTTTTCTATCAAGCTCCTTCTGGAGTTTCCTGGTTTTTGAATTTATGCGAGACATTTCCTCCTTCAATTTTAGAAGCTCAGGTTGCTGCAAACAGGAAAAAGTCAGAACAAACGATCATAAATATTGGAAACCGAAGAACTCCACATAATCCGCCAAAGTATAGCAAATCATGGAATCACGCCATATATCACAGATTGCACTACATGCGCATTTGACATCTGTCAATGTTGCACATATATGCCACAACATTGAAAACCCAAAGCAATCATACTAAACATTTAGGCAATACTAACCAAGTCATGTTTCATTAAGCTCAACAAAAAGACTAAAAAGAAGGTATCCAGTACAACTACTTCAACCTCTGCTCACATCCATCAAATCTCAACCTTTGATTGATTTATGGTACCACCGAAAATATTCAGCTCCAAATGCCAAACTCATTCTCTCATTCTAATATATACACATATCCTCTCTTTACATGAAGTTGACCAATCCTACCTCCATAAGTTCAGCCGAAGAATTCACTTAATTACAAGAGATTGGTGCTAAAATATATTTGTTCCCAAAGTCAACCCCCCCCCCCCCCCCAAAAAAAAAAAAAAAACACAAAAGGAAGAAAAATATAAATAAATGACAGAAAAGAGAAAAGGAGAAAAACAAAATGGCCATGGATCATTGATGTGAAGGAAGTAGCATTTCATTTTACAAATTCCAACTTTTATCATTTTATACAAACAAAAGCTATAATGTTTGCCACAAAGTTCAACCGCAAATTTTTAGTTCTACTTCCTAGCTACAAACCATCCAACATACCAGGAGGATAAGAGCCAAAATTCACCTAAAACATAACAGCAAACAATGTATGCTACAGAACAACTATACCTAAGCTCTCCCTCCCTCCACTCCCCTCCCCTCCCCCACCCCCCCAGCGGGCACGAAGAAAAAAAAAAAAAAGGAAATGTCAGAGAACATTGAGAACTCACATTCCTGTCAAGTTTATTACTTCTCTCAGCAATCCTCTTTTCCAAGTGTGTAATCTCTTTCGAATATTTGGATTGTTCTTTCTTCTTTTTACCTGCTTCACGTTCAAACTTCTCTAGATCTTTTATGACATCTTCACGGCTTTTCACTTCAGTTTCAAGCTCCTTGGTTGTCTTTGCAACATCTTTTTCTATGTTATACAATTGCCATAAGAAGTGCTCTTGCTTCAAAGATTTCTGAGGGGACAAAAAAGGATAATGAAGTAATCCACCACATAAAACGTATATAACAGATTCTACGTTAGAAGATTCATAGGAGATTGAGCAAAACAATACATTATATAAAACACAATCTTAAAGCCACAAGTGTTGAAATGAAGTCACTTTGATAAAAGTTTCATTATCACCTTATTCAAGTGATTAACATATGTAGCTTTTACCAGAATGTGTATGTGTGTGTCTATGAAGACATTCATCACCTAAGACTCGTGTGTGTGTGTGTGTGTGTGTGTGTGTGTGTGTGTATGAGTGAGAGAGAGAGAGAGAGAGAGAGAGAGATTATTTGGATTGCTCATACAATTATTCAAAAAAATAAAAAATAAAAAAACTACAACAATAACGACAACGACAACGACAACAACGACACTGAAAGTCAAGATTCATTCTCAAATTCTATTGGAACGGAAATTATCAGATGCCATTAAGCATCTAGAAAACCATCCAAACGAAGAGTATGAAATTTTTACAAATTTAATAATCAAAAAAGTATGAAAATTCTTTGAAGATCTTCCTAAAATGATCTTTCCACGTGTAAATAATACCTTATGACATAAGGAAGATTCTCATAAAAGAATCTACAATTTGAACTCAAAGAAAATATTGTGTCAGCTTTTTTCAAATATAAGGAATTAACACAATTTAGTTGAATTCCAAAGGCAATGTAATTAAATTTTCTTTCAAGAAAGTACCTAATTGAGACAAGAATGTACACAGACAAAAAAGAAAATTGGCAATATACCCTCTCAATGCTCGTAAAACTGTCAAGCGCACAAGTCTCCTAGAGCCTAGGCGCAAAGTGCAAGCGCACACTTGATTGAAGTAAAGCACACATTTTTTTTCAAATAGAATATATAATAACCCTTAATAGAAATATATATAACACATTAAAAAAAATTTTGACAAACTCAAAATAGTAATATATTTTGCCTATTCGATAAAGTGGATAACGCAATTATACAAAGTTTGTAAGTTCAAATTTCACATAAGTTATTTCAATTTTTGAAATTTTTATATAGTAAATTTAAAAACAATTATCCATGGACAATATGATAATAACCTAGTCATATATAGTTTAAACATAACATTTTTATATAATTTTCTTGTGTTTTATATAAACTGATAACTGTGATAGCCATGATCTTTTTCAATGAAAATATATCCAAAAGGTAAAAACCAAAAAAACACAAGAATAGTAAATTATCCTTGTTCGTGGCATTTCCTTTAAGATCAAGCAGTTAATTTTAATGATTTACATAGTTCTTAGCAAAAAAATTATAACACCACCTAGACATTCTATATGTTTCTTCAGAAAGCACCACAAAAGCACACCTGAGGCACACTTCATCAAGTTAGCTTTGCTCTGGCCAAGCAAAGCATTTACCTTGGGAGTTTTAGCTTTAAGCATGCTTTTAACAACACAGGCCTCAAAGCGCAAGATTGAAGTGAAGCGCACATTTAAAAAAAATAATAATGGAATAAATTTTAAAATATTTATTAATGGGTAATGCAACAATCAAGTGGTTAAATAATCATATAAATTGAAATATAACATTTTATATAATTCTTTTGTGCTTTACAAAATATCCAAATTAAACTAGCATAAGTGCACACTTAATTATATGTTCAACATCAACTACTAAAGTAACTAGGTAAATTAAATCATATAGTGAACTCTTTTCTTTGAAGAAAAGGGAGTTAAAAGAGGGGTGGGGGGGGATGAGGTTTTAGAAGTCTTCTAGAATTAGTAAAGGTGGAGGGGTGTACTTGATTGTATGGTATCATACCATAAAATGTCTTTTATATACCAAATCAACTGTTTATATTAATATTATTAAGATCAGATGGCTACAACATTGGTTTTCATTCAACCAAACACCCAGAAAAGATTAGCTACACAGAGGGGTAAGGGGAAAAAAACAACAGAATGTTCCAGTATTAATGTAAGCTAAGGAAAGTTGAAGCCTAGGAAGATTAGGATTCGAATTGTGGGAGCCTAAGCAAAATAGAAACCTAAAATTGTGAAAGAGGAATTACTACTATATGCAAACACAAATGCATGCATGAATATGCACACAAGTCAAATTAGACACCAACAAAGAAACCTCTTGTGATGCGCACCAATTGCTCTTGCAAGCGTAGATGTTTCTCAGCTTCTTCTTTTTGTTCTTTCTTTTGCTTTCTCTCCATCACTATTGTTCTTTTCTTTTGATAAGCAAGTGCTGATTGTTCTTCAGCTCTGGCTTTGTCTTCTTCACATTTCTCATATTCTCTCTTGAGTTCATCAGACCCAGATATCTGCTCAAGAAGTGCAGTAAGTTCTTTAGGATTTTTGGATGCAATGGACTCCACATCACCCTACATAAAAAAATTCAATTGGTCATTTGTAGTAAGCTCCAACTTTCAATAAAATCATATATTTAACCCATATACCAGATGCACCAAGACAAGAGTACTTAAAAGGTTCATCCAATTAAGTACCAATCCGGGGAAAATCAAGTAAACATGGTGTAATATAGTGTTCTTACATATCTCTGTGACAAAGTGATCCATGATCCATTAGACCATGCCCTAAGACTTATCTCTCTCTCTCTCACGGAAACACCGAGGTTTTTTTTTTTTTGGAATGGCTCACAAGGAGGTATCATGCCCTCATTATCAACTTTATCACCTCCCCCTAGGAAGTTTCACATGGTTTGACACAGGTCATCATTTGAACAATAGCCACCATTATGTCTAATTGGGCACTGATTCTAGTGCTCACTTGCTCGAACCTTGCAAATGGGTCTTGGATGGCTTTCAATAGGTTTTCTAAGATTCGTTCCATGATAGACTGCGATCCAAGACTACAAATCAAACGACCACTACACAAATGCAAATACATGCAATGGGTATGCTAAGAATAGATGCGATTGAGATCACCAATCAAGATTCTTCACAAATCAATTTTCAACCTAAAATAAACGCTAACCAGCTCAAAGTTAAAGTAGGAAATTCTATCAATAATCAAAATGGATAAACTGCAATCAAGCAGTGACTAGTGAGGGTGCCTATTGGAAGTCAAAAGCTTCCCTAGTTAAGGCAAGGTTTAACAATTAATAGTAAGGATTTAATGCAAGTTTTTTTTTTACTCACTGGAGCGATCAAAGAAATATTGTTGAAAAACTAATCCAAACCTGCAATTAAAAAATCAATTAATGAAATCATAACGTAACTCAAGGGTGTTTTAGATACTGGGCTTTCTGTTGTAATTAGCCAAGCATATAACAAAAAGTAATGCTGACATTTTTTAAGGCAAAATGATTCCACCAGAGAGAGGGAAGAAATTGGCGCTGGGTTGGTCTATTGCTAACCTAGTCCAACTTGAATTACCCGTCAAGATCAGTTATCCTGACCTAATTGGCTTGATTAGCCTAAACCTCATATTGCATTATATAATAAAAATTGCGTCCTACACATGATGGTTGCACCAATTTGACAATCTCATATTTTTTTCGTTTTTACTCCTTATACCATGTGACATGTCCTTTTGTCCATTTATTTTACACACACACACACACACAATTTCTCAATGTTCAAAAATACTACTCTTAACTTTTTTAATAAATAAATAAAAAATACTACTCTAATTAAAATTCTATTGCCAAAATTCTCTATAATTTATAAAAATAAAATAAATGGCATTATTTATTTAATAATCTACCATAACTTTTTTGTTTTAATAATAGAAGTTAGGTCAATATTACACGCCATACAACATAATTTTACCATGTGATGCACTATAATAATTAACAGAGTTTACTCTAAGAAAATTATTACCAAAGCTTCAAGAAACTTAAACATTATTTATTTTAATAAACGATTATAATTTTTGGTTCTGATAGAAAATGGGTCTTACACATGTGCTTTCATGGCATATTTAAAAGCAATTTTTGGTCCTTTCTTTTTACCATATATTTTATTGTTCAATTTCAATTATATAATTGAAATACTTCCTTTAATTTACATATTAGTCTTGATTAACCCATACATCTCGCGGGCATAGTGCTAGTGTAAAATAACAAATGTGTCCATTTCCATTGTTCTTTTTTTCTCCTCCAAGTTTTCAACAACTGCACAAGGCATATACAGTAACTACATCTCAAAATATATATATATATATACAAACAAACAAACAAATAAGAGACCTTTTGTTCCATTTTCCTTCAATTCATCATCACTCAAACAAATACAACAAATTTATAAATTAAAATATATATATATATATATATATATATTGAAAATTTTCAATACCCAAGGGAAAAAGAATTCCAAAGTAAACCATACACAACGTGAAGGTAGTTCATAAAAGCTGCTAATAAAGAGAATTTTGAATAAGACCAAAGTAAACAAGAAGAAAATAGAGAAAGATTGAGAATGAAACCTGAAAGACGAGGAAATTGCGGGCCTTGACTAGAATTCCGAGATCCCTGAGCTTGGCGTTGTAGGCGTCCCAGGAGACAGTGGTACCGTCGATCCGGTACTCGCTCCCGCCGGAGCCGGTGATGGTGCGGGTGAAGTGGAGCTCGGAGGAGTTGGCAAGCTGGTAGACCAAGCGGACGAAGGCGCGGCGGCCCTTCTGGTCCTTCTCTTTGTCGTCGAAGGCGTAGATGAGGTCCTTGAGCTGTGCGCCACGGAGCTGGCCAGTGCGGACGCCAAGGACGAAGCTTATGGCGTCCATGAGGTTAGACTTGCCGGCGCCATTGGGACCGATAACGGCGGTGAAGTCGTAGAAGGGACCGATGGTCTGGAGGCCCTTGTAGGACTTGAAATTCTCGAGCTCTAGGCGAAGGATTTTGCCTGGATAGGTTAGGGACGGCATGGTTTTGTTTGATTAGGGTTTCTCTGTGGAGATGGGAATTGTGAGTTGAGAGAGAGAGAGAGAGAGAGAGAGAGTTTGAGTTTGAGTTTGGTGTTTGAAAATTGGAAATAGGAAGAGAGGGTTTTGGTTTAGGGGAATTGGCGGGAGTATGTAGGATTTTAGGGTGGGGAGTAGGGAGAGCTTTGAGTTTCCATGTCCAACCTTCCAAGGACACTGCACAAAATGTCGTAAGTCGTGACCAATTATAGACAATTTTTCTTAAAAAACATATTAATTCCGTTGCCGGGACTTGAACCCGGGTCTCTCGGGTGAGAGCCGAGTATCCTAACCAACTAGACTACAACGGATTTTAGTTTTCTTATTTGACCATTATGGATAAAGAATCACTCAATAAAATAGATTATGAGAGTATGAATCCAAAATGTATAAAGGGAAAATATAATCACCATATCATATGCCCTTTAAGATGAATCAGGATTCAAGTCTCAAAGGGTAGTTGCGCCTAATCCAATAGACTAGATCAGAAACAATAGCTCAAAGGTATTGATTTAGCTTTGTCATCGGTATAATTTCCTGTGAAACTTAACTAACCTTTAGGGTGTTCCATGATTTCCATAGACTGAAAGAAGGACAAGTCTCACAATGTGTTTATGCTCTTTAAAAGGTCTTTGGATATATTCATATTATACATAATAGTATGATAGTTAAGTTATGTAATTTTATGACATCAATGTAAATTATTGTCTCTAGCTCGATTAAGACCATATTTCTTGTAAGGGAGGTTGCCTCCCATTGACTTCTATTTTCTTGGTGTTCTCTTAATATATGGGCCATCTTTATAAAAAAAAAAACCATATTTCTTGAATTTTTACACATATAAGGCAACAAGTGGAACTGTGGAAGCAATTGATGCTTTGGTCATTAATTAGCTCGTTATTGTTGGTTTGTGCATGCTGACAAAAACAACGGTTTTTCACTTAGGGCATCAGGTCCTATGGTGATTATTAACAAGTTTTTCCAATCCATATCTTCCCACCTCCTGTCACATGAGTTTTTGAGAGCTTAATGTGAACTTTGGAATGACTGATGATTGTGGAGATGTGAGATAGCACACCCAACATTACCAACATATAGTCTTAAGACAATAAATTCTTACATTGGTCTTAAAAACTATGATTGCATCAAGACAAGTGCTTCGACATATGCTTTTGCCATGTGTTTCCTTAATTATTAACAAAATTTATTTCAGATGAAAGACTGAAATGCACTGTACACCCTCTAAGTTTGATCGATTTTGATTTTGTTCCTTAATGTTTCAAATTTGGATCTACTCCCTCTTAGTTAGGGTCCGTCTATACTTTAACTCTCATGTTTAAAAAACCTTAGCCCTTGGACGTTAATTGGCACTTTGGCTTTAAAAGCACGTGTCTAGTACGGTGATGTGGCAAATTTTGGCACATCATCACACCCAAAACGACAATACTTTATCTTGGCACACCCAAAACCAATTTGATACTCCAAAACAACGCCTTTCCATCTAGTACTAAAATACCCCCGAGTCCACAATACAAAGTGCACTCTTCTCTCTCTACTCATTTCAACTTTACCCCTCTAAGTTTGAGAAAGCATTAAAGTGAAGGAATCGAATCGTCATACTGAACTAAGACGAGATTCTGTTGGCAAGGGTTTTTTCGCGCATTATCAACTGGAAATGTATAATTTGTCATCAATTTTCTTGTAATGTTTATAGAGTTTGATGTCGAAATGTTAAGGTTTGTGTGGGTCATGAATGTTGGAATGTCTTTTTCGCATTTGTCTTATTGTACTTTTTTAGAGTTTGTTTGCCATTATTGTTTGTCCATTTGTATTTGTTTATGATAAATTTGTTGAAATGGTGGTCCGTTATTTTTGTGCTTTGTGTTGTCTGTTTGACCTTGATGTGGCTGTATTACGATGTCTGTAGGTTTAGTCTATTAAATATGAGATCTTGGGGATATTTTAATATTGCTCTACATCACAAGGGATATTTTACAAATGACAAGGACTTCGGTGAGACAAAATATGTGGGAGGGACAATTACATTCTTTCCTGATATAGATAGTGACGTTTTCAATATCCATGATATTCACATCATGTGTAGGAACATTGGAGTTACCAATATAGCTGCATTACATTTTGTCATTCCTAGATTGAGCCTAGATGATGGTTTATGCATATTACAGTCTGATAAAGATTGTTCGGATTTATTTGAATGGTTGTCTTTTGCATCTAAAAGGTGCATAGATATGTATGCTGAGCAGCCAGAGTATACACCTTTAATGGTCTTAGAATCTATGCTGCTATTAACCAATGATGAAGTTGATGGTGGAAATATTAATGTAGATAATGTGGATGATGTAACTAATGGTGAAGTTGATGATGGGATATTAATGTAGATAACGTGGCTGATGTAGTTGATGCGGGTGTTGGGGGTGATGGTTTATTTGATGATGAGTATGCTGACCTGGCAGGGAATTCATTATATGTTAGGACTAAGTTTGAGGAGAATGCAAATACCACATCCCAACAAACAGTCAACAAATCACAACCAACAAACCCAATAACCACATCCCAACCACCAAGCCCTACAACCACATACCAGACACCAAGCCCCACCACCACATCACATCCACCAAGCTCCACCACCACACCACAACCACTAAACCTAAACACCACACCACTCCCAAATTCTATTGATGAGGTGCCAGTAGTTTTTGGTGATGATATTGACTTTAACATAGAAGATGCAGATAATGAGTATGACCAATCTGATGGCTTAGTGATAAGTCATGAAATATGACTTATTAAGCTCATTTTCTAAGGTTTTTAATATAATTATTTTGCATTTTATTTTTAGTTGTATGCAAATCATTGCATTTCTTTTATTTCATTACGTTGTATAAAAATAATTTATTTACATGCATTATTTTAATTTTATAAAGTCTAAATTTTATGTTATGTTTTAGGTGCAAACTAGTGCTGAAAAAGAAAAAGAATAGAAGAAGAAGCAAGGCCAGCAAGCCCACAAGGCTAGCAAGGCCAGCAAGCCCAGCAGTCCCACGGATTGCATGCTCTCTCTTTCCTAGTCGCATCACACTAGATCAGAGCTCTAAGAGCTTAAATGAAATTCACGGCAGCTTGTGGTTTGCAATTGACCGTGGATTGCATGGTTCTTGTATTGCCGCATCACATCGGATCATTGTCCCATTAATGAGTTCACGTGACAAGCCTGGCATGGAGTGCACTGTAGCCGCGTCGCATAGGATCCAAGCTCCCTTTTGGAGCCCTAAATGAAACGTGTTTCTTTTCTTCTTTGGACGGCAGCCACTGGGAGCACCTCTTCAACAGAAAACTCTTTGTTTTTCATTTTTTCTCTCTAGTTTTTTCGGTAGAATTTATTTCTTTAGTTTCTTTTAGTAATTTATTGGCCATGATCGGCTAGACAAATTGCTTGGGCTAAGGGGGAATCTGAATTTGTAAGGTAAAATAATTTCTTTTAAATCCATTTTGAGTTTCAATGTTTAAGATTTATTCTTTGATTGTTCATCTTCTTATTATTTGTGGTTCTATGATTTGAATCTTTTCATGAGTTCAATCATGTTTTTTTCATAGTTAAGTAGAGATTTTAGTTTCATTAAATCTAAGAGCTTTTAATTTCATTGGATATTACGTTTTACTACACTGTGAGAGTGTCGATTTTAGGTTTTTCCAACGTAGTTATTTATTATGTGTTTAAATCAATGAACAATCGAATAGTATTTCTAATTTAGATTTTATTAAAAATGGTTTTTATTGCAAATGTTCCAATTGAGGGTTTGGGATGTGAAACCCCCAATTGTGTAATTCCATGGATTTAAATTGAATTAATTTATCTTAGTAAATTTGAGGAACCCAAAGCCCTAGCAATTTTTAGATTTGAGTTTCTTTACTTATTTAAATTGTGAGTTTTCAAAACAACCAAAACATTTTCTTGATTTAATTTCTAGTGTTACGTGTTTATTTTAAAACCCCTCTCTCCGTGGTACGACAACCCACCTTACCATATATACTACCATTTTACCTTATACATCCACACACATATTCATTCATATTAAATTTGATTAGACTCCATTAAAGAACGACATTTTGGAGGCCGATCAAATTTTGGCACCGTTGCCAGGGAGAGGCGTATTTGAAGGAACACCATCACGGGATTGGTTTGCTCAATTGACTTGTCAAGGCGGTAAACTCGTTCCAACCCTTTCTTTGTCAATACCATTTTTTTTTTTGTATATATTATTGTTAGTTAGTTGTTTTATTTATTTTTGCTTTGAATTTTAATTTTGAATTTGCATAAGTAGAAGGTATCGTGATAACCTAGGTAGATTTGCAATAGAACCTAACACAGATTCTTCAGATTTCGAAACTTACTTTCCAAATCTATTTGACTCACCTATTGCATCCGATACACTTTCACTCACATCATCACACACATCATACACATCCTACACAATGGGTGATCACGAGGAAGATCAACCCATCAAGACTCTACATGACTACCTACACCCAACTAGGAATAGTTCACTATCATGCATCATGTTTCCGGCTAACCAACAAAATTTTGATTTTAAGCCCGGAATGATTCCACTCCTTCCTACATTTCATGGTATGGATAATGAAAATCCATATGTGCATATTAGAGAGTTTGAGGAGGTAGTTGCCACTTTCCATAGCCAATTAGGATCAATAGATACAGTTAGGCTTAAATTCTTTCCCTTTTCTTTGAAAGATAAGGCGAAAAGTTGGTTGTATTCTTTGAGACCTAGGTCTATTGCTTCATGGGGTGAGATGACACATATTTTCTTTAAAAAATATTTTCCCGAGCACAAGACCAATGCTTTTAAGCGGCAGATATCAACCTTTGAACAAAGAGAGAGTGAATCTCTCTACCAAGTTTGGGAAAGGTTCAAGGACCTTTTGAGTTTGTGTCCTCATCATGGGTATGAGAGTTGGCGTACGGTTAGTTGTTTTTATGAGGGGTTGCTCCCTAGGGACCGCCAATTTGTAGAGATGATGTGTAATGGGGAGTTCTTGCAAAAAGACCCCGATGAGGCTATTGAGTATTTGATCCATTTGGCAGAAAAAGCCCACACATGGACCGGACCTAGTGCTACTGAGAGTACTAACCGGTCTAGACCTCACACCTCTACTTCTTCGAGTGGAGGGATTTACCAAATGAAAGAGGAGGATGGTTTGAAGGCTCAAATAGCCCAATTAACCAAGGAGATAGAGACCCTAAAAATGAAAGGGACTAGTGGTACCAAGCAAGGTTACCAAGTTGAAGTGCATGAGGAATGTAGTGTGTGCCATGATCCGGAGCATCCTACCAAGGATTGCCCGATGTTGCCTAGTGTAGTGGGGGTTTTTGAGGAACATTGTGGAGCCATAGGGAACTTTAGGAAACCATTTTCACCCTACTCCGAGACTTACAATCCGGGATGGAGGAATCATCCTAACTTTGGTTGGAAGAATGACACTCACTCTTCCCAACAACCACCTATGCCACAAAGGAGTTTCCCCCAATCCTATCCCTCCCAACATGCACCTCCACCACAACAATTCACTCCCACTCATGTGCCACACCAAGCACAACAACAATTTCCTTCTTCATCTAATTCACTTGAAAGTACAATTCATGCTTTTCTTGAGGCACAAAGCAAGACCAATCAAAAGCATGATGCACTTTTAAATCAATTGGCCGAAGAGAATAAGGAAATGAAAAGCCACATTTCAAAGTTGACCAATGCTTTAACCGTAAATGAGAAAGGGAAATTTCCATCCCTAACCTCAAATACCTCAAGGTCAACACATGGCTCAAGGTTCCCAAAATAAAAAGAATGTAGAGCATGTTAATGAAGTCACTACTAGAAGTGGGAAGAATGTTGATAGCCCACACATAGAGGAGCAAGAAAAGAGTAGTGACAATGTTGATTTGCCTACCACAAGTGAACCTCTTACTAGACCAATTTCCGTACCTTTCCCACAAGCTCTAAAAGCTTCAAGGAAGTTGGATTCTAGTCCTGAAATCCTAGAGAATCTTAGGCAAGTGAGAATTAATTTACCACTCTTGCATGTGATTAAGCAAGTACCATCTTATGCCAAGATTCTTAAGGATTTGTGCACTATGAAAAGAAAGCACAATGTGAAGAAAACTGCTTTCCTCACTGAACAGGTTAGTGCTCTAATTCAACATAAAATACCTCCCAAATATAAAGACCCTGGTTGCCCAACGATTTCTTGCATTATGGGTGACCATGATATTGAGCAAGCTTTGCTTGATCTTGGGGCAAGTGTTAATTTGATGCCCTATTCAGTGTATTTACAACTCGGTTTAGGAGAGTTAAAACCCACCATGGTGGTGTTACAATTGGCAGACCGGTCTGTAAAAACACCTAAGGGTGTAGTGGAGGATGTTCTTGTTCAAATTGATAAATTTTATTATCCTGTTGATTTTCTCATTCTTGAAACTGAATCTGTTGTGCATGCTAATTCTAAAATTCCTATTATTCTTGGTAGACCCTTTTTGGCTACAGCTAATGCACTTATTAATTGTAGGAATGGCTTGATGAAGCTCTCCTTTGGGCACATGACTTTGGAAGTGAACATCTTCAACATTGGGAAGCAAATCTTTGAAGATGAAGAATGTGAAGTAGTGAATTGGATAGATGTAGTTGTTCAAGAGCAATTCACCGAGACATATCATTCTGACCCTCTTGACTCTTGTTTATTAATTTTTTCTGAAAGTGACTCTAGCATTAGTTTTGATATTGCAAATGTTTGTTCTTTGCTTGACTCACAGGTTATGGAGCTCAATTGTTGGAAGCCAAGATTTGAGGAGCTACCTAAAAGTGAAAATAAAGCTCTACCCTCTAGTGGTTGCAATACCAAAACTTGAACTAAAGCAACTACCAAGTGGGTTGAAATATGCATTTCCTTGAATCAAGTGATACCTTTCTTGTTGTTATCTCTTCTGTTTTAAACATGGATCAAGAAGGTAAATTGGTTGAGTTGTTGAGAAAACATAAGACCGCAATTGGTTGGACCATAGCGGATATCAAGGGAATTAGCCCTTTAATTTGTACTCATATGATTAATTTTGAGGATGAGGTCAAGGCCTCTAGACAACCTCAACGTAGACTAAACCCAAACATGAGAGAAGTTGTAAAAACTGAAGTTTTAAAGTTGTTGGATGCGGGTATCATTTATCCAATTTCTGATAGTAAATGGGTTAGTCCTACTCAAGTGGTTCCTAAAAAGTTCAGGAGTCACTGTTGTTGAAGAATGAGCATGGGGAGTTAGTACCCACCAAACTTAGTCACCGGGATGGCGGATGTGCATTGATTATAGGAAAGTTAAATACCGCCACCCGAAAAGATCATTTCCCCTTTGCCCTTCATTGACCAAGTCTTAGAGAGAGTGGCTGGGACACTCTTTCTATTGTTTTCTAGATGGTTATTCTGGGTATTATCAAATTGAGATTGATTTAGAAGACCAGGATAAGACCACTTTTACATGTCCCTTTGGCACATATGCATTCCGCCGCATGCCATTTGGATTATGTAATGCTCCGGACCACCTTTCAAAGGTGTATGATGAGTATCTTTAGTGATATGGTCGGAGAGTTTATGGAAGTGTTTATGGATGACCTTTCGGTCTTTGGTGATTCTTTTGATGGATGTTTGGAGAATTTAGGCAAAGTGTTGGCTAGGTGTGAGGAAAAGAACCTTGTCTTGAATTGGGAGAAGTGCCATTTCATGGTAACTTCTGGGATAGTCCTAGGCCACATTGTCTCATCTAGGGGTATCGAGGTAGATAAGTCCAAGATAGAATTAATTTCTAAACTACCTACCCCTAAGACCGTCAAAGATGTTAGATCTTTCCTAGGCCATGCAGGTTTTTATCGTAGGTTCATACAAGGCTTTAGTTTTATTTCTAGACCCTTGTGTAGCCTCCTTCTTAAGGATGCACCCTTTATTTGGACGGAAGCATGTCAAGAAGCTTTTGCAAAGCTAATTGATAAGCTTACCTCCGCTCCTATTATGAGATCACCGGATTGGAGCCTTCCTTTTGAGCTCATGTGTGATGCTAGTGACTATGCCATAGGAGCGGTATTAGGCCAAAGGAAAGACAACAAGCCATATGTCATCTATTATGCTAGTAGAACTCTTAACTGTGCACAAATGAATTACACAACTACTGAGAAAGAGTTACTAGCCATTGTTTTTGCTTTAGACAAATTTTGTGCTTATTTGATTGGATCACCTATTGTTGTTTTTACTGATCATGCCGCCCTCAAGTATCTTTTTACCAAAAAGGATGCTAAGGCGCGACTAATTAGGTGGATCTTGTTATTGCAGGAATTTAGTCTAACAATCAAAGATAAGAAAGGAGTTGAGAACGTGGTAGCGGATCACCTCTCAAGACTCACTTTCGAGGATAATTCGGATCACCTCCCTATTAATGATGAATTTCCTGATGAGCATTTATTTGTTATTTCTGAATTGCCATGGTATGCTCACATTGTGAATTACCTTGTTGTAGGTGAAATTCCGAAGGAGTGGAGCGCACAAGATAAGAGAAAGTTTTTGGTTGAGGTACGTAATTTTTATTGGGATGATCCCAATCTTTTTAAATATTGCCCTGACCAAATTATTAGGAGGTGTGTTCCTAATGATGAAATCACTAGTGTCTTAAACTTTTGTCATTCTGAAGCTTGTGGTGGGCACTTTTCTATAAAGAAAACCGCTGCAAAAATCTTGCAGTGTGGATTTTATTGGCCTACATTGTTTAAGGACACTAATGATTTCTGTAGGACATGTGAAAGATGCCAAAAGTTGGGAGCCATTTCTCGTAGGAACATGATGCCTCTTAACCCCATTCTTGTTATTGAGATCTTTGATTGTTGGGGTATAGACTTCATGGGCCCATTTCCCCCATCTTTTGGTAATCTTTACATATTAGTTGCTGTGGACTATGTGTCCAAGTGGGTTGAGGCCGTGGCGTGTAAAAAGAATGACCATAGGACCGTTGTAAAATTTTTGAAAGAAAATGTCCTATCTAGATTTGGAACGCCACGAGCCATCATAAGTGACCAAGGAACCCACTTTTGTAACAAACCCTTTGAGTCCCTAATGTTGAAATATGGAGTAATCCATAAAGTAGTTACATCGTACCACCCTCAAACAAGTGGTCAAGTGGAACTAGCCAATAGGGAGATTAAGCAAATTTTAGAAAAAATGGTTAGCCCCGACCGAAAGGATTGGTCCTTACGTTTGTTGGATGCACTTTGGGCTTACCGTACCGCTTTTAAAACTCCCCTTGGTATGTCCCCTTACCGACTTGTTTTTGGTAAACCTTGCCACTTGCCGGTAGAACTTGAGCATAAAGCCTATTGGGCTATAAAAGTTTTTAATTTTGATTTGGATGAGGCCGGCAAGTTGAGAAAACTCCAATTGAATGAATTAGAGGAGTTAAGAAACGATGCATATGAGAGTTCTAAAATCTACAAGGCAAAGATGAAAATTTTTCATGACAAAAGGATTTTGAGAAAAACCTTTGAAGTGAACCAAAAAGTGTACTTGTATGATTCTAGACTCCATAAGCATCCGGGCAAGTTGAGGTCTAGGTGGGATGGTCCGTATGTAGTGAAGCGTGTTTTTGAAAACGGGGCCATTGAGGTAGAGGATCCTAGGGATGGGTGGATTTTTAAAGTAAATGGACAAAGACTTAAGCTTGCCCTAGATAGGTTTGTACCCAAGGAAGAAACAATTTCCTTGGAGGATCCCGTTTATCGGGATGAGTAGATTTTTCGAAGTCTACCTTTTACTTGTACCATATTTTGCTTTTGTTTTTGTTTGGTGGAACTAACATTTTGCAGGAAATATCATTGGAAGTTTCTATGCCACGATTGAGGTGCCTTCTAAACCTTCTTATACTATCATGTTGTATATTTTTGAAACATTGAGGACAATGTTGAATTTAGGTTGGGGGGTGGGATAGTAATTTTTTAGAGCTTCCCATACATATGTTGAAGTGTTGAAATTCTTGCATGCTTGTTGTGTTTCCCATTCATTGACATCTTTTTGCTTTTGGTAAATATTAAAAAAAAAAAAATTGGATGTTTAATGTTAAGCTATTGTCTTGAAAGAATGAATTCATATGCTTTGATTGTGCTATCCTTGAGGATGTATTGAGCATTAGCTTTGATTTGAATGTCATTAGTGAGCTTAAAGGCTTGAACGCATGAGCATTTGATTGAGAAATTTAAATTCTGTCCTTTGATGCTTGATTTTTGGGTAGTGAGATTCCACATGTTTCTTTGAACTTCACAAGCACACTAGTACATGGTTGTGGGGTATGAAAGCCAAATATGAATGTTTAAAATCTTAAGACTATTTGGTTGACTTGTTGGTTGTGAAATCCTTGGCATGGTTTTGTGTATTGTAAATGTTCTAAAAAAAATAAAAAAAATAAAGGAAAAAGAAAATTGGCCATCTTGAGCTTATACTGAGTAACCGGGCCTCTTGCCTAGCCAACAGTGAGTGTTCGCGTCAAAAGGTAAAGGTTTGGAATGGTCAATATAGTGTGGGTGACTAGTTTAGCTTCGTAGCCTTTTTGACTTGAGTTAGTAAGCCCTTAGGGGTGTCTTTACACCTAGTGCCCATTGAGCCACCTGGTTTGGGAGTCATTGGTCGAACACTCGATACACGGGTCGATTAGAAAGCTTAAGGGAACTAAGCATTGTACAACCCACACAATAAAAAAAAAAAAAAATGATGATGCAAGTGTATATAAGCAATTTAATAATACTTTCTATGCCTTGGTTGTTTCACGTGACAAAGAATTCTAGCAATCTTCTGAAGGACTAAGCCATTTATGATGGAATTGTTTGAAGCCCCATATCCATGAGCTAATTCACTTTACACTAAGGATGTGTGTGGCGTTTTACTATTTGAGCATGAGCAAATTCGGATAGAGTTTAAATTTTTCATAATTTTGGAGATGAAGTTTGTATTTTTAAGCTTGCTCATGACTGAAAACCATTGTTTTTGTGATTTTGCTTTCCCTTTGATAACATGATTGGCATTGTTTGAAATAAGTCAAGACTGAGCACGTTACTTGAGAAACAAAACGTTTGTGGGTATCGTTCTGGTAAGCCCTCACGAGACTATAACTCGTCCACTAGGGACACCTAGGGGTTTAAAGGCTTGTTGCATGAGCTAAATGCAACCGAGAGTGCCAGCGAAAGTGGTATAGTTTAGGTTTATTTTCTTTTGAATTGTTTTTAGGTTTGCTAGAGACTAGCAAAATTTAGGTTGGGGGGTGTGATAAGTCATGAAATATGACTTATTAAGCCCATTTTCTAAGGTTTTTAATAGAATTATTTTGCATTTTATTTTTAGTTGTATGCAAATCATTGCATTTCTTTTATTTCATTACGTTGTATAAAAATAATTTATTTACATGCATTATTTTAATTTTATAAAATCTAAATTTTATGTTATGTTTTAGGTGCAAACTAGTGCTGAAAAAGAAAAAGAATAGAAGAAGAAGCAAGCCAGCAAGCCCACAGGCCAGCAAGCCCAGCAGTCCCACGGATTGCATGCTCTCTCTTTCTTAGTCGCATCACACTAGATCAGAGCTCTAAGAGCTTAAATGAAATTCACGGCAGCTTGTGGTTTGACAATTGACCGTGGATTGCATGGTCCTTGTATTGCCGCATCACATCGGATCATTGCCCCATTAATGAATTCACGTGACAAGCTTGACATGAAGTGTACTGTAGCCGCGTCACATAGGATCCAAGCTCCCTTTTGGAGCCTTAAATGAAGCGTGTTTCTTCTCTTCTTTGGACGGCAGCCGCTGGGAGCACCTTTCCAACAGAAAACTCTTTGTTCTTCATTTTTTCTCTCTAGTTTTTTCGGTAGAATTTATTTCTTTAGTTTCTTTTTGTAATTTCTTGGCCATGATCGGCTAGACAAATTGCTTGGGCTAAGGGGGAATCCGAATTTGTAAGGTAAACTAATTTCTTTTAAATCCATTTTAAGTTTCAATATTTAAGATTTATTCTTTGATTGTTCATCTTCTTATTATTTGTGGTTCTATGATTTGAATCTTTTCATGAGTTCAATCATGTTTTTCTCATAGTTAAGTAAGAGATTTTAGTTTCATTAAATCTAAGAGCTTTTAATTTCATTAGATATTACTTTTTACTGCACTGTGAGAGTGTCGATTTTAGGTTTTTCCAACGTAGTTATTTATTATGTGTTTAAATCAATGAACAATCGAATAGTATTTCTAATTTAGATTTTATTAAAAATGGTTTTTATTGCAAATGTTCCAATTGAGGGTTTGGGATGTGAAACCCCCAATTGTGTAATTCCATGGATTTAAATTGAATTAATTTATCTTAGTAAATTTGAGGAACCCAAAGCCCTAGCAATTTTTAGATTTGAGTTTCTTTACTTATTTAAATTGTGAGTTTTCAAAACAACCAAAACATTTTCTTGATTTAATTTCTAGTGTTATGTGTTTATTTTAAAACCCTTCTCTCTGTGGTACGACAACTCACCTTACCATATATACTATCATTTTACCTTATACATCCACACACATATATTCATTCATATTAAATTTGATTAGACTCCATTAAAGAATGACATTTTGGAGGCCGATCACTTAGCCTCTCCCATAAACTTAGAAAATGGTGATGACCACCCAAGATTCCTAGAATTTAGAGCTAAGGTTGACATGTCAAACCCAACATTTGAAATTCGAATATTGTTTAATGACTACTTGAAGTTTAAGGAGGCAATAAGAGAATATAAAATCAAGTGTGATTATCTTTTGCTTATTGTGAAGAATGAATCTGATAGGGTAAGGTACAAATGTGAGAATTGTGAATGGGAGATTTATGCATCAACCAAAAAAGAGCATGGATCACTACAAGAGAAAACTTTGAAAAATGTACACAGTTGTGCTAGAGAATTCTATAGTAGGATGGTAACTGCAAAGTGGGTTGCAAGGAGATATCTTGAGAAATTTAGGAGCAACCCACAAATGAGATTAGCTGATATCATGAATGGTGTAAAGAGATGATTTCCAAGTTGAAATTTCTATTGATAAAGCATATAAGCTAGGTAGATTGCCCTTGAGATACTCCAAGGTAGATTTGAGAATCAATTTGAAAGAGTGAGGGATTACTGTGCAAAGGTGTTAAGATCTAACCTTGGTAGTACTGTTGTGCTTTCTACCTCAATTACCCAGAAATTTGAGAGGATGTACATATGTTTGGATGCAGGCAAGAAATGACTATTAGATGGATGCAGGCCAATTATTAGTGTGGATGCATGCCATTTAAGAGGTTTCTTGAAGGGACAAATACTGACAGCTATGGGAATTGATGGTAATGATGTGATGTATCCCATTACTTTTACTATTTATGAAAGTGAGAATAGACAAAGCTGGGAGTGGTTCTTAGAACAGTTCATGCGTGACATTGATCCACAAGAAAAAATAAATTGGACCTTTATTTCTGACCAACAAAAGGTTAGTCAACTATGCATATCATGTTTACTTTATAACCTTCTTATATGCATATCATGTTGACTTATTTTTCTGTTCTTATACAGGGACTAGTGTCTGTAGTCTCAGGAGTAGTATCTGAAGGAAACATCAGGTTTTGTGTTAGGCATTTATATGCCAATTTCAAGAACAAATTTAAAGGAAAAGTTCTTAATGAGCTTGTGTGGGGAGTAGCAAAAGAGACAACCAAGGCAGGAAATGAGGCAAAGATGAAAGCAATTAAGCACATCAACATTCAAGCTTATGAGCATTTAAAGGAAATAAAGGAAGTTCATTGGTGTAGGCATGCATTTAGCACTGTGCCTAAGTGTGACATGTTGTTGAACAATCTGTGTGAAGTTTTTAACTCCAAGTTAATAACAGCAAAGGACAAGTCACTACTTACTATGTGTGAGATGATAAGAAGGTACTTCATGACAAGGATTGTCAAGAATAGAGAAGCAATGAACAAAGTCAGTGGCCCACTATGTCCAAGAATTCAAAACAAGTTAAACATCAACAAGATAGAGAGTAGAAACTCAAAAAATGATTTGCTGGAGGAAACAGATTTGAGGTAACTTGTAAGGGGAAGTAGTATAAAGTGGATATAGCAGCAAAGAAGTGTGCATGCTACAAGTGGGATTTAACAGGCATCTCATGCAAGCATGCAGTTTTTGTAATTGAACATAAGAAGCACATACCAGAAGACTATGTGGATGACTACTTCAAGGTTGAGACTTACCATAGGGTCTATCCTCACCTCATTCAGCCTACAAATGGTGAAGAATTATGGCCAATGGGAGCTGGCAATAAGGTGATGCCTCCAGACATGAGGAAACAACCTGGTAGGCCTAAAAGAAATCAGAGGGAGAAAGATGCTGATGAGCCAAGAAACCCCCATATATAAGCTGAGGAAGTTAGCTGCTCCACAAAAATGTGGCAAATGTGGACAATTTGGCCATAAAAAAAGATCATGCAATGTGGATGTGGATCAAATTTCTAGAGGCACAATTTTCTATAGCTCAAACTTCTACTGCTGGGTTTAAAAAAAAAGTTGGTAAGAGCAAATCAACTAAAATAGTGTTTATGGGATTCAGAGTTGCATCTGATGTTGAAAGTGTGAGTGTTTCCTATCATTTGGTTATAAATATTTGAATTGTGTTTACAATTGTTTGCTGTAATTGTTTGCATCTTATGTGTCATAGGGAAGGAGAAATAAAAAGTATAATGCTGGAGCATCTACATCTCATCACTCTTCAATGACACAGGAAAATGTGAGTTTCTGTCAGTTAGTTAATTTTTGTCAATGCCTTATTTTTTAGTTGTTGATTACTTTAACTAAAACATTCTTCTCTTGTAGGTTTCAAGCCAGAGAAGTGTTGCTAGTGGAACTAGAAGAAGTGTTGCCCAAAGGGCTGGAACTGGAATAAGTGGAGCAAGTGGAACCCCAAGAAGTGATGCTGAAGTAAGTGGAAGACAATGATGGAACTCCAAGAAGTGTTGTCAATCATATTTTGTGTACATAATATGACGTGTATTTAGTAAACTATTCTTTTTGAAGAAATAGCTTACTTATTGATGGTTATTATGGAGATATTTTGTGATGTAGCAAATTTTTTATGTTGTAACCTAGAGGAAACAGCTTAGCTACAAATGGTTACCTTATTGGCTTATGGAGATATTTTGTGTTGTAGCCAATCTTTTGTGTTTTAACCTTAGATTGATATTTTGTGTAGTTACCTTATTGACTGAAAATTGATAATTATTAAAAGACCTATTTGGAACAATATATTATTTCTATTAAAGAAAATATAATGTGTATTCTGATGGTTTATATATATGTAAGATACAGAATAAAATTTAAATTCTTTATCAATTAATGTAATGTCAGTTTTACATTATAGTATGTGATGACAAATATTTAGTTTATGGTTCCCTATTTGGCTACTGATGGTGATACTTTGACTATTATATAGCTTTTGATAAGTGTTAGGAAAATGGGAAAGGAAGTTGTAACATTGTCAAACATTCCATAACTCAAAAACATTGTCAAAATCATTGATTACAACAACATTGTTAACTTCAAACATTTCATAACTCAAAAACATTATCAAATTCAATGATTACAACAACATTGTTAACTTCTTATGGTAAATACAGTTGATTTCCTTTCTCATTTGGCACAGCTAATATCATCACTACACACACTACAAAACAAAAAAAAAAAAACTCAAGTTAATTCCAAATAGTAGTCTTCTCTCCTACTTCTGGTGCAATTCATGCAGCACTACAATCATATTCTTCCTGGTCATGTTTCTCGCTTCCATCTTCATTAATCTAACATATTTTGATAAGTTTTGGTCTGCTAACTCTGCAATCTTCATCAAATTTGTACTGTTCAACTCCTCTACCTTGTGAAGATCCTCAGCTAAGCCATTAATCAGTCGCAATAATCTAGGGATGATTTCCATTTATTTTTCACACATTGGAGGATCACACCATACAAAAAACCTACATCCATTACCTCTCTACAATACTTGAACACAAAATGTAGTGCAATGATTAAGACAATTTCAAAACTTGATAAATACAAAATGTATTGCCATGATTAAGACAAATTCATACCTCATAATTGGCACAATTCCAAAATCTTCTGCCAAGACTAACATCTTTCCATGATGTTTTGAACTGTGCAACTTGGTTACATTGGCAAAATAGCACAGTTTCTTGTGGGACATTACACCCTACCCAAACTCCTACCCACATTCCTTGATGAGGATGAGGTTGCAAAAGACATAACCTACAAAACTCACAAATCACAGTAATTTGCCCCCAAAAAAGCCCTAATCAAAAACTACAAATCAAAAACCAGAAATCAAAAACCCCAAAAACCTGAAATATTAATCTTTCCAAAATCTTCAACAGAACCCAACTATCAATTTTGATCCCACCTCCTTCCTCTTCAACGTGATACCATTTCTTCTCTAATTGAGACGAGTGTCACGAGAGAGAGAGAGAGAGAGAGAGAGAGAGAGAGAGAGAGAGAGAAGAGAGTACTTTGTATCGTGGACTCGGGGGTATTTTAATACCAAATAGAACAGCGTTGTTTTGGAGTATCAAATTGGTTTTGAGTGTGCCAAGATAAAGCGTCGTCATTTTGGGTGTGATGATGTGTAAAAAATTGCCACATCAGCGTACTGGGCACATGCTCTTAAAGCTAGAGTGTCACTTAATGTCTAGGGGCTAACGTTTTTTAGACGGGAGGGTTAAAGTACAGACAAACCTCAACTAAGAGGGAGCGAATCAAAATTTGAAAACATTAGGAAACAAAATCAAAATCAGCCAAACTTAAAGGGTGTACAATGTATTTCAGTCTAGATGAAAACTTTATAACCAAAATAACTGGTTTCCCTTTTTTTTTTTTTTTTTTGATACGTGGCTTATGAATTGTTAAAATAGGTTACTCCAACTAAATTCTATCACCAAAAATTTAAGAAATTTAAAATAAAAATGATTATTTCATTTAATTATCTTGATTATTTATCATAATTTTAAATTTCATCATAAATAAAAGTTGCATCCTACGTACTGTACTGTACTTGGACCGAGTGGCTCTATATATGTGTTACACAATGTGAAATTAATGCGCTTATGCCACATAGCTCATTATTTATTAAATTAGTTTATTATAAGTAGAACTCTATCAAATTTTCAAGTGTCTCACTAATATATATATATATATATATATATATATATATATATATATATATATATATTTTTTACTAAAACACACTAATTATCAAATTAGTTTCAATTATATTAGTAAAATGTTTTCTTCAATCTATATAGTATGAAATTATGTATACATATAGCACATATAGCCAAGTTTATAACTATCCTCCACTTTAAAGTACATATCCTCCTTTGAAAAGTTACAATAATTCATTAATAATAGCGTCTATTTTTGCCTATCGATTCTTTCTACATAAAAAATAACAAAAAATAATAATTTGAGAAGTAAAGTTGAGAAGGATGAGAACCTATGAACTTATGTCCCCAATGAGATTTTTTTTTTTTTTTTTCCTCCTCTTAATGAATACACCAACGACATATTTAATAATTGGTTGAACCAATGTTTGGATGAAAGGGGATGGGAGAGAGGAGAAGCGAAGATGACGACCGGAATGTACTAAATTTCAATCACCTTCCTCTCTACTCTCCCTTCATCTTTCTGTTCCAAACATGGCCCAATAGAAGAGACAGAGTTGGGAGTATCGGCAAGCATAAGAAAAAATGAGATACAAGTGACCACACGCAGCTCTAATCGACTGTTACTTAGTGGCACTAGGTAGAAAGATCCCAAACAGGTTAGTATGCCATTAGAAAAGTAAAAGATAAACTATGTCATGGATAGTAGTACTTTCAGGGAAAGATTAAATACAATAACCCAAAATGAGATTTAACTCCTCACCAATTACCATAATCTGATGCTCAAGTCATTGGCAAAAAAGGAGAGTTAATAGAGTATATGCCCCTGCCATACATTGACAAAGTATACATCCATACACAACTAGTCACTACCCACTACCTTATTCAACATTTCTCTTATCGTTGCTGGATTTAGCACTCGCTCCTTTTGGGAAATCCACTAAGTCGTTCTCATAATGAGTTCCTATCAGGGAAGGTGTTTTGGCCTCAGAAGCGTGGGACTCGTCGGGTAAATTTTCTCCAAGGCTTTGAGCAGCTTCTAGCTCACACTTAGAGGCATCAGAATTCTCAGGCAGTTTTCCTCCAGGCTTTTGAGTAGATTCCAACTCCTCACAGTTGATGGGATCAGAGTTTTCAGGCTGTTGTCCTCCAGAGTTTTGAGCAGCTTCCAACTCCTCATACTTTGAGATTACTTGCTGAAGCTCATCATGAAGATATAGAGCCTCGTAGAGCATCCCTTCATCATCAGTGGTGCTTTCTACAATCCCCTTAATGACAGGCTGCGACCCCTTGCACTTCTCCAACATGCATATTGTAAGATCTTCCTGCAATAGCACAAGAACTTCTATCAGTTCTCATTATCTTCCATCTATACACATATCTGGTGATTAAGGTGACTAGTCATATGGCAACTCGATTACAAGGGGAAGTAAAAAATTTCCCAGCTACGCATTGAAGGTATATGCTATAAATACAAAAACATATACACACAACTTCACATAATAATCTTTTTTGTTACAATTAGTTTAGGTTTTATTGCCTAGAGACGAGTTCAAATGGCTCTTTTCTAGAAAGGTTCCCTACGTTATAAAAAAAAAATAGTTTAATGCTAAGAGGAACAAATGAACATGCACAAACTACTGAAATTTTAAATAAAAAGGCAACCTATTTATCAATGAATACTGATTTCTTGTTAGAACTTAGAAGTCAGAAAAATACCTTCAAAGGTTTTGGCTCTGTTTCAGTGTTCAATATGCTAGAGAACAGTTCAAGGCTGTTTCGAGTTACAACAAGATATTCTTTCTTTTCTTCGACTGATAGGCTTCGATAATTAAAGGGGAATGAACTACCTCCTGTGTCAGGAATAGGGTATCTCTCAGGTGGAGACATAGGCTGTTGATGAACGTATGACTCCATGGAATACTGAATGGGGAGCGAATTCCCTTCATGTACTAATGGAGGTATGCTTCTTCCTTTCAAGCTCTGTCATAACATCCAGAACAAGAATAGAACATCAGTGTCTTTAGATGTATGAGAACTAAGCATGCCATAAAACAAAGTGCCAAGAGTCATTCCATTCAAACAGCACTCAATGTAACAAATCAAAAGGCACCATCATTAATGAGTAACGCCAAGTTGAACATATATTATACTTTTCAACAGGCTGAAAAGCCAACACATTTTTTGTCCTGATTATTTTCAAGTTCAATTTTTAATTCATTTTCATCATCAAAAGAGAAGAAGGGGGTAGGGGAAATAAAATAAAAAAGTTCAAAAGTAATAAAATTCCAGACAGCTGAAAACAAGCTGACCCATTATAAGTTAGATTGTATGTTAAAAATATTGAGACTGTGCAGAAGTGTTGTAATCTAAATATGCAGTAACTTCTACCCTAAATTTTAAGACAGTTTTGGCTTTAGGCCATCCGGTAGAAATGATGGAAAATAGTGATGATAGAAAAATAAAAAGGAACAATGGAAAAGCGAGAGGATGAAGAAGATATGAGTTTTTTCCATCATGTGTGTTTGGTATAGGAGATGAAAAAGTGGGAGGATAGAAAATAAATAAATATATTTATATTTCCTTTGTTTGGTTGAGAAGAATATTGAGAGGATAGAAATGTAGTTTATATTTATTGTTTTTCCCTTATTACATAAAAAGTAATTGTTCTTTAGTATATATGAAATAAATTTTTAAAGTGCTATGTAAGAAAAAAATTATGTGATTAACTAAGTTACTTGGATGATAGCTTAATGAATGCATCAAATTTATTATATTATTTTATTTTATTTCTCCACTCATCCATTTTATATAAGAAAAACATAAGGTTATTAGCTAAAAGTTAAGGTGACTTAATTAAAGTGAATTCATCAAATTTATTACTAATTTATTTGATTTCTGTACCAATTCATTTTACTAAGAAAATTATTGTAATTAGCTTAGTTAAGATGACACTTTATAAAGGTGAACCTATTACATTTATTATTTTATCTTATTTTATTTCTTTACCCATCCATTTTGTTTAGTCCCAATAAAAAGGAAATCATCATCGTTACCATACTAACCACTTTCAATCTCATTGACAATTAACTTTTATTTACACATAAAAAGGAAACCATCATCCTCATCTTTTATTTACACATAACCATCACAAATCTGATACAACTACAATAAAAATGATGCCCTTTATTATATTGTACAACAAATGTTAAGCCTACAACTTGTAAATAAAACTCATAACCCAATCAGCATTATTATCACAGAGAGCACATACTTTGCTATGGCTACAATTAAGCTGTACTTTTCCAAGCAGCAACAGGGCAATACTTGGCCTGTTTTTAATCAACTCAAATCTCAACCCTGACCACGGTAAATGGAACAAGAAAACAGAAGTAATGCTACAGAGATTGTTATGTTAGCAAAGCCAAGGACGGATTGAACAGCATATGCTCTCAAGCACAACAAAGGCGAAAGCTCTTAGGTGACCATTGCGTATGTTTTGAGAAACAAGCCTTTGGATTTGTCACCATCAACATCAATATAGCAAATGCAACTATGTCACACTATCTATTTTATTATTAGAATAAGAACTTGTGGTGCTAAATGTCAAACATTAGAAAAGTCATTTGAATGACAAATTTATTAGTAGCATAATGGAAACAAAGAAAACTATTTAGAACAGAGTTTTACACTAATAAAAACAATTTTGTTATAGTATCATGGGATAAAACACTTCAAACACACAAGGAAAAATTGAAGCAGCATTAGCTCTTAGGCGGCCGCCGCGAATGTTTTGAGAAACAAGCCTTTGGATTTATAATCATAGGCTATTATATAACAAAGTACATAACTACTGAATATTTAGAAAAAGTAAAAAATAAAAAAGAGTTGACAGTCCCACCAAATGTAAAATTCCAGACAATAAGATTTAGCAATTTGAAAAATAAAAATTATGGAAGGCAAAAAGTTACAACCTAGGAAACAACCTGAACAAATTAGAATTTACTGCAATCAAATGGAAGCAACATAGCATAACAAAGAAAAGGAACTGAATAGCTAGGAAAATTTATCGAAGCAGACAATGGCCAATAGTCTCTATATACAGAGGTGAAGGGGATAATAAGTTTCATACTAGCTCTCAAGACCAGCAAAGGCAACCACTGTGGGATTCTTAATAAGACAATTATTTTACAAGACTGCATATGTAAAAGTTACCACTCAATATCTTTGTTATTTGTTTGTTGATAACGTAGGGAATCTTTCTAAATAAGAGCTATTTGGACTCACCTTTAGACAGTAAAACCTACGAGTAACTGACCCTACCTGCCAAAACCCGTTGCCGGGTAATCTAGGGACATTCCCCCTACCTACTCAATATCTAAAAACAATAACATCTTAATATCTCCATTACGAAAAAGAACATTTAACATAGCAACAACTATAGGTTCTAGACCAGCATACTAGGTGAATAAAGTAATGAACTCAAAGAAGTAAATGTGGAAACTTAGAAGTAATATTAACAGCATGTACCACCCTATAATGATCAGAAAGACATCAAAAGAGTAAGCTGACAAAGTGAAACAGATGGATTAATATGAGGAACCTAAAGCAATTAGAACACTGCTAAAGGGGCAGATGTAAAGTTCCCAAATAAAAGGAAAAAAATCTCAAAAAAACATAACAATATGAAATTCCCATACTAAAGCATATAACAAATGTGTATCTCCCAAATATGTTAACAACACAACACAAATACCAGACAAGCACAGTGATGCGTAGTAACCGTTGGAAATTAAATTCCTAAACATTTTGCCAATATAAAGTTATAATCTTTATATAACAAAAAACTAATTGGTGTCTTGGTCCTCATACCGTATCCATAAAGAAATATAAACTTTACAAAATAGAGAGAGAGAGAGAGAGCCACAAAACATAATTAAGCAAGAATTGAGAGGACTAACCATGTAAGTCTGACGAAAGACAGGTAGATAAGCAAGGTCCTCAGACTCTCCCCAAGCTCTAATCAAATCCATACCCTTTTTCTTATTTCCCTGATGTGTCTGCGGATTATCAATCATCTTCACCATCTCATCCAACACTTTCTCCGAAGCCACCTCCGAGAACACTTTCTCACAATTCATAGCGCAAGTCTCCAATAAATCAAGGCTCAGCCTCTGGCTCTTTCCAGTCCCCGAGATCTTCTTCCTGATAGCCCTGACGATCTCCGTCCCACTAATCTCTTCGGCATTGATCATCTTGCATATTCGTAAGTTGAGTCCCCAGTTGGGACCCTCTGCCTCCATGTTAATGGTGTCGGAAGTGGCTTCGTCGACCAGTTTGGACTCGGGTGTTGGGGTTTGGAGGATTTCCTTCACTTTTTCGGTTACGAGTCGACCCATTTGAGCTCCTCCAGTCTTCAAACGCACACCCAATTGCGCTAGCTTCAACTTGTCCATTACTAATTCTGAAACTTGGGTCAGGTAATTGTAGTAATAGTTGTGGAGAATGAAGATTTGGGTAGAGACAGGAAGACGATAATAGTAATATTGATTTGTATTGCTTTTTGTTCTTTAGTTTGAGGACTGATTTTTTTGTTTGTTGTCATTGGAATAGTCAAATGAAATGAATCTGAGATACGCGTGGGCGTGGCTTGGTCTGCCACCTCGTAGATTCTTGGTTTACGACTTTACTCTGCCACTTTTATCCTCAATACATTGCACCCGTCAGACAAATCAACGTGTAGGTGCACAAGCGTTACACGTAATATTGATTTGTATTTCAATTCCGAAAACTATTATTAAAAAGCAATAAGACATTATTTACAACATAATGACCCAGTCAAGGAGTAACCAACATCAACAACACAAGGATTTTGATAAAACACCAACAACAACAACACACTTTCAACCATTAATTTAGAGATGCCATAATCATCACACTTCAACAAAGATTGAAAAAGCCAACTATAAGTGACAATCCACCACAAATCTAAACCTGGTATAAGAAAATTAGAACAACAGTAGAAGAAAAGAGTCATTCAAACCCGGCATCTCTAAAAGTTCACTACTCTTTCCTCACTTCCCGTATCCACTTGTACAGTACTGCTGCATATATGCTCTATAAACCTCCCTAGTCCCTACCCTCGCTGCTTAGTTCTTGCAGAACGGTTCTTAGCGAGACACGTACAAGGTAATGGCTTTGCCAAGGTTATATTGGGAAGAAACTGAACTTTCGCATTGGTTTATGACTCATGACTCATGACTCATGAGTGCCAACTCTGCTTGTCTTAGGAATGTGGTTATGCAATCATTTTTAAAAAAGAAAAGAAAAAAGGAATGTAGTTATGCATATTAATCATAGTTCGACAATTCAAATATCATTTAAAAAAACTATTAGTATTGTCACGTACCCAAAAGAAAATAAGATATAGTTGATTAATTTATATTTGATTTATTATTAGCATACGATTTTCCAAAAAAAACAGAAGAAGAATCGTGAACAACTGATGTGGTGAAATTCATTGCAATGAACACATATAAAGTTTACCTTAAAAAGGAAAAAATATGTGAGATTTTAGTTTGAACAGATAAGGAACTTTATTAGCCCAAATAGAGGGGGTGGTATGGATATGGATCAAATTTATATTCTTAATTAAAGTAAGTCATACATAAGATTAGAATTGACATTACATTTTTAAAAGTTTGTTTAGCCCATTGTTGTCAAGTAAAAAGAAAGAGAGAGAGAGGGAGTAAAAAAAGAAAAGCAAATCAAAGATGTTGTGATTGAAATGCTTTCTATTTTATTTTATTTTATACTTTATCAAAAATAAAAAAGAATAAATGAAATGCTAAAATACTTAAATCATTATAAATTTTTTTAAAGACTATTATTCTATTATTTTCTTAAAAAAGAAAAGTTATGGAGGCTTAAATTAAATAAAAAAAAAATGTGGTGAAAGTATAAAAATAGTGGAAATGGGGGGACGGAAATATAAAAAAAGGAATTTAGGGGTTTTAGAAATCCCTGAAACTGAGAAAACACCACAATAATCAACAGCTTAAACTTGGTCCTTCTGCGATGGTTTCCCTATCAACTTGGTTCCGATACATAGCCCACAAGCTCGAGTACTCCGTCTCTCTCAGCTGGAAGGTCCTTCACTCCATTCTCTCTCTTTCTTTCTACCCATTTTTCATTTGGGTGATGTTCATGGGTTTTGTTGATTTCATATCCTAGATTGTTGTCCTCTTCTTTGGATTCACATTTTTTACAACATTTATTTTGGTTCCTGTTGATTTTGCATTTGGGTTTTTTTGATTATGGGGTTTTGCTCTGAATGGCAAATGGGTTTTCTAGGATATGGGTGAATTATCATTTTTTTAGCTTTTTTAGATTAAAATGTTTATATTAAACAAGTGTGTTAGTCAAAACAATATTAATAAAGAAGAAGATGATGGTTCTTAGGATTTTCAGCTTATAGATGAAATAGTTGCCTTAGGAGTTAGGGGACACACAAAAAAGATTGTTTGTGTGACCTATGAGAGCTTGACCTTTTGATGTGTGCTTCTCAGGAGATCTAAGGCTCAAGTCTGAAAGTGAGGCATCTTCTTTTAGGCTTGCCTCATTGTGTAATCCTGATAACCTTTTTAGAGCTATTGTAGTGGAATTAATTGTCAACTAAATGGAGTTATACATGATTAAGCAATGCTTGTATCTTGTTGGTTATACTGCACTTGTTTTACTTCAAATAAAAAAATAAAAATTGTTTATGCACAATTATGACCACATCTGTAATGTGATACAGAGCTATAAAAGAGGCCAAATTGCTGACACAGAAATGGGAGATGCCGTTTGGAAGAATCTATTGCAAGGAAAGTTGACATACGTGCACTGGTATAAGGGAGAGCAAATGGCCCCTACTATAGGTCCGCAAGGGGGAACTCTTTTGGTCCGGAAATTACCAGCTGTAGATCCGACGTAATTATACCTTTCTTTTACTGAAGAGAACACTTTTTCTATTCTTTATGCAGCTTAATATATATATATATATATATATATATATTTTTTTTTTTCTAATTTACTTGACAAACTTGAATTTCCCTGTGACAAAAAATAGTTTGTTGAGTTGTTGATCCCTTAGATGACCTTCATAGTAGATATTTCAAATGTTTGTGGGGTTTAAAATGTGGTCTTGTGATTTCCTAATATCTGTATGTAAATGTTTCATAATGTATAAACAACTAGTATTAAGTTTTTTTTTTCTTCGTCCTAAATTGACTGTCAATTCATAAAGTTAAAGCAATTATGTTTTCTACTTTCTCAAGTTACCCGTCAAATAATTTAAAATTATAAAATAAAGCAATTGAAATCTAGTTGGCACGAACTCATAAGAGAAATTTATCTTGTATATAATAGTAGTCGACAGGAAAAATTATAGTGGGAATTTCTTTGGGGTGGAATTGGGAAGGAGAAAAAAGTACACTTGATGGATTGGCAAACTGCATGCACATTGATACGTAAAGGAGGATTAAGTATTCATAAGCTAACTGCATTTAATCAGGTGCTGTTGGGGAAGTGACTATAGAGGTTCACCTGAGAATGAACATTTTTGGAAAAGGAATTTATAAGGCCATTCAAGTGGGGTGGCATTCCTTCTGCAGATTCATTGGGTTTTGGGTTGGAGATGGCAGAAGAATCAGATTTTGGCATGATACTTGGTGTGCTGATGCTAAACTGGCATTTTTATTTCCAGAATTATACCAGATTGTTTCAAATAAAAATGCTAAGGTAAATGAGTATGTGGAGTTCGTTGGAATGCAACTCTTGTCAGGTCTGCTTAGGATTGGGAACTGGAGTAATTTAATATTCTCTTTGAGATGCTATATTCTACTCGGATTGATGTGGACACGGAGCATAAGGTGGTTTGGAAATTAAGTAAAGATGGGTGTTTTAGCATTTGTTTGTGCTATGAGGCATTAAGAGGAGAGTTGTTTCAGATTTCCCTTGGCAGGCAACCCTGAAGGTGGTTTTCTTTGTATAGATGGCTTCTTTGGGAATGATTTTGACAATAGAAAACCTTGTGAGAAGCGGTATGCTGATAGTAAATCGATGAGTAATGTATAAACATGATGGGGAGCATGGTGATCATTTGTTTTCCACTCATTTTTGTGGTTTTTGGTGTAAAATGGGTGATGCCTAAAACAGTGAGAGGAGTTCTTTATTGCTGATGCTGTAGACCTAGTTCTTTTCAAACTAGGGTGTAGAATATAGCTCCATTGTGTTTGATGAGGTAGATATGGAGGGAGAGGAATAGGAGAAAATTTTAAAGGCTAGATTTTTTTTTTTTTTTTTTGATAGGTAATGGGAAAGTATTATTAAAAAAAAAAAACAGCTTATTAGTGTGCATAAAGCATGAACACAAGAGCCTTAAATGATTACAGTGGGGGAAATTTTATGGGCTAGATTTGAATACTGAGAAGTTGAAATCTCAATTTCTTGGGTCTCTTTACTATTGGGTGTCCTTGGATGTTTGTAGACCTCGAATATGTGTGATTTTATGGATTCTTTGTACCTTTATGTGTTGGAATATTTGAGGGTATACAATCCGTATATTCCATATTATCCCTATTTTACTTTTTGTAATCTTTAATTTCAATACAATTGACTTACTTATCAAAAAAAAAATTTCAATACAATTGACTCTGCTTATCAAAAAAGTGAATTGTAAAACACTATTAATATATGATTGTCAACATTATCTGAGCCTCTCAAACATTTTGCCTTTTCAAACATAACACACAATTTGGGTTGGGGTATGTTGTTTTTTGATCCTAGATTTGTTGTTTGGTTTTATGTCCTGTAAATGATAAGTTGACAATGGAGCTGTTTTACAAGGAATTTGAGGGGAGGTGCTCATTGTATTATGCTTCCCTCCTTGGTGGGATAGTCAATTTTGAGATGGCATGTATTCCTAACTGTAAACAGTTTTGAACTAGATCATACTTTTCTGGAGACTTGTTGGCTGTCTCCCGCAAGTATGAGTGAAAGGAGACTTGCTTCTCTTTCCTGAACAGTTTTTTCCTTGAATGATTTGGAAAATTCATGAGATACAACTTTAGAATTCTGTTAAAAGTTTTGGCAAAATATATTTGGAAAGAGATGGAAATTTCATCAAAGTTACAAGGAGAGTTGTTATCAATTAGAATAAGCTTGTGAAACCGTACCTTTTTAAGGATGATACTTTTTGATTTATCTCGTTAAGAGAACCTTTGTTTGTCATGCGGAAGATTCTTACTGAGAAACAGTAGGCACACTCCCTAGTTTGCAGGATTAGCTTACAGATGAAAGGCCAACATATAAGCCTTAGGCTAAAATTTAGGTACAGTTCCTTAGGTCAAGTATATTAGATTCTCTAATTGAATTCAAACATATGATTGCATTAACCAATGAAACACAAACAATGTTATCTTTTCCAAGAATATTTAAATTCAATGTATTTGAATTCAACTAGGAACTTAATGTACTTGACCTAAGGAATTGTATTTAAGTTTTACCCTAAGTTTTATAACAAACTTAAAAAAGTTGACCGGCTTCCCAATCTGAAAATGGAGAAGAGTATCTTCCTAATGGAGATACACCCCAGGTTGATGCTCTTTTATCAGATTGCTTGAGAAAGTATGATAATGTCGCAATGACTCTTTGTAGCAAATGCAAAGTTTTTCACCGATTAATGTGGATTTGGTTAAGTTCATAACTTTTCATGTGTTAATAAGAAAGTTGGAATTTTGGTGTAGTCCAATAGTTTGGATAAAGTTTTCGTGATGATTCTTCCTTGTACATGATATGATTTTTCTTAACAAATATGTTTGTATGCATGATGTTGTAAACATAAAAGTTAGAAACAAAGAAATGATAGCTTTTATTTTGGTTCCACATGCCAAGCTTTTATTTTGGTTCCACATGCCATCCGTTGTTTGCACCCTTTAGGATCGTTTTGATATCACATTTGTTGTCTAGTATCTTGATATCTATTCTTTGACTTACAACTTGATTTTTACAGCCTGCATGTTTCTTTGACAGGCGTGTTTTTGTTGGAGATGTTGTGGTGCTGAAGGACCCCCAGAAATCCGATGACTATCTAGTCAGAAGGTTGGCTGCTATTGAAGGGTATGAAATGGTCTCTAAGGATGAAAAAGATGAGCCTTTTATTCTTGAAAAGGATCAGTGCTGGGTTGTGGCTGACAATGAGAACATACTGCCCAAGGTAAATATCACTTTCTTATCTAACAATTTGATAATTTCATTCAGCCAAATTGTCTGGTTTGCCTAATGGATTACACCACTTCTTTCTACATGGTAAAATATAGGAAAAGCAAATCAGCCGAGAGAAATTACTGTGCTTCCAAGCAATAAGTAAAGTATTAATAGATAATTCCACATATCCATTTTCATTGTTTCTTCTTTCAAATTAGCTTAACGAACTCTAGCTCAAATAGCTCCTCCTCTCTTGTAAGAGTAAGGTGGAGGGTGAACTTGTGTATTCAAGACCAACCGGTTGTTTATGTAACTTACCAATAAAAAAAAAGCTGAGTGAATTACACCAATCTCCCTTGAGGTTTTAGAAAACGACACTCCCCCAATCTATTGAAGAAATGACAGTCAACCCTAAAACCAATGTTTGACCTAACTCTGTTAAAGAAGTGTTTCATTTTTTTTTTTTGCACGAACTTTTTTTTAAATATAACCTTCTTATTTTACCCTTGATTTTTGTTTATCTTCTTCATTTTCACGGATTGAGAATTGTGTGCCATAGAGTGGTTAGGATGAATTATTATATTAAGCATATTGTGATGATTGATTCATGAAATGCCTCAGCATGAATGGATATTTTGCTTCTTTTCTCTAATAGCAGGAAGCCCAGGACAGTCGAATGTTTGGTCCTGTTCCCATGACGGACATTGTTGGGAGAGTAATATATTGCCTTCGAACAGCTGTGGATCATGGCCCTGTGCAGAACAGGTGAGCTGTTCAAGTTCATTTTACTATACCCATTTTTTTTCTTATGGTAGAAAAAGTTCTTGTGATAACTGATACAGAATTTTTTGTGTTACTCTACCAGTCATTTCAGTATGAAGAAGGATTCACCAGTGATGGAAATTGAACTAGATGTTGATGAGATGGCAAAAAATCACAAAGCCTAAACTCTGCCCATAGATTCAGAAAGCACTGACTTGGTTTGTATGTGTTGTTCTTTCCTCCCCATTTTCCCATTGGTTTACTTTTCTTTTATTTTGTTTGAACCACAAAGGAAAAATAAAAAAAGGGGATTTAAAATTGTTCATCAACTATGTAAGTGGAATTATGGTTTATTTATGGTTATCCTTGACTAGGTGTGCCAATTGGGTTATCTGGTCTTTCTTCCCTACTGAAGCATATGAAGCGGCCTGTACCGAATTTTGAGTTTCAGCTATGTTTAACTTTGCGTTAGAACAGTATTCTAGTCTTAAAAACTTGCCGAAAGGGCAAAAAGGAATCAATCTTGTTGCTGTTCTGGATGCTTATATTGGGACTCTGGGCTTGCATTTAATTGCCTGTGAGCTTGCTGTTGTCAAGCGTTGGAAGTATAACATCTGATTCTGAAAAATGTACCTATTTTTCACCCCCCCTGCTAGCCACACCTGGGCTTCTATATTTTCTTTCTGATTATTTGATAGTTACAACAAGGGGATTGGGATTTGAACCGGGTTCTCCTTATAAGGAGAGCAGGTAATGCCATTGAGCTACAAGACTTTTGGTTACTTCTTGGGTTTGTTTTTAACACGCTCTATTTATGCTCCAAAATTATTGTGATAGTCTTCTAGGGAGGGTCAGGTTTTTCATTTCTGTTATAAGATGAATTCACTTATCACTTCTTCTGTTACCGTGCTCCAATGGCTCTGTTTGTCAATTTCTTCCAAAAATATGCTTTGCATTGTTCATCAAATACGATTTTTATTTTTGTTTTTTATAAGGCTGCGTTTGTTGTTTTGGTGTAAAATATTGCTGCCTAAAACCATTTCAAGGTCAACTTCTTTGTTTTTCTTCTTTTTTCTTTTTCCCGTGGGATATGTACAAATGAAATAAACCAAAGGTAAAAGTCTAAAAACAAAGGAACAACGGCTAAAGGCAAAATCATAGCAAGAAAAACAAGCACCGGAAGTTCAATCCTCGAACCTTCTCTAACTTCATTTAGAAAATGAATGATATCATTTGCTTTGAGCAAATTAAGAGAGTTTATCGTTTGCCATGGTCCTCATCATGGTTCACACCACTAGCAAAGTAGGATTCTGGTTCAAACTAGGGGTGTAAGATTCATAGATATAATTGAGAAATCCGCAAGAACTGTATCAAATTGCATCGCATCACGTTAAAACTGATCTTAATAGGTGCAGCCGTGTAGGTGCATGTAATAGGAAAATTGCATTATAAAGTGTAGATACATAAACCCAGAGAAAATTGTACCGCACCTCATTGATTACACTTCTAGTTCAAACCAATTGTAAAGTAGGATTTGAATATTTAAAATCTCAACTATTTATTATTAAATTATTAAATAAGTGGCAATCCTTGTGGTTGGTTGTTGATGATGATTCTCTTTGTCATGACGATATATTTGATATTTTTTGGCCAAAGTGTTACTGAGGCCATTGGCACATCTTAATGCAACATGAAAATATTCTTACTAAATCATCAAATGGAATTTAATAACGTAAGTCAAACAAAAAGAAATATGTTTATAAAAAAAAAAAAGAAATATGTTGGACCAAATTATAGAGTAATTGGGACGACGTCATTATTTCGTCAGAACTCAGAACTAATGTGTTGTATGACATGACATAATTTTTTGTCAATCTGTGTGTAATGTTGTACACAATCAGAATTTAAAACCTGACTTATACGGTGAGCATGTCTTGGATCAATGGCAAAATTAGTGAACAAAATTTTATTGACACATTGATAGCACCACTCAAAGTAAACTTTTAATTTTTAATTTTTTTTTTGGCTCAATCAGTGAACATAAAATTGTACGAAATAAGAATTTTTAGCGCAAATGTTGCTAGTTGTTCAAATTAAAAAAAAAAAAAAAAAAAAAGGATGGGAAGGGTGCAACTCCAGGTCATACAACTCAAACAAGCCATTGCTGCCTCAATAGAACAAGCGTAACTTTTATTCACTATTTTTTCCGGGCCAAATTTGCCAAAAATTATTTATTTATTATTATTTTTTTTCCTTTCGATCAAACATGTCTTTATTGATATTAATTAAAAAAATAGACTGATTGAAAATCGTCTTTAGGAAAGACAACTTTCAACAAAATTTTTAGACGAAAGTCGTCTTTACAAAAGACAACTTTCATATAAATTTTTTTGAAATTTGAAAAAACACGTGAAAGTTGTCTTTTGTAAAGACGACTTTTTATATATATATATTTTTTTTTTTTTTAATTTGAAAAAACATGTGAAAGTTGTCTTTTGTAAAGACGACTTTCATATAATTTTTTTTTTTTTTTGAAATTTTGAAAAAACACGTGAAAAATTATAAACGAAAAAGGCAATAAAAAATCGTTTTTCTTAAAGATGACTTTTACGCGAAAAATTGTCTTTTACAAAGACGATTTGCAATCAGTCTATTTTTCAAATTAATATCAAAAGAGACATGTTTGGCAAATTTGGCCAATTTTTCCTAACCAAACTAAAATGGAGTATACTCATAGGTGAACTAAATAATACGCAAGGAAAAAAGAAGAAGAAGAAGAAGCAATAAATGATATTACTTAAGAAAATTAACATATAATAAATATCCCATTGAAAAATACAAGGATTAATTGTATATTTGGATTAACTCTTTACTAAAAATTTATTTGTTTATTTATAGAAAGTTAATAAAAATACAATTATACTTAAAAAGAGTGAGATTTTAAAAAACTGTATATAAGAAAATAGACTAAAAAAATAAAAAATAATCCAAACTAAAACTAAATTTACCAGAAAAATTAATGTTTGAAGTGATAATTGTTTAAATTAAAATAATAAGGATTAAATTTAGGGTTCTAAAGCCAAAGCTAACCCTATACATTGCATCCTCTAATAAAAAGGATGAAATAAAAAAAACAAACTCTGGTTCAAAATCAAATAGACCCATTAATTTTAATTTGAAATTAGAAACTCCTGAACTTTGAAAATTAGTCAAATTGATCATTATATCTAAACATATATGGATAAATGAATTTAAAAAAATTAAATTAAACATAGTTTTAATAAAATTTTGGTTCAAAAGTATTTTCTTTATTCAAAACAGATATTCTAAAATGAAATGAAACAAATATATTATGAAAATTAAGAAAAAGATGAAGAATTTGGGTCTCAAGTCTCAAAAAAGAAAATAGGAAAAAGAAAAAAGAAAAAAATGAGCATGAGCATGAGCATTTGGGCGGTATTACCCCTAATGAAAGTGCAGATTAGCGAAGGAGTCCCTTATCAATGGGCATATAATATTTGCAAACAAAAGCTGTGTCTGTTCGACACAATAAAATGCTAAACCGCCATTGAACTTTTACTCTTAACCTCTATATGCAATGTTTCAAGCGCTCCACCTCGTCGCCAACAACGTTCCTGGTACTCTCCTCCTCTCTTACTCTTTCTACTTTACGCTCTCTTTGCTTCCTCACTGTATCCCCCGTCATCCTATTTTATCATTTTCCCATTTCTTAGATGCTGTTTTCCGACCAACCAAACAGAGCATTAGGGTTTCGAGTGTGGTTTACCTCAAAAGTGCAAACTTGTTCTTTTTTTAGCTTCCTTTGACGGTTTTGCTTATACATATTGGTCAAGAACATTTTGTTGCTCATGTTGCTGTTCCTCACTTCTCGCTTTTGCTTTGTGAAATTTTGAACATTGTCTGCAATTTTAATCAAGTTTTCTCAAATGGGTATTCGTAGTTTGGTTGGTTGTGGTTTTGGAGTGTTGCTCTTGCTTTTGTTGGTGTGTTGTACTTTGTGTATGTGTGTGGATATGTTACTTGTTGCCGTTAAAAAAGGTCTTGATTCGACTTGTTTCAGGGTATTATTATCGATTGCAAAGTTTATTGGAACATAAATTTCTAGTTTGTATGTTGGTTTTTTAGATTTTTTTAGCATTGCCTACACTGTGTTTGTTGAAATGCCTCCTGGGCTCTTGCATATTTACACATGGTGGGTGCTTTATTGTTTAAGTTTGCATTTTTATTTTGGTTGGTTGGTTATGCCATAAATTTCTACTGGAATTTGTTACTAAGAATGAATTTAGATATAGGGTTCGCATTTTATGTTAGTGTTGTTAAGTTCAAGTTTCACTCTTGTTAGACTCAAGAACTTCTGTAAACTTCACGACTGTAGTTCTTGAATGTATATACCACTTGCCTTGTCTGTTGAGCAGAACACTAGAGTCTGAAGTTGCTCTTTTCTGATTAGTTGAACTTGAAGTTTGAAATAGCTAACAAGAAGTCAGCCTAGACACTTGTCTTCTTCTTCATCTTCTTCTCCTTCTCCCTAGATTGAATTAAGTAGTAGCTTTATTATTTTTTGGGAGGTGGCCTGAGGGTAAGAAATTGATTTGAGACCAGTGCCTCTCTGCATGTTTAATAAGTTAATCTGGACTTTGATGCTTTTGCTTTCATATAGTACATGGCACAAGTGGTTAGTTGTTTTAGTTTGATCCTCTCACAGCATTGATTGTGTGCTACCTAGGCCAATCTTGATTTTCAAGCTTTTGATATGAGCGTGTTCCTGCTTTTTTAAGTTGCCTTCTGAACTTTGTGAGACATGTTATATTTTAATTACCATGTTTATAAGGAAATGTATAGGAGTGAAAACTGGCATCAACAATTTAAATGGTGTTTCAATGATAGTGATTTTGAATGTTTTTGTGACGTGGGATTCGCATCAGATGGCCAAAGGCTGTCTGAATGTTTTAATGCATGTGTGATTGTTTAAAAAAGATGAAAGTTTCTCACGCCTGATTTTTGACATTTTTAATTAAATATACATAGATCATGGCTTTCTTGCAGGTTGTGGAGTGGTAGAAGGCGGATGTCTTCCTTGTTCAGGAGTTTCTGGAAGAGCAGCCACTGTGTCTCCTTCTTCTCGTGTTGACTGTAGGTTCCATTCACAAGTCAAGATTGGATCACTGAAAGGTGCTTCAAAGGGAGTAGCTTTTGTCTGCAAAGCAAGTTCTGGTGGTCAGAGGAGAAACCCAGACTTCTCAAGACAAAACAGGCGTGGGTACTCCAGAAACAGGAACAGGCAAAATGAAGAGAGAGACAATTTTGTTAACCTTGATGAATCTGATTTGTTATCTTCAAAAAATGGACCATTACTCTCCCTCTCCAGTACTCCTAAATTCAATGCAACTGCAACACCTGGACCTAGGGAGAAGGAGATTGTTGAGCTATTTAGAAAGGTCCAAGCTCAGCTTCGAGAGAGAGCTGCAACCAAAGAAGAAAAGAAGATTGAAGCCTTGCAAGGTCAAGGCAAAGAGAGTGAGACTGTGGATTCGCTTCTGAAGTTATTAAGAAAACACTCAGTTGAGCAAAGCAAGAGAAGCAGTGGGATCAATGACAGCAACAAAGACTTCATTTTGGACCAACCAGCACAGATTGACCCAGACAATGAAGAAAAAAGTTCAAGCTTCTTTAATTCAAATAGCAGTTTGAAGGATGAGGCACAAGTACGTAATGCCTCTTCCTCAAGTAGGCCTCCATCAAATTTCCAACGCAAGTCTCCTGTCCCTCGCGTGAAATACCAGCCCATTTATTCTGGTGAGGACACTATCAATACCATTCCACAAGTGAATTCAAGTGAGAAGAGTGAGGACAATCAGGTTGAGAGTGGTTTGAAGACTGAACAAGAGCCAGAGCTGGAGCTTGAACTTGAGCCTGAGCTTGAGCCTGAGCCCATGGTCATGCTTCCAGATGTTGGGCTTGTGAAGTTGTCAGAGGGTGAGCCTTCAGATACTGACGAACCTTATAATAATGAGAATTTAGGTACACAGCCAATGAGTGAACATGTGGATTTGAGTGCATTAAAGCTACTGGAATTGAGGGCACTTGCGAAATCTCGTGGCATAAAGGGGTATTCAAAGATCAAGAAGAGTGAGCTTGTGGAGTTGCTAAGTGGGAGTTCAGTATGATCCATCATGCATGAGAGAAGCAAAAACAAGACACCTTTTTAGCATATCAGATTGTTTTAAAGTGCTTCTTTTTGTTTTGATATTATACATTTCTGATCAGTTTGTTTTGTACTTCTTCCCTTTGAATCCTTCTGAGGATACTGAGGACGTTAAATAGTAGTAAAGCTACCCTTTTTGCATTTCCTAGGGTCTTTATTGGTAGGGTGTCCATGACGAGATTGTTGTTTCTCCTTTTGTGTTACTTTTTGTTCAAAAATGCGTCAGATTCAACTTTCAAGTAGCCTGTGTTGCCGGTTTTGCTGGTAAGATCATATTCGTATTCGAAAGTTTATTCTGACAATTTTCTTTGGACTTTTTCTACAATTTTCTACATCTGTTTTGCTTGATTCATTCGTGATACTATCTCTTTTTTTTTTTTTTTTTTTTTCCAATAATTATAAGTCTTGTCTAATCAAAATTAGCACGTTAAAAATACTTTACTTTTAGAGCAGTCCAAAAAGAAAAAAAATGCAATTATCAAATTTTCTTTATTAATTTTTTTGAGGTATTCTTTATTAAAATTTAATTATCGGTAAGTAATTCTCGCAATTCATGAGTTAAACTCAAAGCTTGATCGGATGATAAAAGTGCCTAAAATCAACCAAATCATAAATAATTTTAGAAAATGTCTAGCACCATATAAAAAACCACAAGTTTTGACATAACTTGTTTAGGTGTGCTGTATTGATTGCTGAAAAGTACTATAGTTTGATTGTTAACCACTCACATATTGCCATAATACCAAATTATGACAAAAGTTGTGGCTTTTTATGTGATCGTACACAAATTAATTTTTATCTACGTAGCATTCCAAATCACTCATGTGTGATTTGTAGCAACTTTGCATGCAATTGTTACTCAATCATATTTTGTACCTAAAATCCAGATTTTCTCATGAATCTTTCCATTTTCACGTCCTTCATTCGTGATATCACATGTAAGAAATTGGAAATACCAAAAAAAATTAAAGACGTACCTCCAACCATGATTGTTCAAGTGTGTGAAAACCCAATTTTATAGAGTTTTTGTAGCCTATGACCTATACTTGTAGAATACCCTTTGATGGAACACGGACTCATTAAAAAGGTAGAGAAAAGACATTGGTGCAACAATCCTCCAATGAAAAGTTCAACAATTGAAAATTATATGATAGGTTAGAACAAGAAAAGACATAGATGCAACAAATGATGCACTATATTCATAGAGAAAGACGAATATGAATTAAAGGAACAAGTACATGAGAACGGAAGTGAATAAACTTAAACGAACAACAACGATTATAAAATGTAGAGAAAAAATAGAAACAGATAACAAAGGTTATAATAAAATAAAGGGTAAATTATACTATTGGTCTCTAACGTTTACCCAAGTTACGCGTTTGGTCCCTAACGTTTAAAATGGACAGAAATGGTCCCTAACGATTCAAAACGATGCACCATTGGTCATTCCGTTAGTTTCAGTTAACTTGGTGTATATGTGGCTAACGGAATTATGACGTGGACAATTTTTAATTGACATGTACTTTTTTTTTAATAACAACTAGGATATGACATGACATACTCATTTAAAAATAACCTAACCAAAAAAAAATTTACCCAATCCAAATAAAAAAAGCCCACCCAAATCAAATTAACCCTTAAATTATATAACAAATGAGTGCTTTTTTCCTCTCTTGTTCTTCACTGCAGCACTGAACATCTTAGCTTGGGATATTAGCTATGCTTCTGAGATGCTTGAACTGAGTTTGTAAATCTGTGGGAAACATGTGTCAACCTTGAAGCTTTTAACTACATTTCTTTAGCAATTGAAGGTAGCCATCTCTCTCCCCTAATCCTTTTTAGTTCTGCAACTCTTTCCTCTTCTCTTTTAGCTGCTGCTTTTGCCGCTGCATCTTTAGCTTCCAGTCTAGCCAATGATTTTTGGCACATATCTCTTGCTGCAGCCATTATATTTTCGCCATCAATAGCAACTGATTGGATCTGTCTTCTAAACTGAAGGCACCATAATAGCATTAAGGAAATACTTTTGTAATATAGCTAATATCCCAAGCTAAGATGTTCAGTGCTGTAGTGAAGAACAAGGGAGGAAGAAAGAACTCTTTTGTAATATAATTTTAGGGTTAATTTGATTTGGGTGGGGTGGGTTAATTTTAATTTGGGTAGGCTTTTTTTATTTGGATTGGGTTAATTTTTTTTGGGTTAGGTTATTTTTAAATGGGTATGCCATGTCATATCCTAGTTGTCATTAAAAAAAAAGTATATGTCAATTAAAAATTATCCACGTCATAATTCCGTTAGCCACGTATACACTAAATTAACAGAAACTAACAGAAGGACCAATGATGCATCGTTTTGAAGCGTTAGGGACCATTTCTACCCATTTTAAACGTTAGGAACCAAACGCGCAACTTGCTTAATAGTCCCCCCAACCAATAAGATAACACCATCTATCCCAATTAATTGAGTTATATTCTAATCACAATCCTAATCACCTCAAAAAAAAAAAAAAAAAAAAAAAAAACCATCTACAAAAAGATCAACCATCACATTGTCCCACTCCCATTCTGACATCGACAATTACCCACCACCAATCCCAAATTCCAATCCATCCAAGTTAAATTGAAAATAAAAATTCACGGCAACCCATTGCCATATTCTGGCACCAAACCATCAACTTTGCACCATCAACATCCTTCGGTTCCAGTTACAACGACAATGGCTTGTTTGAGTGGCGGCAGTGATCAAGACTAATGCCTTGACGAGTTGGTGAAACCATGAGACATTGCTCGCGTCAGAGAAACTCTTGTGCTCATGCTACTTTTGCTTTAGTTTGGAGGAACCAATGGTGAACGATGATAGAAGCGACGACATCGTTGTGACGACATCGTTGTGGGCAGTGGCGAGGGTTCATGAGAGTATTAGATTTGGCAAGGACGGTCCCACATTATGAGCATGGTTGTCAAAATCGGGATACTAGCTAAATCGTTGAGAGAGTGTCATAAATCGAATCGTAGATTTAAATCTTAAATCGTAAGATTCTAATTTCTGTAAATATAAAAAATAAAAAATATACTAGTAATTATAATTCGTAATATATGTTAAAGAATCATTGAAAAATAAATAACTTTTGACATAAAAACTTAAAAAAGGCAATAAGTCATTAACTACTAAATACCAAATGAAAAATTTCAAATTTCAAACTTATAAGTTTTTAAGTATTAATACCACAAGCATATATAATGTTTCAAATAATAACACAACAAATAATAATGTCTTCCAATCATTTTCTACAATAATAATTTTGTGATAAAAGTAACACATTACATAATGTTGAATGTGAATAATTAAGATTTGGATTGATTTGATGAATGTTTTCCTTAAATGGGATATCATCACCGCAAAATTTTCATCTATGTCGTTTTTTTTCATCTGAATCGTCCACAGTGTGTGGGCTCAATAATTTCTCACAACATGATATTGCTTTGAATGATAAAAAAAAAAAAAAAAAAAAAAAGAAAGAGGCGTGGCTAACGTTACTATTGAACTTATCCTGTTATTCACTTTTGGCAACATTACGTTTCCTGTCACAGAGTGAAACAGAACATTCCTTCTCTGCTAAGGTTCTGAAACTATAAAGGTGAGTGTTGAGAGAATTTTAAGATTTTGCTGTGTCTTTGGAGTCTTTTGGCTTCTGGTTCTGGCTTTGTCTCTCTCATTTTCATTCTTGCCCAATACCAACATTTGTTTTCTGAGTCTTGAATTATGGGCCAAAGTCTTGAATCCATGAGCCAAAAACGACCCACAGCCGAGTTGCTCTATGAACTGGCCACCACTGGAAACGTCGAAGCCATTAAAACTCTTTGCAGACAAGGTGCTAGCCTTGAGGTAAACCTATCCTTTTTTTTTTCTTCTTCAAAACCTTCAATTTACATCGTATCCTTGATTTTTGATATGTTTTGAACATCCTAGCATAATGGGTTTTTGCATAGTTATTGATTATTGTCACTGTGCAAGAATTAAGTTTGTTTATTGGGAAACAATTTTTGTGCAAGATTAACTCAGGAAAAGCTTTCATATTGATATAGTTATCAATGTTGTTATGGTAAAAGCTTAAACTTTGTTATTGGAAATGGGCTGGACATATGATGAATATCAATCACATAGCCTTGATGGCGAACTACGCTATAATTTGTAGAAATCTTCTTCTATTGAGAATATGGGGTTTTAAAGACTCGTATTCAACCATGTCCAGCACTTATTTCTTAGGGAGTGCGTCATCTACCTGTAATGAAATAAGAAATCTGGTGAGAGAATGAGCCATCAGCTTGGGGATTACCATTTTCTTTTGCTCACATATCGATGTCAGGCCTAGACTTCTGTCGTCACGTTCCATGACTGAAGCAATTATAGCACCACATGAAAATTCTGGAACTTGGGATTTCTGTGCTTTCACCTTCTCATTATTTAGACCTCTTCCTTCATTCATAAGAAAATAAGTTAGTATCTAGTGCATGTCCTCTATGTCAATCATAACGAAATGAGTCATTAGCTTTGACATTGATGAGAAAGAACTGGTGTAAGTGATGTTTTAAATGTTATCTTTTCTCAAACTGATTACTCCTTATGTCACAACTAATGCTTGATAATTTGGTGCAAAGCTGTAAAAAATTGCTCTATGTGTGTGTGTTTCCATGGAGACTGAGTTCTTTTTTGTTACAGTGGATTGACAGAGAAGGAAAGACCCCCCTCATTGTGGCATGCATGAATCACGAATTGTTTGATGTTGCCAAAAATCTGATTGAATTGGGTGCCAATGTACATGCTTATCGTCCCGGTATGCTTGTGAAAGTACTTACATTGTCCACTGGCTCATTGGTTATTATGTGACAAATATTAATTGGTATTTGGCTATATGTCATATTTTGGATGTCAGCTAGCTTGTTGCATAACACATACAAGGCTTTCTCATGTTTAATTTGATTCGTATTTGAATCATAAGTCAGTAATGATTATTTATAATAATACTACTAATAACAGATAAAGGTACTAAGTTAAGCTTGTAAGGAAGTTTTAACCAATAATACTACTAAGAACATGCAAGTTGAATTCATTCTTCTTCATTATTTTTGTAATAGGGCGTCATGCGGGTACTCCTTTACATCATGCAGCAAAAAGAGGCTTGGAACAGTCTGTTAAGTTACTTCTTTCCCATGGAGGTTTGTCTTGAACTATCAATTTGGGTTATGTCTTTGTGGCTGTAATAAACCTTTAAATCATCTATTAGTGTAACAACTATTTTGTCACAAGTCGAAAGACCTTGTTAATTGATTAATGTTTCAGCAAATGCTCTGGTGAGGAATGATGATTGTCAAACTCCACTTGATGTTGCTAGAATAAAGGGGCATACCAATGTTGTTCGTGCGATTGAGGTATGCTTGACAAATCTAGAAGTAAAAAATTACTCAAAAGTTTTCTATCTGTATCTGTATGGTTTAACATGGTCAAACTTTTACTTTTCATTTGTTGCATTTTAGAATCATATTTGCTATTTCTCTGGCTGGCTGCGGGAATTTTATGGTCCAGGATTTCTTGAAGCATTAGCGCCTCAACTGTTATCAAGAAAAATGTTCGTATAATGTCCACTTTCGTTATTGTTAGTTCATTTCATGTTATGCTCTTTGGATAGAATCATTTTTCTCGTAAAAACAATGTTATGTTATTAATATTCCTGCACCTATGGGACATTTCTAATGCTTATAGATTCAAACTCTACTTTTACTTTCCAAGGGAAATTTGAAGTGTTCTATTATTATAAAAAATGTGTATACGTATGTGCTGATTTTTGTTCATCACTTGTAGTTGGGTTGTTGTTATACCTTGTGGTTCCAGTAATTCTACAATGGCTCGCAAAATGGAGCTTGCCCTTTATCCTACTTTGCAGGTATAACAGAACATAATTTGTGAGCTTTTTTCTTGTATTATGACCTGAATTTCTTTGGTTGTTGAAATGTGTTTTATCTTTTTGGTTTCCATAACGTGTTATGAAATTGTATGATGAGAAAAGATGGAATGAGAGAGACTACCACAAAGTGTGGCTGGCACCTCAATATGCATTATGGCTTAAAAAGTAGAAGTGTAGTATGGCCCTGAGTATTTGATAATTCTGTTGACATTCCCCCTCAAATTGGAGCATAGATGTCCTTTTTCCCTTGGGTCAAAGAGTGTTTGTGAGTGCTCGTACACGTGTGCACAGATGTGTGTGCATGTGTCTTAGCCTTTCTTTCTCGGTATATGCTTGGTCACTTAAGTTGCTCACCTGTTCTGTACTTAAGATATGTGAAGTAAATGGAAAATGTTCTATGCTAGAAGACACTAAGAAGGCTTCTTATCTTATTGCTTTTTAGTCCCTTTTCTTTCTCAGTCTCTTTATTCTATTTTTGTGCCATTTAGGGAGAGTTTGATGGAAAATATATTTTATATTGGTAAGTTACAAACTCTTAGTGGGTCTTGAATGCATGATCTTTCCCTCCATCCCATTATTGAAGGAGGAGGAAGTAACATTTGAGTTAGAGCTCATTGACAAGTTTTGCTTAAGGTTGTTCATCGGCTTTGTGTGGTCGGTTTTTGCCGAGTTTTCTCACCGCACCGCTCTTGTTGGTTTCTCAAAATTGGGAACTGAGCTGCATCGGTACATGGGGGGAAGCCGAGCTGCACTACACTTGGTCTTTAGGCTTGATGCTGCCAATTTTTGAATTTGATTGGTTAAAAACCAGAAAAAATCTGGCAGATCACAAACATCACCAAAGGTCCAAAGCCTAAGAGCAGACAAGCAGTGATGTGCAAAACAAAGGAAAAAAAGAAAGGAGGAGGACTCACTGCGAAAGATGGTTTTAGTGCAAAGACGATCTGGAAAACAAGGTGATGGAAAAGTAGTGGTGAGTCAACCATCGAGCAAGAGAGAGGCGGGGGTGAGATTTGAGTGGTTTTTCTCGCTCATCAACTTCCAATCTCCCAAAGGCTCTAGCTCGCACATCAATGGCACAAGAAAAACTGTTATTTTTTTCCTTAATTTTTGTTTTTTTGTGTGTGGAATTTGGGAATGAGGCTGAGATTTTGAGAGGAGAAAAACTGGGAGGGGGGATTTGGGGGGAAATAGAAGGGGAGGTGAGTTTCTGTTCCAACCATTTTAGCCGACACCGTCGATGGCCGCCTCTGGCAGTAGGTTACAGCTGGTTTGGTTGGCCTGATGAACAACCCTAGTTTTGATGGAAAATCTTATCTACCACACACATCTCCCTCTTCCCTTAATCTTTTTTAATTAGTAATATTTCTTAATTTTCTTTAAATTAAATTAACTTATTGGGTAAAGGAAAGGCGTGGCTTTGAGGGATGGTTTACGCCATTCAGTCTTTGTTCAGCTGCTCGGTTCCCCTCCTCCTCCTCCTTAGCATAGATACCAATAACTACGACCTTGTCATTTATTACATATTGTCATTGCAAATGTCACTATCTTTCAGTATTGGGAGAAAAGTCCCGATTTAAGGACCAGGTGGCAAGTGGTTCAATCTGACATGCTTATAGGTTCATTGAAATTTCTACTGTATTTACCATGTGGATCCACATGGATTTCATTGGTTCAGCATATCTTAATTGCAGGGATCAAATATAGACTTCTTAAGCTTTGTAAAGGTTGCATAATTGAAAACTCACGTGGATTAATCTAACTGAATCATTGAGCACTACACACAAAAAAAAAAAAAAAAAAACATAAAAATATGTATACTAAGAAAAATTACTTAATAATTCTTTGTAAATTTTATGAGTCTTCACTCTTCAGATTCTATGCCTGGATACTAATGTAATATTTGTGTCCATGATTTGGTAATTTAATTGATTCTGGTGAGGATTTCCCCTCTATAAGAATTTTAAACCACTTCTTAAATTTACCATTTGGTTTCACAAGTCTTAGTTGGATCCAAATCGTAGCATTTGAGTTGCTACAGCCACAACAGTGGTCCTGTTGTTGGCTGGTGGCTGATTGATTATTATTGCTGCAGCAATAAATTTATCACTTATTCATGTGGTTCTCTGGCACCGCTGCATTGACCACATGGTATGAGAAGTTGGGTTGGGTACTTATCCCTGTGCTGCATTCTGCTATATTTTAGCAAACCCCCTTCTGGTGAGCATCCACTAAAATTTGTTGAGCCACTAGTACAGCAGCCTCAAATACTGGTTCGCGGTTGCCTACTGGCTGAACTTGTAGAGTATTTCCTTCTAAGAGTCGGGTAATATGACTTATAGTTTGTACATCAAAACATAAAAACTGTCTTTACAATTTAATATACTACTCTCATTTATTTGTTTCAAACTTTAATTTTGATCAATTAACAGGATGCACAGCCTCGTACAGTTATTGCTCTTTGGAAGGCCAAAATTGTGGAACCCAAATTTCAGCAAATGGATCCGGCACTCACTATATTTGACCAGTCTACTAGTAATTTCTTGCCAATGAAACTATTACCTCTAGATTATTTGTTAATGGCAATATTTGTTACATGAATACTTAAATTTATCTGGACACCAAAGAATCTCTATTTGCAATATTCCTACGTAGTTGATGTGTCAGCTGGACTTATTAAATTACTGCTCTTGGTTTTCTCACTTGCTCATGTTCCCAGAATTAAAGTACTAGTCTTTTGGGCACATCTAGTCCTATTTTTTGGAGGGAAGGAGAGAGGGGTGGGGGGGGGGGGGGGGAGAGTTACGCGATACCTACAATCTTTGCTTCATATGGGTAGATATTTTGTATTGCTTTGATAATGGATAATTTTTTTTTTGAGAGGTGGGGGGGGGGGGGGGAGAGTTACGCGATACCTACAATCTTTGCTTCATATGGGTAGATATTTTGTATTGCTTTGATAATGGATAATTTTTTTTTTTTGATAGGTAAGAAAATTTTTATTGAATGAATAAAAAATAATGGACTACAAATGCACTAGATGTGAACATGTAGTGTCAGACAATTAGCTTCTGAAGTTACATAGATCAATAAATTCTAAGAAAGTATGGAATGAAAACACCCATTTGCCGTCATCCAATCAAAGAGTGTTCGAAGGAGGAGCAATCTGAGATCAAGAGTACTTCGATCACCATCCTCAAAAATCCTTAAATTTCTTTCCCTCCATAAGCACCACAATAAGCAGTGCGGAACTGCTGCCCAGATTTCATAACTTAGTTCCCTCCCAAACTTGCCTTGCCAACAAGAAATCAAATCAGAGCTTACAAGGCATGACCCAAGAAAGCCCAAACAGGGAAAACACAAAAGACCACAAGTCATAGGCTATAGGGCAGTGAAGAAACAGGTGATCAATGGACTATCCATTCGCTTTGCACATACAACACCAGCTCACTAGGATGATGTTCCGTTTCCGAAGATTGTCCGCAGTTAAAATTTTTCCCAAGCATGCTGTCCAAAAAAAGAAAGCCACTCGTGGCGGGGCTTTGGGTTTCCAAATAGCTTTCCATGGAAACTCCACAGCCACACTGGGGAAAAGAGCTTTGTAGAATCTGCTAACTGAAAAATCTTTTTTATTGGAAAGTCGCCATATAAGAATATCCTCACCATGCCCCTTAACTTTGGCTGAATATATAAGGTCCAGAAAAGTTGAGACGGACTCCAGCTCCCAATCTTGTATAGAACGAGAGAACTGCAGCTCCCAGTGAAGGCAGCCATTGCGAGAATCCATGTGATCCCTCACTAACGCATCCTTGTTTCAGGCTAACCGAAATAGTTCAAGGTAATTGTCCTTTAAAGGACCCTCACCACACTAAAAATCCAGCCAGAATCTGGTTCGAGACCCATCTTCAACCTCGAACTTGAAAAACTGTGAGAATTTGTCCCAACCCTTCCTTATATGTTTCCACAACCCAACCCCACCCTGAACAGAATTAGAAGACCACCCACCAATTAAAGAGCCATACTTCCCCACAATGACTTGTCTCCAAAGCGCTTCCCTTTCTATACCGAATCTCCAAAACCACTTCCCCAATAGAGCCTCATTAAAGAGTCTCAGGTTCTTGACAGCCAGCCCGCCTTGATTGTAAGGGGTACAGATTTTACTCCACTTAACCAAAGGAAATTTATGCTTCTCCCCTATCCCACTCCAAAGGAAATTCCTTTGGATACGATCAATGTGGCTGGCCACATCAGCAGGAATAGGGAATAAAGACAGGAAATATGTAGGAAGGCTAGAGAGTGTGCTTTTTATCAAGGTAACCCGGCCACCCTTGGAGAGGTACAACTGTCCAACTAGCCAGCAGATGCTCAAGCTTCTCAAAAATCCGATTCCAAATAGCCTTTGCCTTATAGTTGGCTCCAAGAGGTAGCAGTGGAGATGCAAAACAAAATCCAATTCCTCCATTTATCTTGAAACCCACATCTCTTGAGCTTATAGTGGAGAAATTGCCAATTAACATGATCATAGGCTTTTTCCAGGTCTAACTTACAAATAACTCCCGGGCTTCTAGACTTCAAACGGCTAACCATGCACTCATTTGCAATCAAGACCGAGTCCAGGATTTGCCAACCCTTAACAAAGGCATTTTGAGACTTAGATATAATGTTCCCCAATACCAGACTCAATTGATTGGTCAACACTTTTGCGACAATCTTGTAAATTCCCCCCACTAAACTGATAAGCCGAAAGTCTCTTATCTCCATGGCCCCTGTTTTTTTTTTTTTGGGATAAGAGCTAAAAATGTTGCATTTAAACTCTTCTCAAACTGACCCTACATATGAAACATATGGAAAACAACCATCAGATCATTTTTTTAAATATCCCAACAAGAATGGAAAAAACCTGAGGTAAAGCCATCCGAACCAGGAGCTTTGTCCTCATTGAAGCACTTCACAACATTGAGAACTTCCTCCTCAAAAAGACGCTCAACCCATGCCGCATCTTCTGTAGATAAAGTATCAAAATGCAGCCCATCCAGAACTGGGCGATGAGTATCACAATCCGTATATAATTGTTCATAAAACAGGCGTATGTGTTCCCTTATAGTATCTTGTTCCGAAGAAATGTTGCCATCAATATCTAACTGCCCAATGGTATTCGTCTTATGATGAGAGTTGGCAATTTGATGGAAAAATTTGGAGTTTTTATCCCCCTCCTTTAGCCAAAGAGCCTTTGACTTTTGCCACCAGCAGATCTCATCCATAAGGGTTAACCGCTCCAACTCAGCAACAAGCGAATCGCTTTGAGCCCTTTCCTTAGAAGACAACGGCCTATGATCAGCTTCCAACTCTAGAGCTTCCAGGTCTAATGTCGCTTGGTTCTTCTTTACGACAATATTCCCAAATTCAACCTCATTCCATCGTTTCAGATCATGCTTCAAAACTTTGAGTTTATGGGCAAGAATGTAGCTCGGAGTTCCAGTGAAGTGATAGGAGGCCCACCACTCCTTTACCTTGTTCACAAAACCATCCGCTTTCAACCACATATTCTCAAACCTGAAAGGTCGTCGGCCCCATTTCACATTATCACATTCTAGGATGATCGGGAAATGATTTGAACAGGAACGGACCAGTCTTTTCTGAAAGATTATGAAGTAGCAATCTTCCCACTCAGCCATATACAAAAATTGATCAATTCTAAACATAGAAGCCGATTCTCTATTGTTAGACCAGGTGTACTGCCCGCCTAGCAATGGAGTATCGATTAAACCATGAGTAGAGACAAATTCAGAGAAATTAAGCATTGCTTGGGTATAGGACTCTGTCCCCAAACGCTCTGTTGGAAAATGAATAACATTGAAATCCCCCCCCCACACACCAGGGTGCCTCCCACCAATTATAAATCCCAGATAACTCATCCCACATCCCATCCCAATTAGAGTCCCAGTTTGGCCCATAAACTCCAGAAAAAATCCATTCATGCTGATCTGCCACCATGCGAAATTTACAGGAAATAGAGAAAATATCCACTACCACCTCTTTTTTTTTTCTACTAGAGTGCCTATCCCACATTAACACAAGTCCTCAGATCCCAGATAAGTCCAATAAGCATGAACACAACCCCATAAGCTTCATACGATCCCAATAGTGATTAGTTCCAGTTTAGTTTCTTGCATGCAGATAACATCTGCTTTCCAACCCTTCAGCAAATTTCTAATACATAATCTTTTCTCCCCATCATTAATCCCCCTCACGTTCCATGATAAGATCTTTAAAGTCATGGGATAACAGAAAGAGCCCTTGATTTAACCTCATAGTTGACAGAACTAACCAAACCTTTTAACTCCCTGCTTCCCTTCACCCTAAAGCCATTCACTTTTTCTTGACTATTATTGACTAGTGGTCTTTTTCTTCTAGCATTGATGCTCATTATCAAAGCTATGACTTCATCTTCATGCCCTTTAAAGGAAGCTCCCAGTACCTTTCCACAGGCTCTGTGTTTTTGTAGAGACCACTCCGAAGGATGTGTCTCTTCTACCAAAGGGGTGGGTGGCTCCATTGGCTCAACCACGGCCAAAGGGGCCACTGACAATGGCTCCTCGAGATCTTGCCTACCCGTTTCCTCCTCTCTCTCGACCAATGAGAGCCACGAGTTCTCCGACCTTGTTTCTAGACCCTTAGCTCCCCATTCCGACTCAATCGAAAAATCCCCCAGCCTTTCTCGGAATGGATCAGTCCATTGAAGCAATCGAGGAGAAATATCATCCACCGGAGCCTCAAGATCGATCATCAGAGCTCTCAACTCCATCGGTAGCCTCAGGCGTTGACCGTTCTTCAACTCTAGAAACCACTCACTGGCGTTACCCTAGCACTGATCCGGAGTAGGGAGGCTCGTGTTTGTCGCGACCAGCTCTCGACAATCATCATATTCCCCTTCCTCTAGTTGATTGGCCCGATTGGTTGATGAGTGTGTCTCTGGAGACATGAACACTGGCTCTTGGTCCTCACTTGTGGCTGGCTTTCTTGTTCCAGAACTTTCAACGAAGTCCTATGGGTGTTGAGGATTTGATCTGGGTTTCCAAACCCATTTAGGCTTTGTGTGAGTTTGGGCCACATGAATTGGGTCTTTAGCCTTGGGTCGCATGTGATTATTTGGAGGCCTCACCTCCTGGGCCTAGGCTTTGTCTTTGTCCTTAAAAGTTTGATTGGGCTGGTCCACTATACCAGCCCATTCCACTTTCCATTTCCCCGTAGGCCCAATGCCCAGCGTGACCTTCAAATTCAAATCTACACGTGCAGTAAATGCTTCCCCAGAATCATGATTATTACGGGATTGTTGTTGCGGGATTTTCGTATCATTAATGCCTATGATTACGGCATCTTTGAAAGAGCGATTTTTGTGGTGATCATGATGGAGGATTGGTTCCGTCGGATGACCATGAACCATCGTATGAGTGGCTTGAGATCGCATTCCATTGGGCTCCAGGAGGCCATCAACCACTTGACTGAGACCCCGCCATCCCGACAATTCTCTTCCCTCCGGGATAATCACTGAGCCCTTAGACTTAGTCATTCCAATCTCTTTTACTGTCAAAAACCTGCCTCGTTCATTCCAATGCTTTTGAATTAAAAAAACTTTGTCGTTCACACGGTTAGTTCTGATATAGTGTGTATCGGGTTCCATAGAATTCACCTCCCGTAAAACCTTCTTCAACCATTGTGCACCATCCCTACCAAAACTTAAAGTGTTGGTGCGGTTTCTACCTCGCTTTGTTAGACATAACCCCGCCCCGTTGCCTTCAACCACAACCTCAAATGATTTCGATTCTATGTGAAAAATCCGTCGACCTCCCATCGTACCTTTTGCTACCGAGAGACTACCACCTCCTAAAGCCTAGATGGACCTCCTATTGCCGTAAGTACGGCTTTGGAGGTCTGGCTAGGTGGCTGGTGGCCCCCTACGTGAGGGTGCGCTTGGCGTCACTCTGGTATGCCAGGGTAGAAGAGAGGGGATTTAGATAGATCCACACAAATGCGTCACTTTGGCATGTATCTACCTTGTTGTGTGTTTTGTAACAGCATATACTTATTGTTTGTTCTCCTTTATGAGCTTTTCTTGTCAATTGGTCGTATCTTTCTTATCAGGAACTCGGCATAAGCTTGCATCTGCCCTTGAGGGTGATAAACAGCAACTTCAACAGCTTTATAGTGCATGCATAGGAACTCCTCAGGTAAATCATCAAAAACTGTTCTCACATTGTAGTTCCACTCTATGGTACATGCATGTTGCCTGTATTCATATGTGGGGCATGATAGATACATATATTTTTGAACTCTGGAGGTATGGATTACTATTTACAGAAATGGAAACATATGCCTCCTCACTCTCAATAAAATGTATGCATATGTTCATCAGCAATATGGTGGATTATGAAGGATAATTTGTCCTGTATACCATAAGAAATATGGTTATTTTTCGGGCATTGTTTTAACTAAAACAAGCATATATTGCATGATCATGTGGATTTTGAAATTAACAAAATAGGAATACATAATGGAGTATGTTTTATCATCCTCTTCTAAAACATACTAATGACAAATTAAGTTGAATGCTGGAAATTACTGTCAGTTTTAATTATGAGACAATCTGCTTGCACATTAATAGTGGCTAGTTTTAGGTAAGGATGTTGGTTATAGATCAGTCAATTGGGTGGGATGGAGGCTTGCCTAAGCTCATTCCAAATAAATAACTGCGCATCCCTGCCCAAATTAAATTCTAAAGTTTACAGCCTGAGCTCAGCCCATTTTGCTTGGGCAAAGGTTCAGGCTGAGTTTAGGCTGGCCTATGATTAATACCACTAAACTTTAAGATAGATTTAATTCATAAAGTAATTTTAGCAAAGTGTTTTGACCCCCAAGCAATTTTCTGTGTTTGTGTAATTTTAGGACCAATTTATTGCTTGTTAGTTATTAGAAGGATTCTGTTAAAGATATTGGCCCATGAGGCCCAAACCCAATGTAGGGTTTATATACTAGAGTAACCTAGAACTAGGTTTACATTCAGTACATGGGCCTACATTAGGTTTGGGCCTCATGGGTATTTTCCTACGGATACTATACATACAGATTCTTGATAGATTGGGGGGGCTTCCTATGGGGTGAGCTAACCCCAGCCTGAGCTTAGAGTGAACTTGGGTCCTGGCTTAAATTATTTGACCGAAATCAGCCCAATGTAAAAATAACGGTAGGCTTAGCCCAATAGGGTTTGAGCCTGCTGGCTCCCTGTGGGAAGTCCCAACAGAAAGAAGATTCTGACCGAATTGACAATCCTAGTTGGTTGTACCCAAACCTGAACAAGTAGTTTCATTTTTTGTATGTCATAGATGTTACAAGTTCATGTTACTGAATAAACTTAAACTTCTTTTTAATAGTTCGGTGCGTAGTTTCAGTTTTTGTTTTCTAATTTATGATGATAACAAAGAATAGAACATTGACAATCTTTGACACAATCTTTTGCTTTGGCTTCATTGGCATTAGAAGTTATTGGATTTAAAGACCAATGAGCTCTCGCTCAAATGGCCTTCCTCCTCTTACAAGAATGGGTGGAGGGTGAGGTTGTGGGTTCAAAATCCATTGACTGCATAACTTACCAATAAAAAAAAAAAGTCACTAGACATAAAGGATAGAAGAAAAATAGCTACCACTGGGTTGGACAATTACTAATTCTCCTATCTTTTTTTTTCCTTTGCTTATTTTGTTCCTAGAGCATGCATAACTTATTTTGCATGCTTAACTTATTTTGCTTATTACAAATTCTTTATATAGTAAACCTAGAATACACAGAAAGTCATAAGATTGTCTCTTTTTATTTCTGGTGGAAATGTTTTAGAAGCGGAGTTCTATATATCATTTAGGTAATACCAGATTTTTTGGAGAGTAAGGAGGGAACACAAGTGTACACACTTACAAGAAATAGATAAGCTCACCATCCAATGGAATCCACTGAAGGGATACAAGGCCAAGGATAGAAATGCTCATTGCTCTAAGGAATCCACCTAAAAGATATGGAGCAAGAAACTCACCACCTATTGGAATTCACCAAAGGATAAGAGTTGAATAAGAAGAAATCCTTATTCTTTAAAGCCAAAGGCTGATTCATTCAAAATAACACTCTCTTTTCTTCAATCCATACATGAATTGGGCGTAAATAGACCAAATTGGAACAATCCTCCAAGTAGGAGTAATAACAACTTATATTCCCAAGACAAAAACTTTAATAAAAATCAAAGACTTGACCAAATATTCAAAAACAACTAACAAGACCCATTTATAAGACTTAGTAATTGGAAAAGACACTTTAGAAATCAAATGGACATAACTAAAACAAGAGAATTCAAATTTTGCTATTTTTGGAGTGTATTCTGCAAGCGCAGACAGTTTTTAGAAAAATGGCCATAACTTCATTTAGAAAACTCCAAATTGCACACCGTTTGATGTGTTGGAAACTAGAGATATAGAATTTTCCAATGGTACATGGCTTGCTGGCTAATTTTCTCAGAATAATTTCAACTTTTTTGAACTTGAGTATTGAATTATCAAAGATCAATGTGATTGTTTTACTAATCTTCTAGAGAGTGGTACTTTGATGTGTCCTAGACTTCTTCCATACTCTGGTGTCATATGCTCTGTGCTTTTATGAAAGAGCAATTTTTTTTTTTTTTTTTATTATGATTATTATTGTAGCAATAACTACTCGCAAGTAAATATTAGCATGTACTGCAGCTATACTTGTCCTAAGACCATAGCAGTTACCATAGTGTGGTATTTGAGTATTTTTGTTTGTATCTTTAGAAGCTAGTATGCACAGCTAGGATCATGTTGAAGTTTGCATCTCAATCACCTTCCTGTAAAAAGAAATCTTGAACGCATTCTGTTACTTTCAATTATCAAATGAAAGTATATGGAAGTGTAAAGATACTTGGTAAAGGAAACTAAGCAATTCAATGATTTCATTTTCTTTTTCTTCATCCTTTCCAAGATCCAATTGAAGCCTAAACATTTAATGAGATCACCACTTGGTGTATTATAATCTATAATATAAACTAAAAGTTGAAATTGAGAAAATTTTTAGGCTTTCCCAAATACCGTCACGTCAGATTTGCTGTTTCCATACACTTCCACCTTCCCCTTCCCTCCATTTAATTCTCTCGCACACTTTTATTCAAAAAAAAAAAAATCTCTCTCATGGTTGTTCCTCTACCTCACCTCTTCATCTACCTCTCTCTCCGTCTCACATCTTGAACTCCCTGACCTCTTTATCTTCCCAATTAATTGCTTCACCTTTTCATTTACCTCTCTCTCCCTCTCACCTCTTGAACTCCCTGACCTCTTCATCTCCCTAATTAATTGCACTCCCAATTTCCTATTTAAAATCTTGTGTTGGGATTTTTTTAGTCTCCCTGTGATCTCTATGGTTCTATTGTTGTTTGAGTCTCAAAGGTGCGTTCTTTCTCTTTTGGTTTCTTTGTTTATTTTTTGTTGCTGTATTCACCTAGGAGTTTTAAGTTATATGTCATTGTGAATAAAATTGTATAAGACCATAGTTATGTTTATAGTTCAGTTAGAAAACATTACATATCATTAGGAGTTTTCCGCACATCACGCGGGTTTGCGACTAGTTAAACTCTTCATTTTTCAGGTTATGCCTCCCCCGGTGCCTTTTAGTACCGTAACCTCAACTCCAGAAGCTGCAGCTCAAACTGCTGCAGAAACTGTTGAATTGGCTATGGCAATAAACCCCTCCATTCAGTCTGCTACAGTGGATAGACCTTCACTTCCTCCAAATATTCAGCAGAGCTCTGGATCAATTAACACAAATGGTTGGGGAAATTCTGCTGAGAATGACAGTTGTAATGGGTGGGGCCCAGCTGTAGGAACCACAAATTCAGATGCAAGCAGCAGTCAGCGGATGGATGAAAATCCAAAAGAAGACTACAATGGCTGGGGTGTAGCTGATTCTGGGCCAGTTGGAAATCCAACTCAGCCTGCCCAAACCAGTGATAACATTTCCACTGCTGTTTCCAGAATAAATATCATTTCTGCATCAGTTTCTTCAGCTTCCGTTCCATCGGCTCCACCTATTCCAGAGGTGGTTTTGGATGGAGGGCCAATCCATTATCCATCCATTGATTTTAGTCCAGTGGACTGGTCTGTTCCAGCTACAGAGGATGGAACTTCTGTAACAAATGATGTGAAAGATGAGGAGGGCAGTTCTTCCTCATGTGTGATATGTTGGGAAGCTCCAATAGAGGGAGCTTGCATTCCCTGTGGCCATATGGCTGGTTGCATGTCTTGTTTGAATAAGATCAAAGCCAATAAAGGGGTTTGCCCTGTATGCCGAACCAAGATAAATCAGGTTGTTAGGCTTTATGCTGTCTGATAAGTGAATTCGTTATGATGGAACTGGGCAGTTGGGATTGGTTCAAGATTCTGGCATATATATCTTAATTTTTATTTTATTTTTTTATGAGTTTGTAACATAAATTTAATGGGGCTATGAATATACGTGTACAGGGCAACAAGGTCATTGTCGACATGGTTTAAAAAAAGTTATAGTTATCTTGATTTATTTATTTTTATCTATGAGCTTGTAAGTTGTAACATACATTTAATGGTGCAATGTGGATATAAGTGTAAGCCACAAGGCCAATACTTCGGATGTATGGGGAAGATCCCAGTCTACCAGTGAAAAGTAACAAAATTAATGCAAATGTTAAAAGCTCAGAATTGGGCTCTCTCAATTTTACATGGGGGTCTTCCTCCATCTCTACCCTTACCGGTCAGGTTGTGTCAGAGGTTTGAGATGGGCAGGACCCTTGTGTTAGCTTCTTGAATATTGTTTTTATCAATGCTTTATCTTTATTCTTTAAAAAAAAAAAAAAAGTGAAAAGCAAGGCTGTTTTTGTTATTGGTTACTGCAATTACAGAGTACATAGGGGCCATGTGACAATAAACTAAGCAATCTGTTACCTTTATGAACCCAAGTGGTGTCGGTGGCATGTAATCTCAGTTTGAAGCAGAAGCAGGGGAAGTTCACCCCTAACTTCTCTCTCTCACATACACGCTAAATCTTAAAATATTGTGTTGTACATTAGTCTTCTTGTTTTCCAACCTTGGAGATGTGGTTGATTATTCTGTGGTACAACAATTCTGCTACAAACACATAATCTTTCAAAACAAAAATGTGTGAAAATTTCGGTGCCTAAAGACGTACCGGTGGTACAATTGCGAGGAATGATACACAAGCTCTTTGTCTGTTCTCACCCACTACATTTTGGCCATAACATAGGAAATGAGTGTTATGTAATGTCCTTGCAAATGATGATTTGGAATTTGAACGTTGGTTGAAGATATAGATCCCGTTCCTCAGAGAAATTGGTGACAGATGAGGCAATTGGATGTTTTCATATATATGATGTTTGATTTTTGACTTGGGCATGTAGTTAGGGACCATTCTAAGCCATTTGGCCTATGTGGTGGACTAGTTAGTGATGATGTCTGATCCTAGCAAAAGAGCCCACAAATATAACATCAATGACCCTACGTTCCATTTACATGAAACCAGAAGGGTGAAACCACCACATGGCTTGCTTCACAGAATCCCATCAAAATCTTGAACTTGTCTTAACCTCTCTACAATACTTCCAAGCCATATACAGTACTATACAGTCTAATTTACTGTTCATAAAGTGAGCTTGGAGAGTGGGTGCCTGATTAGACTTCCAAGCCCTTTAAGCCTTTAACCTTTTCTCCCAAATTTCAACCCCCATGTGGGGAACAAATCAATACATGAATCTGTCCTTTGAACAGGCAACATGGCGTACAAGGCAAATATTGTTGTGAAATATAAAATTTATAAGATCAAGGAAAAGAGGGTGTTGTTTAAGTAATAGGTTGTTGACTTAAGGTCATAAAAGATTTAAGCTGATTAAAGGTTGGATTTGCAAGCATGCGTTTATGAGAAATGCACTGGAGATCAAACTAGTAAAAGGGTCCTCCAGTATTTTATTCACTGATATTTGGATTTGGTAATGTCAATTGTGTGTGTCCAGATCTATTTTCAATCTTATCCTTTGCTTTATTTTGCTGAAAAAGTAGGAGCCTCATACCCCAAAAAGAGAAGCCCAAAAAAAAAGAAAAAAGAAAAAAATACAGCACTTTAATGATTCAGCTGCTTTACATCAATAAAACTGGAAGGTGTGCCTACATAGTGTGATGTGGGTGCCATGATGCAATTCGCCAGAAAGGACACTAGTAAGATTTAAGCTGGCAGTGGACCAGCATTACTAAAATTAATAAACAGGGTTGGTTGTTTTTGTTCTCAATTGTATTAAGGTTGTCATAAATAAAACTTATATGACGTCAGCTTTGCCAATTCTTAAATACCTTCTCAAGTGGAGCTATCCAATATGAAACAAAAGTTTTATAAAATGTGCCATTTTATCTTTGTTTGTTAAGTTTTGGGTGGTTCACTGGTTTTATTAGAGAGATAGGAAAAATTACCTTGCCTTTATTAGAGTTTAAATAAATTCTGTGATTATGGGGAAGATCAAAATGATTTAGACATTTAAACTAAATAATTGGATTGCCACCTTAGCTAAATTATGGAGCTACCTTAAAAGGACCCACATCAAACAAATAATTTTGATTTATTTTCTCCTAATCAGCAAACACAAACTCTAGAGTGTAGAGTTGGCAGGGGTCTGGTTTCTCTACCTTGGTCCAGATTCCAGAAGAATTTATTATCTGTTTAATTTGATAATATATGTTTCGAAGTTGTTAAAGTAGGGCCTAAAGGGAAATTGCTGTAGTTGAGTAGTGAGTAGCCGTTGTTATACTTGAAGTTTGCAATTTGTCAGAATCCTTAATAATTAAAGGTGGTTTGGATTTTGGAAGCTGGCCTTGCATAAGTCAACTAGTTAAGAGTAAGACTCAAGATGTTAGAACATGTCAATGATGTCATATGATTTCACTGAGGAACATAACTACATAAGTGATCAAAACGATAAGAATTAAGATGGTCTGTTATTTTCAAAATCAAGGGACACAGTGTGATAGTCTAGTGTTACACTTTTAGTTTGAGAAGCTGGCCTAGTCATCGCTTGAACCAGATTTTGGAAAGATCAATTCTGAATATGTTTTCTGAATTCTATTTGGACTAGCTTTTGTGCTCACTTGAATCCCTTTGTGCACCTATATAAACCACTTGAACAATTTTTCAGTAGAGAAAAGGCCTATGCTATTTAGAGAAGAATCATTGTGCTTTTTTCTCCTTGTCCTTTAATGAGAAACTCATGCTAGTTTATCATCTATACTAGTGATCCGTATGTTGAAATTACTGAGTCTTTTTCTAACGAATTCATTGTCGAAGACATCTTCAAGTTGGTGGCCTAGAGTGTGCCAAAAGCTTTGGTTCGAAGAAATCTTCCAAGAGGTGCCTCGAACTCGAAGTGCGCTAGAGCTTCTGGTTCATAAAGCAGATGTGTGTTCGTGAAGAGATTTATATAAAAGTTCAGACATTTTGAATTTGTTGTGGGATCGCATCAACTAGTTGTCTATAGAGTCTAGTAACACATGTTTTGTTTTTAGTCTATAAACTCCTTTTATAGTGGATTGCCTTAATTGGGATACGTCAACCCGTAATGGTTTTTCTTTTAAAGAGGTTCTTTATTAATTTTCCATTTCATTACCAAATTCTGTGTTGCATTTTATATTTGCTTGTTTTATGATTTGGTATTTATATTTGTGGTAGAATATAATTATCAATGTGGATCACTAAAATGAGATAAATCGATAAATTAATTTGTTTATTCCACTGCATATGGAACAAAGAGATCTAAAAAGAATTTTCATTCATGAGAAGGGAATGAATATCTTTTATCCCACATTTAATGTTCTACTTTATATTTCACCAACGATGCATCGAATATATATATATATCCTTCCTCTTATAACATGTGGGTTTCATATGATTATGGAATTTACACATTATGAGAGGGAATATGCATATATATGATGCATGAGATAATTTTTAGATAGTTCAATCTATAATGCAAACATGGTTTTCTAGTATTGATAAATGAGGGGCACAATTCAATGGTATTGGGTCTTACTCAAACGATACTAATATAAATGGAAAGAAGGGCAAACAAGCATGAAATAATGCTCCTTTTTTTTATTTTTTTATTTAATGGTAACTAATTTAGATTATTTATTTTAGACAGAATATCGTTTTTAGCAACTCATAGCATGAGATATGGGTAATAGCAAGTAATAGAAAAATGCTAGTTACTATAAATTTTATTATATAAACCTTACAAATTGATGTGTCATCAATCATATAAAGATAAATAAGATATTTATTATTAATTGTTCAAGTAACACCAACCATATTCATTATCACATTAGTTTTTAAGTTTTTGTAGTAAAATTTGCAATAGTCTTAAAATTTTCTTTTTGGATATGTCATATTTAACTTTTTATTTAGCAAAAAAAAAAAAAAAAAAACTCAATAATTTTAGTATCAAGGTGGCACCTAACTAGTACATGTGGTGAGGGTTTATTAGGTGAAAGTTTAGTAGAAGAGAAAGACAAATATTATGGCCATTGGCCAGCATAATTGATTCCATGCAATTAATTAATTGTTCAAATTGTTAATAGTATTGTAAATTAACTAAAATTGATTGATCTTGTTTATGAGGAAAATCAAGGGTGAAATTCCTACTCTCTACTATCAAATTTAAAAAAATAACAAAAAGGCCAAACTATGTGCATTCTTCACTTAACTACTAAAGGAACAGTCCTTGGTAATTAGTTGCAACTTGCCCTGAAATACAAGTTATTTTGTAAGGTCATTATATCGTTTTATCTAACTATGTGTTTGCCTTTATCTTTTTTCCAACTTTGTTAAAAATGATGTAACAAGACTTCTTTGTCTCTTTCCTCTGAATTTGTTAAGAGTTGATGTTTTTATAATCATAAGTGTCCAAAAAGTTGTTAGTGCTCAGTGGTTGTCTTAAGGTGACTTGTGGTCGAGATTAATTTACTTTTTTTGTCATTAGAGTGTACTATTATCTTTTGATCCATAATTTTCTTCTTTGGAGAAGTCAGATGACTTTTTAAAATTGACATTTTTTTCTAGTTTTGCTATTCTTTAAACACCATCATCATATATGCTATCTTCTTAAAATGATGCACGAATTGCATTTGCTTTTAATTAATCAACTCATGGTTAAATCCGAAAACATACAAATGACATAAAAAGTGGGTCGACCTTCTTTTTCTTGCTTTTTTTTTTTTTTTTTGGGAGGGGGTTCATTTGTTTAGGGGGCCCGGGAAAAGTGTGGCAAAGCAATTTTGTAGAAGATCAAACTTTAGAGATGAATTGTTATATACAATTGTTAATTAATCATTTGATTAATGTTGGGATTGGGTAATATCTAGCATACAATCATTATGCAACATGACTTGGAATCTTCAGCACAACTTTTTTGCAATTTTAAAAGAGTGATGGCTAAATGGACCTGCATAAAGGTTTACAAATTGTTTGAAATCAAGAAAAATTCGATATTCAAATGTGCAGTGAATATAGTTAGTTATTGGTTACAAAGTTTTGCATATGAGGTAAATGTAGATGGAATTCAGATGTTTCCTGTTAGTCTCCTAGAAAATTAAAGGATAATGCATTTAATGTAATAAATATCTATTCATTATTAAATGAACATCTTACCAAGAATAGAAAAATATTTTAATTTAATTCAATCCTTCTTTGTTTATGTTAAATGATTTACTTATAAAAAGAGAAGAAGAAGAAGTTAAATGGTTCAATTTCAAAGGTCCAGTACATGGGGTAGGTGCCTATAACATTTTATATTGTTTGAAAAGTGACGCAAATTGCCACTCTCCAAAGTCTAGTCCTAGACTGGACCCCAACAAGGTGTATGGTTGTGTCTTTTATCATAAATGTAACTTTTCACAATATAGGTAAAAAAAAAAACTTTTTTTTTTTTTGTTATGTTTTTTCTTTTGGCTTTTAGATAAAAAAGAACCCATTATATTTTATAGAGAATCAGAGATAGTAACCAGGAAGAGCGAGAGATCCCTCACGCCAAAAAAAGAAAAAAAAAAAAAAAAAATCCCTTAAAAAATAAATTTGCATGGATGTAAATTTAGAAAGAAAAAAATGAAGGATATTTTAGTCCTTTTAAAAATAATATTAACAATAATGCAACTTCTCCATTGAAAATAATTTCAAACAAAAACTTTAGACGCATAAAAAATTTCACAATTTGCCGATACGTTAAGCGGTGAATGGTAGATAATAAAATAATATTAATGATGAGTTGATAATAACTAATAAAAAACCGTCACTTTAACTGTTATAAAATTTGTTATATTTGTAGTATTATTTAATTCCAACTGCATCAATTAATAATACTAAAAGAAAAAAAGAAAAAGAAAAAAAAAGAAGTGACTTGTTTTACTTTTTACACACCATTTCCCTCAAATGTAATCATAGGATCCCCAAATCCCATTTTAGTGTCCACTTTTTCTTATGATAACCCTATTGTTCTTAATTAAATCTTTCTCCACAAAACCCAATAAGTCTGTTACTACGTTGGACCCCACCAATTTTCTCTTTTTAATTTTTCCCTAAAAATATTTTTATTTTTATTTCTTGCATCTCTCTCTCTCTCTCTCATGCAGCTTTGTAAGGAAAGCAGGGCATGAGGGCTTGTACTATTATCAAAGATTCATCTTTTATTAGTCACAATAAAAGATTTCTATGTTGAAGTTTCAAGCTTTGGGGTTCATCAAGATCCGTGTTTGCTTGAGCCTGCAAGCTTAACCCACATGCATCAAGGTATGCTTCCATTCTAACTTCCTGGTTTTTGTTTATAAAATGTTGGTTTTTTTTTTTTTACTATATATTTTTTCTTCATAAATATGTGAATGTTTTGTGAAATATGTTAATGGGTAGGAGATCAAATGAGCTGGGGTTTCCTTTTTTATATTGGATTTAAGCTTTGAAGCTCTTCCTGGTCTTGTGTGAAATTTTGAGGGTGTGATTAGAGAAAGTGGGTCTGCAAATATTGACACTCCTTTGAGGAGAAATGTTTTAAGTTTGGTTTTTCAATGTTGTTTGGAGCAATAATTGTTTTGGTTTAGCAAATTTACATACCCTTTGGTTTATTGCTGAAAAAACTTGGAAGTAAAATAATTTAATATTTGCAATCTTGTTAGTCTTTATGTTTTTCCATAAATGGGACATTATGTTCAACCTATCCAAATAGATGCGTTAGGCTCAGTTGAGTTGTGGTTCTTGTGTTCACAGGTAAAATGAATAGTTTAAAGATTTATATAATTCTCTCCCCCACCGAAGCTTTTCTCAGCTACTAAAGGGTGGGTGAAAAAAGATTCCATTAAAAGCACCCAAGGCTTGGCTTGAGGGAGCAATTGGTGTGGAATTTTTTAAATCCTAGGAAAGGTTCTTTTCTTATTATCTGAATTTGCAATGACATTTAGAGACCTTTTGCAAACAAGAATAAAGATAGTATGGCCAATTTTAGTTTCCTCATTTTGTGTGCAAAAGGTTCAATGTGGAAAATAGCATAAAATGACCCAATAAGTTTGTTTTTCTAATAGGGGATGGCAAAATTCATATAACATCTTCTTAGCTTCATGTCCCTGTGTTGCTTTACCTCAGGCCTGTTGGCTATAAGGCATTCTGTCATGCGCACAAGTCAAGAAGTTGAACTTCTAGAAATTTTCTGCTCTGTGCCAAAAACATTAGGTTGCTGTGTATCTTTCTCAGTGTGTTCAAGCAAGATGAGTATTGATTATATGCTTTGTGCTTGCTTCCATGGTCTCACATTAAAAAAAGAAAAGTGAGACATGTGAACAATATTTGGCAATTACATCATCTAGTTCCGTACAAGCTTCTGGTGTCTTTTCTTGTATGTCCGTAATCAGTTTAAAAGCAGCCTGCAATGGGCTATAGCATGTGGTTTAGATGCCTATGCAGCATAACACCTAGCGCTAGATATTGCCTTAGTTGGCATCTGGGTTGAGGGAGCTCTGTAAAAGCTTCCTTCTGTATATAATAGCACTTCAGCTTGTGGATGACTTGAATTTCTGGACATGGTAGCTGGATTAGGAGCCCATTGCAGAGACAGTAGGCACAAGTACCTATAAGAGTTGCACATTTTACGCCAGCCTTTTTGAAAGGAAAGAGTTATTTGTTTTAGGCTTTTAGATGAAAGTACCACTTGAGGTCTTGTGCCTGATGCATAGCTTACTGGCTTTTCTGACTCTGTGCCTGCAGGCTGTTTGCGACACTGCTTAGTTCTGTAGACTCTCTTATGTCCCTAATTAGCTCAGGGCTATCGTCTTTAGGCAATGCCTTTTCTTCTTCATTCTCCAGAACATTGTGGGGACTATAAACTGGCTATTCCGTCAAGATAGGAATCTCCTATTAATTTCAGCTCCCCTTCAGGCTGCTTTTGATAAGAGTGACTCTGTATCCCATTTCCCATTGTGTTTGATTGGCTTCTGTCAACTATGGTACCGAATCTCACCATGAGACATACTCACACAGTGATTCTTTCATTACTTTTTTCTTTTTTCTTATTACAGTTGCTTGAGCTGCCAGGAATTTCCAGCTGCTTCAAGTTTCTGTTTTTCGTACGTAATGGTTCTGCACCTGTATAAAATCTTCTTTAGCACCTGTATGGGGATAATCACTTGTTGATGAGGGTTTCTTTCTTTATTTCTCCAAGGGAAGAAAAGACATAGCATGACATGTTGGTTACTAGTCTAAGAAATTCTTCAAGTTCTGGAGTCTAGAATAGGTAATAAGTGGATTTCTGTCCTATCGAATCTGCAAACCCCTTGTTATAACAATGAAAACCTAGTTGTTGTTAAAGGGAACTCTTATAATTGTAAACTAATTTTCATCAAGATATTCTAACAATAATTTATTTTTGTAAGCTTCTTTGTTTTTAATTTTTAATTTTGTTATATGTTTTATCAGAACAGGTCAGATGGACACATCATCTGTAAAATGTCTTATCAACAGTATTTCTCGATTCATTCATCTAGTTTCATGCCAGACAATGAAATCTATGCCTATTCTGAAGGATTACAGAGATCTAGTTGGTGCATTAAAGCTTTTGAAAGCAGTGCTTGATGAAGTTGTTGATTACAAAATTCCTTCAGATGAAATCCTATGTAAAGAGTGTGAAGAATTGGATATAACTGTTAATGAGACTAGGGAGTTCATAGAAAATTGGTCTCCGAAAGTGAGCAAAATTTGCAGTGTAAGTAGCCTCTTATTAACTTATTTTCCCATGTGTTTGCTTGAAACACAGTATTCAACACTCAACAGTAATAGCATTATTGGTATATCTAGTTTTTATTCACGAAACTTTCTTTCTGGCACATGCTTGAGGAATGTCATTTAGGAATTTTCTGAAATTACATTTTCATTACTTTGAATTATGAGAAATCATAGGGAATGGAAGAAAACTTGAATCTCACAACAGCAGTTGCGTTAGGGGGGGGGGGGGGGGGGTGACGACTTTCTGTATGTATTTGTTTTAATTAATTATATGTTATATCTCCAGGTTCTGTGGAGTGAGCCATTGTTGATGAAAATTCGGAGCTCATCAATCGAGATTTGCCACATATTGTGTAGATTGTTACAGTCATCTCCATCTACTATAAGTTTAAGTAGTGTGCAGGTATAATGTCCTCTGCATATATTGTTTTCTATGTGAAGTCAGTTTTAGTTGTGACTAACTTTCTGTTCCTTATTCTTTTTTTACAAATTTCACATTTCCTTTCGAAAAGTGTCTAGTATACTGGCTTTAAATTTTTATCACTCTAATAATTATCTGGTCATTTAAGGCAATTGTGAAACTAACTTCTGGTACTGTTTCAGCATTGTATGCAGGAGCTTCAATGTTTGAAGCAGGAAAGAATAACGGAATATATAGGAGAGGCTCTTAGAAGTCAAAGAGATAATAATTTTCCCTGCACCAAACATCTTATGAAGATTATTGAATTGCTTAATTTGACACCAAATCAGGAACTCTTGAAAGAAAGTATTTCTGTGGAAAAAGAGAGAATAAATGCCCAAGTCAATAAAGCAAAAGGGGAACTAGATCAAATCTACCAAATTGTGAATCTTGTCTCCCACATTCGTGATTGCATGGTGAAAATTCAGCGCTTTGAAGCAACAAGTGGTGTCCCAATCCCTTCATACTTCCGCTGCCCGCTATCGTCGGAGCTTATGTTGGATCCTGTAATCGTGGCTTCAGGTCAAACCTACGAGAGGTCTTCCATCCAAAAGTGGCTTGATCATGGGCTGACGATTTGCCCAAAGACTCGTCAAACACTCACACACACAAATCTCATTCCCAATTATACAGTAAAAGCCATGATAGCAAATTGGTGCGAAGAAAACAATATAAAACTTTACAATAACTCTGAGCGTATTGAGTTTGTCTCGATGCCATCCCTATCAGATCATGTATCTCCTCGAGATCTAATCCTCACAGATAGTTCCCCTTTTTCTTTACATAGTAGCAATTCGACATCAAGATCATCTCATGAAGTTGGAAATGGATTTGAGAAGCAAAAGAATGATGTCTCTTCTAGATTAATTGGAAAAAGATCCAATGGATTCCAAAGCAGGTATACAGAAAAGTTGGACCATCCTTCCCCTGAACAGTCATATATCCACAGCAGGAGTGAATCAGCTTCGAGTGCCATTTCCAGTGTTGATTATATGCCCCCAGCATCGGATGAGGTGTCAAGAATATCTAGGAAGTGTGAAAATGTGATTGATCTGTCCGGTGAAATCACAACTGAATGTCTTGCTAGTTCTCCTCAATATAAAGAACCAGGATTTTCCTCTTGGTTAAAGAAATTTGACAGCTCGAAAACAGAAGTTGAAGTAGCAGGTAATGGAAACCGAAATTACTTAAGAGAAAACTCACTCCCATTTTCAGACTCGGGATCTGATGAGGTGACCTCAACTTCCCATGTCAAGAAATTGATTGAAGACCTTAAAAGTCAATCAAATGAAGTGCAAACTACGGCTGCAGAAGAATTGCGGCTTCTTGCAAAGCACAACATGGAGAATCGTGTCATTATAGGCCAGTGTGGGGCTATTGCACCATTGCTCCCACTTCTATATTCAGAAATGAAGCAAACACAAGAGCATGCTGTGACAGCCCTTTTAAATTTATCAATTAATGAGAATAATAAGGCCATGATTGCGGAAGTGGGTGCTCTAGAACCACTTATCCAAGTCCTGAAAACGGGAAATGATGGAGCCAAAGAGAATTCTGCAGCAACTCTATTCAGCCTCTCTGTACTAGAAGAATACAAGGTGAAAATTGGTCGTTCTGGTGCAGTAAAAGCATTGGTGGATCTTCTATGCTCGGGGACTCTTCGAGGGAAGAAAGATGCTGCTACTGCTTTGTTTAACCTATCAATTTATCATGAAAATAAGGCTCGTATAGTTCAAGCAGGAGCGGTGAACTATCTTGTTGGGTTGATGGACCCAGTTACTGGGATGGTTGACAAAGCTGTTGCTCTTCTAGCAAACCTGTCGACAATTGCAGAGGGGTGTTTGGCAATTGTGCGGGCAGGGGGTATCCCATTACTAGTTGAGATTGTTGAATCAGGATCTCAGAGGGGAAAGGAGAATGCTGCTTCTATACTGTTGCAACTATGCCTCCACAGTTCCAAGTATTGTACCCTGGTTCTGCAAGAAGGAGCTGTCCCTCCCTTGGTTGCCTTATCACAGTCTGGCACAACAAGAGCAAAGGAAAAGGTACACACAGCTTATTCTAACCTTGCCTGCCCATATTTTTCTTTTTGGCCTGGTCATCTACTTACCGGTCAGCGTGCCATTATTTATGGACCATGCATTTGATGTCTACTCATTAGTAAAAAGAAGAGAAAAGATTACAAGTTAATTACGAGAATATTCCTTTTGTTAGAGTGAAAAGCCTCTGATTCCCAACTGAATATGTTTGGCTGCTGTTTTCCATCTAGTGACTATGTCTTGCTACAAGATTTGTGCTCAAGTTTCATGATTGTGTGGGATTGACCTAAATGTGTGTTGTCGAGTCCCACATTGCCAAGGTGCCCATGGGTTGTGCACTTTATAAGTTATGGGCAATCCTCCACTTGCAAGAGCTCTTTTGAGTGGAGTTAGGCCCATTTGTCTTTCTTCTATGTGTAGAACAAAGACAATAATATATTTTGTTATCTATTATGCAGGCACAACAGCTTCTCAGTCACTTCCGAAATCAGCGAGAAGGGGCCACAGGGAAGGGAAAATCGTAAAGATACCATTTTTCTTGGTTTCTTGCTGCTTATTACTTTTTCCTTTTTCTCGTCTTGTCAGTTGCTCTTCTTCAACATTTTCCTTTAGGGCTCTTTTTCATACATTCTTTAGTTCTCAATTATATTGATTTGCAGCATAGTCTTGAAATTTTTTCTTTTCCTCCGTTATGGTGGGTAGTGATGGATTTCTTATGAAGTGCAATATGGGACTGAATTGTAAACTTAGGACTGTTAGCTTCTCTGAAAACATAGCTTGGCCAAGTATAACACCTAGTCACTACAGTGTTTATGCTGTTTTTTGGTTCTCACTAAGTGTTTGTACATATATTGTATATATCCTACAGTATCTATGCTATGTATAATCTGCTGTAGAATCATAGTATTGGTTTATTTATGCTATTTGTTGCACCAAAGTTCCAGTTTTAATGTACTTTTTCTCCTATTGTACTCATGCAAGAACTTGGCTGGAAGACAATTTTTGCCTTGTTTAGAGCTTATTAGTGATGCCGGAGTTTACTATAACTCATGGAACATCACACTTGAACTGGAGAGAGTTCATTTCACGGTTAAGATTTTATTTTTTGGATTTGACAGTTTACAAAGTGCCACATGACACTGGATAAACCTTTAATCTGAACCATAAAAATTTGATATATTTCAAATGGAGAGGATTTTAATACCTAACTTAGGCATGCATATGTGAGCGCATGAGTTTATAATTATGAAGCTCTACAACCTTGTACTAGTTTACGGTCATCAGTATTGGGTGGTGTTCCTTGGAAAATTATTATTTCATTTATTGTGATAGTGTACAATAATATCGTGTTCCATGTGAAGAACTAAACAAGTTATTGAGCATCAATTTAGTTCTTAAGCTACAACAAGTTACAGTTCGTCAAAGAAAGCGGTAATGAACATTGAATAAAATTATTATAATTTTAAAATATTTTTAGAACACTTAAATCTAGAATAATATAGAACAAAAGATCTATTGTCAACCAGGAAAAAAAAAAAAAAAAAAAAATTCCGCACGCCAATTCTCAGAAGAGAGAGATTTCACAGTTATAATAAATTGGTTCCAGAATGATTGTAGAGGAAAGAAATTAAACGATTTTTAAGTGAACAAAACTGACACCACTATACAGATCTGATGAACAGAATCACAAGTTTATAATTGAGTAGAGAGGATATTAAGTGTGAGAAACCAAGGTGGAAAAAACAAAAGAAATCACAGAATGACAAATTTATGATTAGTACTTTTATTTGGATGGTTTGACTAGGATTGTGAATGAGATTTGATTCAACTAAATTAGACACATTTATTGAGTGGAAGGACTGTTAAGCATTGTTGGTGTGATTCTCCTAATATAATAATAATTTCTTGGGGTTTTAAACCTTTAGGGTCTCTTAAGTACTTCCAATGTCATGTATAGACAAAAGATTGGGGGGGCATCTTGAGAAGGACATGGATATGTGTCACATTGCATGGCACACCACACGTCCATTTAGTATAAGACTAAGGACAAATTTTATTTTTTCCCTTTATTTATTGGGTCTATTTTAATTCATCTCTAATTTATAAAATTGAGAAATGTCCTCATTGGATAAGTAAATACTTCACAATTATCTAACTTTCAGTTAAATCCAAACAAAAATAAGTCTTTTTATGATTCATTGATATGAAATGCTAGATTTTGAGTATTATAACTTAAATATGACAAAATACATTAAAAGATTATGTTACTTACTTGTGCTTTGATTTAACAAAAAATTACAATGTGGAAAGCAATATGGATATTTTCAATACATCAGTAGATACATTACTCGGTTTTATACATTACTCGGTTTTATACATTAAGGAGAATTAATATGAATTCAATACTTAAAAGCAAAAATTACAATTTGCCCTAAGTTTAACTACTAGCGTTTTAGGATAATCGGAATTCGGACATAGATTTCATTTGAGGGCTTAAAAGTTGGTTAAAACTTGCGCCTTGGTAGTTGTTAGTACATTGTTTTACTACGAAACACCATACCATAGTACTACTTTTATTGTCATTACTCACTAGAAATCAGTGAAAAAAAAAAAACTGTCTTTCTCTGTTGGTCTCTCTTATGCTAATTGAATACAATTTTAAAAGATTGAGACAAAGATATCTACAATATGCTTTGCTATTCTCAAGGTAAGAGAAAAGACAATGCGGGCAGGTTTGCCCCCTCTGCCTGGACTTTGATTAGGGACCTTGTACGAACTTGCCTCTTTGTTAGTACACTGAATAAATCCATTTTAAAGGAATTGGCTGCAACTCCTTTTTAAATAAACTTTTCTGTTTCAACTGGGATTTCCAATTTTTGTAAATCTCCATATTGGATGGGAATTGCAGTATTTGCTCTTTTACTCTTTTAACAAGCATCCAACTGATGTTCGAATGAATCTAGGTTCAGGAATTTCTCATGACTTCCATTGTCTTGTGTGAGACCCACTGCTTGTCAACGATGCGGTGGTGGAGTGTGTGGAAGAAGACAGTCACTGTTAAATGCTGACTAAGGTGTAAGTTAATTAATTAAGACACATGTCATTTAATTAATAGAGTAGTAGATGGATGACATGGTTTATCTAGTGGACTGAATAATTTCTTCTGTTTCATATTAATGATGGATCTCACTAATTAAATTTATAACGGGACCCATCACTCTATAAGAGGGAGTACTACGTATTTATTTGTAACCTGAGACTACTGAATAATTTTCCGTGAGGTTTAGAGTTTGACAGTTTAATACTAAATTAAATTAATATTTATGAAAAAAATATTGTTATTTCATTGTTTTTTAATTATTTTTTATATCCATATTCATATTTTTGAGGTTACAAATTATAATTTTAAAAATATATACGAATAACAAACAATATAGTGATAAAATTAAACTTTTATCACCAATAAGCCGTGGCAGTAGAATAAAAACACAAAAATAAAAAATGAGAAAATAAATGTAAATATGTAATTTAACAAGTAACGACAAAACCTAATTAAGAAATACAAAATTTAATAAAATTAATATAAATTGAATTCTAGAAGTATAGAAAAATAGAATTTGATTTAGTGATTTATCACCAATGACCACATAAGATTGTAGATATGGAAATACCCTAAACATTACAATTTAGGAAATCCTAATTTATAAACCCTAATTGTAGAGAAAAAAAAATAGATAATTGGGGACTATTTACTTATTAGTGACTTAGGGAGAGAGAGAGAGAGAGGCATGGGGAATATATCTATATTTTTTTATTTAATTTTTGTGAAATGTTCAGTAATTTTTGAAACCCTAATCTATCATTTTGTGTCTTTTCTATAGGCTATGTCATGTATAATATATTCATGGATCATAAAAATTTGTGTGTCTTCCTCATTTATGGGCCTCAAGCCAAGGCTTAAGTGGCTTAATGCTTGGGTTGACCCTGGTATGACAATGTAATAAACATTCTCCATGTGTTAACCTTTATGAGGAAAAATTGTAATAAGTGATAAGCTAACTAAGTATTTAACTATGGATACGACTTAAGTTAAAAATCTTAAACTTCAAGGAAGGTTAGTGTAATTTTTCCAAAGTGTAAAATAATAGAAATTAATGGTTGCAAAATAATGTGTTTACACTTTATCAGAAAAAAATAAATAAATAAATAAAGAAAAAAGTTGATAGCTAATTTTATTTTTAATTTTAATTTTGGTGAGTTTAGTTGATAGTTTTTGTTAATAGTTTTAGTAATTTTTTGTATGGAACTCTTATTTTTAATAGTATTTATTTTTATTTTCAATAATTTTATTTTAATTTCTTATGAATTTTCTAATTTTTTTATTTTATAATTTCATAGTTGGGGGAAGGAGGATTTGAATCCTGAATGTTTTCGTTAGAAACATCAGGATGTGTCAGTTGAACTACAAAACTCTTGACTTCAATAACTTTATTTTTATTGTGCTAATTTTTTAGGTTGAATTTAGTTTTTCTATATTAGTAATTTAAAGCAGTGAATTAATGTTGTTGTTTAATATCCATCTAAAAATATAAGAAAATTTGTGATAGTTTTGTACAAGTCAAGTGCCAGAAAATGTATAAAACATTTTTTAAGGGGTAACATACAAAAACCAACCTTGAAGTTTGAGTTAATGACCAAAGTTATCTAACTTTTTCGAAAATATCCAGTTTGTCTCCCAAGTACAAATAACACTTAACACAATTTGTGTACTTTTCCCCAAAACTGTTTGTACTTAGAGGTCAAACATGATATTTTCGAAAAATTTTGGTAATATCCGTCATTATCTCAATCCTTAGGAATGATTTATGTATTTTACCATTTTTTAAGAATACAACCAAACACTACTTGAAAACAAACCATTTTTCCTAAATATATTTATTTGAAAATATTTAAGGTCCAAGCAAATGGAGCCTTAATAAATCTGATTTCGCAAGTAACTTATATAATAAATGGAGGCCAAAATGCAAAGAGACCCCCTGGGGTTTTGGTCAGTTGCAAACTGACCCCCTGTGGTTTCAATTTCGCATTATAACCACCTGGGCTTTAACAATTCGTAAAATTAACACCTAAACTAAACCAACGTTTACTTTTCTGTCAAAGATAACAGTCATATCTCCTCCCCAGCCAAGTCCTGCAAAGCTCTCTTCTCAGCAAAACTCTCTCTCTTACCAGGCCTCCTCTGCGACTCCACCATAACCACAGGTCCACAACCAACCTCCCAAAACACCAACATCAACATCACTCCACAGTCACACACCCACAAGCCTCATCAAAACACCACAGATGACAGACCCAAGCCTCATCAAAACCCATCTTATCGTTGCTGTCGCTGGGTCAAATGGATCAAACCCATCTGGGTTTTGCGATTTGTGATTCGGGGTTGGGAAAGTATACAGCTGGGTTTTTAAGATTTGAGGTTGGAATTCTTTTTTGAAATTTGTTGTGGGCGGGTTTGCAATCTGAGGTAACAGTGAGATCGGTCATGAAACTTCAACCTCAGATTGCTGGCGTTGATGGGGGAAAGTTGCTAAATCAAAGGCTTGGGGCATCAAATCTTGAGAGGAATCTTCAAAAAGCTGCCGTGAAATTCATCGAGCCCAACGCAGTTCTCACAAACCCAAACCGTAGAGGGTCACACAACGGTCTCAAAGGCATCTCTACCGCCGCTTTCCTTCATCACTGACCAAGAACCACCACCACCAGCGCGCGACTTCGAGCTCTTGGAAGCCATTGAGGCCGCGTGACAGAGAGGGGATGAGTGCGAGGATCTCTTTGCATGGTGGCGCAACCCACAAGATCTGACAGTAGACTAATACTGCCAATGCTAGCTCCCCCAAACCCCAAGTTTGGGCTCATGCCCTTGTTCGATTTCAGCTTTTAGCAGCTACAAGAGATGGGTTCTTTGGGGATGAAAATTGTAGTGGATGAATGGAGTGGGTAACAGTGAAACTGATGCAGAATTATCTGAATGAGAACTTTGATGTGAAACCGAAGCACTCTTCGGAAGAGGTCCTGCAGAAATGGAGGAATCTAGGTGGAGTTGTGAAAAACCCAAGGCGAAGATTTCGCTTCACAGCCAATCTCTCAAAGCGTTACGAAGCTGCTGCTATGCGCCGCACGAATCAGGTATATATCACCACTCTCTCTCAATTTATGAACCGCTCATAACGTTTCAACCAACTACACAAAAGTATAACTATTTTTTTTTTTTTTGATGATCAAAAGTATAAATAAAAACTGCAAGGTCGTGAGCGTTTGCAATCTGAGGTTGAAGTTTCATGACCGATCTCACTGTTACCTCAGATTGCAAACCCGCCCACAACAAATTTCAAAAAAGAATTCCAACCTCAAATCTTAAAAACCCAGCTGTATACTTTCCCAACCCCGAATCACAAATCGCAAAACCCAGATGGGTTTGATCCATTTGACCCAGCGACAGCAACGATAAGATGGGTTTTGATGAGGCTTGGGTCTGTCATCTGTGGTGTTTTGATGAGGCCTGTGGGTGTGTGACTGTGGAGTGATGTTGATGTTGGTGTTTTGGGAGGTTGGTTGTGGACCTGTGGTTATGGTGGAGTCGCAGAGGAGGCCTGGTAAGAGAGAGAGTTTTGCTGAGAAGAGAGCTTTGCAGGACTTGGCTGGGGAGGAGATATGACTGTTATCTTTGACAGAAAAGTAAACGTTGGTTTAGTTTAGGTGTTAATTTTACGAATTGTTAAAGCCCAGGTGGTTATAATGCGAAATTGAAACCACAGGGGGTCAGTTTGCAACTGACCAAAACCCCAGGGGGTCTCTTTGCATTTTGGCCATAAATGGAAGAGAATACATTCAATAAGGATCCGGTGCATTACCTCTGTTTTACACCCTCCAATAAAAGCATGACATCTCACAGTTTTTCACTTCATTCCACACTCCAAAATAAGTTTACCCACACACAATTATTGTTCCTAAAAAGTAAAAAAATCAAAAGAAAAAACAACCTATGAACAAACCACCGGACTGGAGAGAGAGACTAACCAACCACCACCGCAACCCCCACTGAACCACCACCACTGCAACAACCACACCCACCCACCACCAAAAAAACCGCCACCACAGTAGTCAAAAACCCAAAAAAAAAAAAAAAAAAACATCATGCTCTTTTTACAGTAAAAAACCACAAAAAAGAAAAGAAAAAAAGAAAAGAGAACAGATAGAGATCTGGAGAGAGAGGAGCGAGAGGGAGAGAGAGGAAGCGACGGTGGATCCAACGTCGGAACAACCACGCACCCCCATTCCCCAACCAAACTTCGCCTTAGAGTGAGAAAAGATAAAAAGACCGAGTTTCAGAATTTCGGCCATGGTGGCCTGATCTGATCAATGAGAAAGAAATTTGTTGCGGTGGTGGTTGTGGTTGTTGCAGTGGAGGTGGTTCGGTGGTTGTTGCAGCGGTGGTTGGTCGGTCTCTCTCTCCATATTCGGTGGTTTCTCTATTGGGTGATTTTTCTTTTGATTTTTTTATTGTTTTTATTAGTATTATTGTGTGTGGATGAACTTATTTTGGAGTGTTGAATAAAGTGAAAAAATGTGAGGTGTTTTTATTGGCGGGTGTAAAACATGGATAATGCACCGGATTCTTATGAATGTATTCTCTAAATGGAAAGCCAACCTAGCCAAAAAAAATTAAAAATTCCAAAACAGCCTTCTACACATATATGACACCTATTACATCATTGTGCTTCCTTTATTTTTTATAATGGTAAGTCTAAAAAATTAGGAGCCAACCTAACATTTTTTAAAGAAATTAGATTAAATTGTATAATCACCTCTTGGGGTTTAGGTCAATTGCAAACTGTCCTTTAAGATTTCAATTTTGCAATATAACTATATGGAGTTTTTAAATTGGTAAAATTGGTCCCTATAGGTTTATTTATTTATTTTTTTTTTCGATTTCACTAACATAAATTAGTCATATCCATTGCACCTGAGTTTATAATAAAGAATTTTTCATTACAAAGTGGTCACTGCAATCCACGTTACAAATTTTTGTTAACAAAATTGATAAAAAAATATACATAGAAGGGTCAATTTCACCAATTTAAAAACTCAAAGGGGTTATATTGCATAATTGAAACTTCAGGAAGTCATTTTGTAAATGACCCAAATCGCAGGGGTGATTATGTAATTTGGCCAAGAAACTAAGGACTTTGTTATATATGGTTGTTAGTCTGATTCAAATTGCATACACAATTTCATTACGCGTAGGTATGAATGTATGATAATAAAGTTTATTTGAGATCGTACCACTAGTTTAGGTTTAATTGAACTCCACGTACTTGTTTTTTTGGGATAGAAATTGAACTCCATGTACTTTGTATCAAATTTTTTTTTTTGAACTCCATGTACTTTCGAAATGGTTCAAGAATGATCCTCGGTATCTTTTTTATTTAATTTTGAGAAGAATGCTTTGAATATCCTTATCTACTCCTTTGATAGTGGTGGATATCATCCCAACTAACCGATTTCGTATTTAATGTCTGGTCTTTCACTTAGACCCCTGAAGGATTCAATTATTAAGCAGGGCATGCTCCCTAAAGTAAGGTCACTTGTCGCACCAGACCAAAACAGGTCTTGCACGACTGAATTTAGATCTACCAAAGCACATCCGGTATCAAATATTATTATTAGTATTAATAAGAACTTTATTACATAAACCGTAAACACTCGATTTATTTCGATAAAGAATATATTTTAAGGTAGGAAAAATCATTTTCTTTCTATCTATTGTTTAGTAGATATCTTAAACAAAGCACATCCTGTATCTGTTTGATTTTTTAGCATTTGAATAGTAGCAATTTGAGCTAGAGGAAGGGCATACACATGAACGAGAAATAAAAACATCTACGCAAAACAATAATATTTAACATGGTTATTTGGTCAAATGCAAACCTACATTTACAAGTAATATAAGTCGAAATCCAATGTGGTACAATCACTCTCAACCAAACCTCACAAACAAATTAAATTAACACACTCTCATAAACAACATTCATGAATCTCACAAACACAAACTAACTCAACTATCATTACATCTAAAACAATCTCTCAATACCTACTACTAAACTAAACGATACATTCACAATCCCAAAACCCTAATACGTGTAATGGTGCTCTCTCAACTCACAAACGTGGGTATCTTTCACCCAAAAGAATTTCCAAACTACTCTTGAAGAAATCTTCACTATATTCTTGTAAAAGTTTTATGATCCACTCCCTATATGGGAGGACCTTTTGGGCAAAAATCACCAAATCCTTTACAACACTATCTATATATAAGACTTCAATACCTATTTCTTGAAGGCTATGGATACCTTCTTTAGTAGACAAGAAATATCAAATTACTTCCTTAAAAAAGAATAGATGTTCCTTCCACACCAAAAAAACCCAAACTACAAGTCAAAATAGAAAATTTAAACAACTTTTAACGTATATATACATTGACTCAAATTCTACCACACAATGATTAGACTTGTACAAAAAACTCATTGGTTCCATATCTGAAGCCTATGCAATGATTAGACTTGTACCAAAAACTCATTGTTTCGAGGGAAATTCTTAGGTCCTGCAGCGGGACCGTCCCGTCGAAGATGTCAAAAATTATAATATTTGTGTGTGTTTTGATAAAATATCTATCAGATGTTGTAAAATGTATGTTGTTTTGTAGTAAAGTTAAACTTTATCACAAATATCATTAATTCTACCCGAATTCACGCATTTTATTGTTACAACAATAAATATATATTTATCAATACACACACAAGATTTACCACAAAACACACAAATTTTATCAAAATCAACACTGATCCTTGTGGTGGGACCTAAGTGTTCCCCTTGTTTCCATATCTAAAGCCTCTCTCTCTCTCTCTCTATCTCTCTCTATATATATATATATATATTTATACACTTTGTTGGAATTTGGGGCTAATGGAAGTGTATTCATAAGAAAACTAAGGCCAAATTACATAATCATTACCGTTTGGGGTTTGGGTCAGTTGCAAACTAACCCTCTGAGGTTTTGATTTTACAATATAACCACTTGAGATTTTCAAATTGGTGAAATCGACCTCTCTAAGTACATTTTATGTCGATTTTGCTAGTAAAAATTTGTCATATGCATTACATGTGACCATTTTATAATAAAAAATTCATTATTATAAATCCAAATACAATGCATGTGACAAATTTTTGTTGGCAAAATTGACAAAAAAAAAATGTACCTAGAGAGGTCAATTTCAAGAATTTAAAAACCTCAGATAGTTATACTGCAAAATTGAAATCCCAGGAGGTCAGTTTGCAAATGACATAAACCCCAGAGATGATTATGCAATTTGGCAGAAAAATAATTGAAAACATCCACATAAAACAATAATATTTAATGTGTTTTGGCCAACTCGAAGTTTATGTAATGTGCAACACCAACTAAAATCTACTATCAACGATATGAATTGCAACTACTCTCAACCAAACCTCACAACAAACTAAACACACTCTCACAAACAACACTCACAAATCTCACAAACACACACTTAAACTCATAAATTCAAACTAAACCAAATCCCATTACACCCAAAAATAAACTCATAAACAAGACAATGATCAGAGTTCCAATGCACCCAATGGTGCTCTCTCAGTCAAATAATAATAAATTCTCAACTCACAAACACAACTATCTTCAACTCCACAAGAAAAATCAAACGAATCTTGGAAGAAATCCTCTTTATGTTCTTCTAAGAGTCTTATTCTCTCACAGTATAACAGGACCTCTTGGGCTAGACCCACCAAATATAATTTTGAGATTATCTATATATAAGATTTTAATACATATTCCTTTGTGTACAAGGAATACATTTTTTAATGGACAAGGAATAAAAAATTACTTAATAATGAATAGACTTTTTTTTTCGTATACAAAGGAAACCCAAAAATGAATTTGAGTAAATTTCTAATTTGATTGCACCAAACATTTCAATGTTAAAATTCACAAAAAGTTGGTAGACAATGATGGTTGTGGTGGTGGGGTAGGGAGGATCGAGGGAGGGAGGTGGTGGTGGCATTGTGGAGTTGGGGGAAGGGAGATAGATGGTATTGGTGGCTTGGAGTGGTAGGAGGGAGGAGGGAGGAGGTGGGCAAAGGTTATTTATGTTTTTTTTCAAAAGTAAGTTGATTTGAATATCTATGTTGATTACTGTGTATGGAATATAATGTTGTTGGAATCCAATTACATGTCACCTACTTGGCTCGAATACATCAAGACTAACTCAGCGAGTAACCTACTCAGGACAATCCAACAAAGATAACGATGACCTTAGCACGAGAACCAATTAAGGGGAAGTTACTAGCCATTAATCACGTTAGTAAAATTGAGGAAAACAAAACTCTATGATTAATCAACAAAAAAAAAAAAAAAAAATTTAAAGAACATAGTAAGTATGTGAAAAAATCATTACATTTCCCTTTCTCTCTTTAATACAATAATTAACTTAAGCATCAAAACACTGGTGGCGGACACCATAACGAGTGTCCTTAGTATATTCTTCATTTGCAGGTGCCCATTGTTCATGACAATCTTGTAATCAGCCAATTTATTAATTATGAAACTATTTCCTTTTTATTAACAATTTTCAATGGGCAACAATTTCCTGAAAATGTTTGACACTGAATAAGTGAAGCCAAAATCTGATTTACTTCTAATTCCCCACAAGAAAATCTTCAACTACATATACCATGTAATTAATGAAAGTGTAATTTTCAATCTCCTATGATTTTTCTTCGTATACCTTTTGATGGGTAATGGTGTTGTGAATAAACTTGTTCCCTTTGATACAATTAATTCTTGTATAATTAGACATCCACAAAAGATAATGTACTTTTTTTTATCACTCTCTTTTCCTAGTCCTATGGAAATAAATATATACAGCTTGCTAGTGTGAAACCGGCAGAGAAATCAATTGGGGGCGGGTTGATTGCTCTATGTTTTATTAATTTTTTTGCGCCTTTCTCATTGTCTGTGGTCTCTAATTCTATTATAGGTAACAAAAATTCAAACAAGGGGACAATAACTGAGGGCGGTCTAATACAGTAATGCAGGTGATTCCTCAATATAGACATTAATTTTATGGGCTTTGGAATATTTGGAAGTTGGAACAGTCTGCTATAGGAAACACTGGCTTTATGAACAAAAGAAAAATATAGACATTAATTTGTTACCTATAGATAGCTATAGTTTTATTTGTCAGTCCCTTTTTTGATTATTCTAGCTGCCTGCTATAGTATTATATATGGTTGTATAGCAAGCACTCTATTTTGGTACCACAAGGTTGCTTCTTAATGCTTTTGCATGGCTCAAGTTCTACTCCAAAATCCAAAGTTTGACTGTACACTAACAAGGTTGTCCCAACATGCAGATGTGTGTTTCAACTACTTCTTTTGCCACATCCTTCATTCAATCACCTCTGGAAGACACCTTTTCTGTTGGATCATATTGTCCTTCCTTAAATTTATTTCTCTGTACAATTGAATTTCATTGGTCCACTAGCTGTATTTTAGAGTGACTCCTATATTGCTAGATGCTCGTGATTCTAATTGATCGTAATCAATTCCAGTTTTATTTTGGTTTTTTTTTAATTTCAGGAGCAGAATTTTGTGGGTGATTCTTAAAAGGCTTTTATTACTTAGTATTAATACTTCAGGGAAAGAAACACAAATATGGAAAAACTAAAAAAAAAAAAAAAACAGATTAAGAGCAAAAGCTTTAAAAAAATTCCGTCTTTTTAAGGTTAATTAGGATTAACATTCCTCATGGTCATGGATTCAAGGTTTACTTTATAAAGGTAATATATATACTTATCGAAACCTGGATTTCTGCATTACATTATAATTCATGTTGGCATTGGTTAAAGTAACGAACTGTAGTTTTTTCTCTTAACTTTGGAAAGATTATCTTAACTGTAGTTTCATCACTCAGATGAAAAATAAGATTAAAAAAAAAAACTGTTGTTTTAGAAAAAATAAAATAAAATAAAATAATTACTAAGGCTGTTCTTCCAATACTTCTCTTTGTACTTTTTTCTTCTGCTGAATATATTTCACATTTTAGTTTTTACTTGTTAAGCATTTTTGACTTGTTGTTTTGGCACTTCATTTGTTCTCCTCCTGTCACTTGATGATAATCTCAGATTGAAGAAACCTTGAAAAAGTTAAGTTAGTATATTAATTAAGTTTGATTAAGAAAGTACACAAATCATAATTTTTAAATCTAGCTTGTAATTCCCTGTATAAGTATAAGAATATTTAAGAATAAAGACAATTAAATACATATTAAATGTTCATAACTAAGTTTAATACTAAGTTCGTTTTAAATTAATGTCAACTCTTAAAAAAAAAATGCTTATAAGGATATAATTTGATAGAGTATACAAATTGCTAATTTTTTATTGTTCCATTTTAGTTTTTTTTTTTTTTCTTAAAAAAAGAAGAAGAGTGATATTTTTTATTAACCTATTTTTATACTTAGTATTTACTTCTTAACAAAACTTTTGTTATTTTAGTCCAATAAGTTTATTTAATGTTTACAATTTTCAAATAAGTTATGAAAATTGAGTTATTATGAGAATCTATTGAAAAGAAATTGTCAAGTTTTTAGAATTAATAATAAATTTTAGTAAGAAAAATAATTTTGATTAATTTCAAATGGGTTGAAAGTAGTTTTCAATGAGATTGAAGTAGAGTAGGCTAAAAGTAGTTTTAAATGGGCTACGAGTAGTTTTAAATTGAAGGGAGACTTTACTCGAAATTAGAGCATGTAAACTTGACATAAAATTATATTGCAATTAGAATATAATTTAGATTTTTTTAGTTAACTTTCATTTTAATATATTATATTAGATATAGATATAAATAAATATTGAAATTTAATATAAATTTTTTCTTTTTTTTTTTTGCTAAGAGCCTTCTGGCTCAGTAGCATAACGATCTCATTCATGGAGAGAATAATTTGGATTACAATCCCCACTCCCTAATTAGTATAAGAAGAGCAAAAAAAAAAAAAAAATTACTTCTAAAGATTGAGGTTATTATTGAACTATTTATTTAGTGGTGCAATACTTTTCAATGAGGATATGATCAGAAAATTTCCTCAAAAGGCATGACTGCTAAGAAAAAACATTCATGCATGAAATTATTTTGATTATTTGTATGACCCATTCTAGTTGTTTGATGAGAAAAATGCTGTGAAAAAAATGTTAAACAATAAACTAGCAAGCACCATAAGTTCAAATTTTTTTTTTTAATGTGGTTTTGGTCAACTCTGGCTATGTTACATTCACAAACACACCAATTATAATCTATTATTAACCATATGAAATACGAATATAACTGCAAACTCTCACAAATCTCATAAGTACAAATTAACCCAAATTGTCAATATCTTCCAATTTTTTACTACACAACAAAAGCTAATCACCATTTTATTTATAGGGACTATCAATTATATATATCCTACTTCTCTTCTTATCAATATGAGATGAGATTACCACTTTTGTATTTTGCCTCATATTATTCTTCTAATCATATTCCAAAACTAATTAATTAGGAAACCTCTGAAAATTTCCCCTTATAGACTGGGTTCAACAAATCGTTACCTCTAACCCATGAAATGCCGTCACTAGTAGCCCTTTGGTAGATCGCATTGTGGGTAGGTGTGTGATAATTTAACCAACACTTGTCCTTTTACTCCACTATGCAATCGACCATCATTAATCTATTTGTACAAATTCTTGAAACTTTTCCCCCTTCATTACTATCAAAGGACATCTAATAAATTTCCTAACTCTAAACTTAGTCATAACCCAAAGAATTCAACCAACCTAAAGAAATTAGATTTTAGCCACGTTCAAGTACATGTCTCACTTTACTCAAAATCTTTTCAATTTTATCAAAAATCTTGATTTTTATTGTATATATTCCCCACAACTTTATATTTCACTTATCAAACACGATAACATAACTTTTTTCATAAGTCTCATACGTGTCAAACCAGTCTATATTTCAACATATATGAAAGGAGTAGGTAAAATCCAAAACTCCAAATTTTAATTGAATCGATACCTTTACTAATGACTACCACGGCTTTTTATAAATTCTTCGAATTCAGCTCTCAACTTCATGCTTTACTACCAATAGTGTTCTATCTTATAACAATGATAGCATTTCACATCATTAATATATTTCCTTGTTCTAGACTTTGAACTTAATTTCTCCCTATCATAATTCTTATCACATGATATACTTCTACCACGATTTAACTTGAAATTCATGCCACAAATCCCTAATTACTGAATTATTTGTTAGCATCTTAAATTCCTTTCTTTCTAAAAGACCCTTGTAACCTCTTCTAACTTGATGTTTACGTACCATCCAATAGTATAGTGATTAGGTTATTATGCAAAGAAAGGTGCCAGGTTAAAAGCAATAGGACTTGGTACTCCTCCTTGATAGCTTTGCTATCAATTTCTTTAAAAAAAAAAAAAAAAAAAAAACACATCAATCCTCATAAACATGAAATTTTAACATAATTCAGTCAACTCCAAGTCTATATTTATAGGTAATGGCAACCAAAATATAGATTAAAATTAGGCTCACAAACCCTACAAATACAAACTTACCAAATTTAAAATACATCCAATGTGCTTTCACACCCACGTACACAACAAAAGTGACACCACCAGTCTATCTATAGAAACTATCACACTTCCCTACCTCTTTTCTTCTCAATGTGAAAACAACTCTAAGACTACAGTTAAAATTTGTTTGAAGTTTTTAGAAGAAAAAAACTCTACAATTCACTATTCATATTTTATAAATCCAGAATTTTAAATTACAATCTACTATATTCTAAATGCTTAAAACGCTAAAGAAATTTTTTAATTAAAGTTTTATATTGCAAAACCTCTACTACTAAACTCTACTTCCTAAAGAAATGCCAAACAGGTACCTTATAAGTCAAACTAATTTATTGTCTATAAGCCTTAACAATGAGGTAAAAAATGCACAAATTAATTAATATGATGAAATCAGGGACCATGCTGGTACCATAATTTTATTTTATTTTTTATTTTTTGACTTTGGGTGTTCGGACCAGTTTGCGCGCATCTCGACTAATCCTAAAGGGATACTTAACACACTACTAGCCATGTATATCACGATAATCGCAAAGTTTTGCTTTGGGTAAGTAGCTCTGAGGGTACTCGAACTAGTGACTATTGGAGAGTACAGCCAAGACATGATTAATTGAGCTAACCCTCAAGATTAGGTACCATGAGTTTTATGTTGGATTGTTCAAAAACCACAGAGTCAGTTCAGTAACAATCCAAAGTTTGAAGGAAGTGTACAGGTATGATATTGCCAAAAGTCTTTTGGTTCAATTATATATATATATATATATATATATATATATAATATATATATATATTTTCTTATGGGAGGAATTTGAGCTCAGTCCCTTCCCCCCCCTCCCCCCCCCCCCCCAAACTCTAAAAGAGAAAGAAAGTGTAGCCATGATAGGCCGTAGTTGTGAATCATATTGATGAAAATTTTGGACCTTAATTAATGTCATGTACAGTGAAAAAATTAGAATGATAAAGAAGCAAATAGTAATAACCTGTAGAAACGGAGTATAAACATTTAGCCAAAAAAAAAAAAACGGAGTATAAACTAAAGGACAATAGCTACACTAACTATTGGCTATTATTGCCAAGAATATGTGACCAGGAATGAAAACTAGAATTGATCAACTAGCCATGAAATCAGAATGCATCTTTTCATTAATAACTAGATCGATCTTCCTAGTTTACTTGTATAACACTTTTTTGCATAGTTATTAAACTTGGACCGGATATTAACTCGGTCTAAGAACCGAGTCATTGGGTCACTGGTTCAACCAGTGGATCATTGATCGAACCGCAAGTTCAAATGTAAAATTAAAAAAGATATAAAAATATAAAACTAAGTTTGAGAAATCATAAAATAAATAATTAAATTGAAAATAAGTACACCTAAAATAATTAAAATAAATAAATGCCTTAAAATTATAGAAACAAAAGCATATCTCAAACTCATAATTTAATAATACTATTAAAATTACATAACATTGATAATTTGAAATACTAAAATGAATAATAAAATATTAAATTGCAACATCCAAATAAATTATAAAAATAGAAAAGTAGACAAAAAAGAGTAATTTTGAGTCCTTTATTGTTTTTAATTCAATGATAATTACCAAAAAAATCCAATTTTGAATAATATAAAACTAGAAAAGTAAACCAAAAAGAGTAATTTTTATAAAAAATTCAAATCCAGTCGGGTTGCAATAACCCAGCCAGATTACACGATTTGCACAAAACCCATTGGGTTTTAGTTGGTTTTCCCGAGTTAATAGCATAACTGGTTTAATTAAAAATCCGGACCGACTTAGGTGACGGTTCATCAGGTTAACAGGTCGACCCACTGGTCTGGTCTGGGTTTAATAACAATGTATTTTTGGAAATTCCCTCTCCACACATGGGCCACTACTTTGAAGCAGGATATATATATATATATATATGCAACATTTTTACAAGGTGTATTTCACTTTCAGTATTACAATACCATCAACCTTATTCTTCGTTTATTCTGTTAATGTGATGCTACTTTCTAACCCCATATTCTAACGTTTACAAATTTTCATATACGCATCTCCCAAATCCATGAAAATAAACATAGTTTTTTCATGGCCCTCTTTGTTACTTATGTTACAAGTTTTACATAAAATTGGGCTTTAAAGAAAAGCATTGTTGCATAACAAATTTGCATTTGTTTTTCTTTTTAAAAAAAATAAAAAAATAAACAAATTTGCATTTGTCTGGCGCCAAAAAGGAAAACTAAAATCCCCAGGAAATCTATGGGCGCAATTCATACATGTATTATTATTATTTTATTGTAAACGATAGATACATGTATTATTATAGAGGTGAGAGAAGAGTCCAAAGTCATGTGTCAGAAATTTAAAGTTAAATTGTAGGAAAGGGAAGAAAATTGAAAAATGGAATTTGGAATTTGGAAAGGGTAGTTTGGTCCCTTGGAAGAGAACTGTCATTCAGTCTACAGTGCAAAGAAACAAAATCATGTTATTCCCTAAATAATTTTTATCCTTGCAAACTTTTTCCTGTCGCCATCCCAAACCTACTGTGTGAACTGTCCAACCCCTTTCCATTTCAACAAAGGGCATTGATTAACTCATATTTACCCTTTTGTACTATTTAAATTTTGAATATTTATATCCATAATTTATAAATATATAGATATTAATATTAATATTTATATATAATTAATTAGATGGTGTATAATGTAAACATATATTTTTCCTTTCCACAAAAAGCCTAACACATTACCTCTTTCACACACTTTCTGTCCACCAAGAAGAGGAATATAGTAATAAACTTTTAATAATAATCTATTAAGAAGCAAGAGAAATAAGTTGCTCCACCTTTTTATAGAAAGAAAAACCAAACCCTTAACATTTTCAGAAACCAAAGCTACCAAAATTCCACCAGTGAAGCATCCATCCAAGTTTTCTAGTATTACTCAAACAAAGAAACTCCAGGAGAGAGATAGGAAAGAGGAACAGTCCTCTCAGTCTCCAATCAATCTCATCAGATATTAATTATTCACTTCTTGGATATCAAAATCTTCTTTTGCTTCACCATTTGCAGTTCTAGACTCTAGTCCTCCCTCTCTCCATCTCTTTCTCTTTCTTCAAAAATGGAAATTATGTAAAATCAATCAGTAATCAGAGCTTTGTGCGTGTAGTTCTTTCTTGTATTATTATTATTATTATTATTTTCTTTCCTATATTCCTTGAGAGTTTTGTTGTTTTCGTTAACAGTAACTCCCTGAATAAATAGACTCATCTACTGATCCACAGCTACAGAAATTAAGGGAAACCAATCTATGCGTCCTTTCCTTTCCGCTACTCTCTCTCTCTCTCTCTCTCTCTCTCTTTCTTAGTACACAGTACTAACTAAGATCATCCTATATAGCTCTAAGAAGCAAAACCCTAGAAGAAGAAGAAGAAGAAGAAAGCTTGGGAAGAGATACAACATCAATCACCACCATTTCCAAAAACCCAAGACAGTAATAAAAAACAGGAGATCCATGGATTCAATCCCAGAATTAATGGAGAGTTCGAACAATAGCATGAGTACTGATACTACTAGCACCAACAACAATAACAGTTTATTAGTTGTGGCTGGGGGAAGTTCTTCTTCATCACCTTCTGCTCCCAGCAGTAGCCGCTATGAAAACCAGAAGCGCCGCGACTGGAACACCTTCGGTCAATACCTCAAGAACCACCGTCCCCCTCTTTCCCTCTCAAGATGCAGTGGAGCTCACGTTCTCGAATTCCTCCGGTATAATTTATAAATCAAATTACCAATTATTCTAAAAGCTTAAACCTGACAGACTCGCTTCTCGCTTATGCTGTCTGTTAGTTTGCCAAGATAATCTATAATATATAGATATATTGATTTGAAGTGCAGGTATCTAGACCAATTTGGCAAGACAAAGGTGCACACTCCAATCTGCCCCTTCTATGGACACCCTAACCCTCCAGCCCCTTGTCCGTGCCCTCTTCGACAAGCTTGGGGTAGCCTCGACGCACTCATCGGACGCCTCCGAGCTGCCTTCGAAGAGAACGGTGGGAAGCCTGAAGCAAACCCATTTGGGGCTAGAGCTGTTAGACTGTATCTCCGTGAGGTTCGTGATTTGCAGTCAAAAGCAAGAGGGATCAGTTACGAGAAAAAGAAGCGAAAACGCCCACCGCAACAGTTGCCACCACAGCAACAACAGCAACTCCCACCACCAGGTGCAACTCAATAAGGCTATCTATCCAAATTCTACTCTCCACCACTATTCCTCTTATATATATTGCTTCAAATCTCAATTGGGCACACTCCCTTTTTCACTTCTTGGCGGAGTTTTTAGTGTATTTAGGGTTAGTTTTAATTTTCTAAAGTTGCTAGCTATTATATATATCTCTAATATAGACTGCCTATCTGTGTAAGCCATAGTATGGATCTGGGATATTATTAATTAGCTAGCTTTTGATGCAAACAGTACTGTTAGTATTACTGTAGTAGACTAGTAGTGGTGGTACTGGAAAAAAGCAGTGGTAAGTGGAGAGAGTTATGTTCTAATGTGGAACTGAGCATTATATATTGCTCCTTGTTTTTATGTACTTAAATATTCATGTATGCCAAGCCAGAAATTTTCAGATTATGTTTCTTTCATCTCTCATTTCTGAAGCTTGCTTCCTCTTCCTCCCTCTCCTTTAATGGGTGTTGCAGGTAATTCAGTTTTGAAATGACTCTACTCTACATAAGGATCATATATTTGTCAGACATGTCAAGCAGTGTATATATATATTATTTACTTTGTTTGTTTTATGGTAGTGTTTCAGTGTTGGTCGTCAGTTTATTCATTCATTTCTGACTCTCTCCCTTTTCTCCCCCTTCTATGTTGCCACTTTTATAACTTTACTGTCTGAGAACTAATAGTCATAGAGATAGTGTAAAGGAAGAAAAATATAAACCCTTTAAAGATCAATCATAACAAGTTTTCTTTTAGGCTAATTATTTTGGGCTTTTTGCAAAATGAAATCTTGTGAGTGCTTATATGACTTTGTTCAATTAATATATATCGATTTTGTTCTGTTAGTGCTGTCATTTCATTTGCCTGCTAGGGAAGCAAGTTGTAATGAAAATTAATGGCAGGCAAGTGTAACTTCGTTAAATTAAGCATAATAGTTTTAAGTTACTATTAGTTTGATCTCATATGGTAATAAACTTTAACCTATATCTACTTGTAAAGTTTCATCAGACAAGAGCTAGAGATGGATATTGCACCCCAAAACAAAATAAAGGCGAGAGACAAGAGAGGAGAAAGTAATGAATGAAGTTACACCCACTTGAACTTTGAAATGGTGGAATCTAGTTTAGACTTTCAAAACATGGGAACTATACTTTATAAATAGGAGAAAAGATAAATAGTTTACATCCAATGGTGACATTATAAATTCTAATTGGGAAATATATAATATATATTAATATATATATATATATATATATATGCACTAATAAGTAACAAAATAAAAAATGAGAAAAAAAATTAAAAACAAATGGGGAGAAAGCAGTGAATGAAATTCTATATATATTTAGGAGAAAACACAAAATGTTTAGATCCAACATAGTTCCATTATTAATTGTAATTTGGAAAAAATATATATGCATGCACTAATATGAAACAAAATACTAAATGAGCCAGGAAGATTAGAAAAATCTAACTTATGGAGATTTCAGGAAAAAATTTCTTAATCAAACTGGCCGACAAACCCATCTGTTTTTGGATAATGCTGGGTCATCCCTCTTTGATTTTCTTAATCTTGGCTTTAAAAGAAGAATTCGCCACAATCCTATGCTTGAAGAGAAAGTGCTCATCATGGCATCGAACCTAGAAGGAAAACAAAAAAAAAAAAAAAACACTATTAGTACGTAGGCTTGATGCTAGTGAAACTTTTTTTTTAGTGATTTTAGTGGGGTATGAAACTACCACTTTGATGCATAGAGGATCTATTCGCGCTTTTAATCATTTGGGTTTATCATAGGATTAGCTATAACAAGTTTTAAATTCAATTAAGGGACCCTCTAAATAGAACAACAAGATAATCGTTATGATTTTAACATATATAGTAGTAGAATGTGCCTATAAATATTTTATTAAATTTGTTAACAAGATCAATTATTATATTAATTAGGATTTGATTCTCTAATTATATACTAAAAAAATGCCTATGGTTGAGTCAGCATGCCTAGGGATTTTATGCTTCATAATAAGAACCTTGTCAATTAATGTTTTCCCTGTTTTCATTTTAATTTCCTTGTCTTTTATAAACTATTCCAAAAATCGTAGAGGATTGAAAACTACATGTTTTTCTTGTTAGTGGTATTCCATGTACTAAAGAATTTAATAGTGACTTGATAATATAAATTACTTTAGCAACCATCTCCTTAATTTTTTGTTTATGCAAATGTAAAGGTTAATTAATACACGACACAAATTAAGCAGCGATTCTTTGTTGGAATGATGTTCTGCTTCTTGAGTTTGCAACTTGAAGTTCTTTGTTAGACATAATATTTGCTTTACTCAATTTTTTTTTCATCTTCATTTAAGACATATTTGGCCTTTACTGAGGACATCACTGTGTTTCACTTTCAGTCACAGTGAAAGTTTAATTTTATGTTTTGCAGGATTATCTATCATCTCTAATCCATATAAATGCATCTTATTGCATTAGATGTTATATGATCTATACATTTTTTTATTGTTATTGTTGTTTTTTTTATGAATTTGTCTTCTTAATCAAGTGTTTCAATTGGATTTAGATTTCATACCTCTAATATTGGTTTGGCATGAACCATGAAGAATCCTAGTTAGAATCTCTAAGATCAACGTTGCAAAGAGATGTGCAGCCTAGGTATCCTTTTACAAGATCTCATCTTAACGAGTTGGTGTTAGAGTGCCTGCTTTTATAGTAATGTGAAACCTAGGTATCCTTTTGGTGCAGTTTCCAATTTCATTTGCAATCTAGCTAGCTATTACAATTTTTATTTGTATGTATGTAGGTAATATGCATACCTGCTTATATATATATATATTTATGCACTGCCATTATTTGAAAGGAAAAATATACTATTAGGGAAAATGTTATCAAGTGTTGTATATAGGAAGCAAAACATAACTTTTTCTTTTTCTTTTTTTCTTTCATAGAAGTGGATGGTCTTCGTAAAATATGATCTACTCTATTTCATTTCAAATGAAGATAGTACAATTTACGGTATAGACCTTATTTCTTGAATTTGACAATTTATAAAGTGGGACGTCTTAAATTTTAAATGACATGATATTGGATACAATTTTAAACTTATTCTGTACAATACAATCAAGACTAAAGTTAACTTTTGGCCCCCTAACTTAGGGGGTGTTTTCATTTTAGCTTCCTAACTTAAAAAATTTTCATTTTAGTCTCCTTACTCTTTTTAGCTATCATATTGCACCTTCCATTCATATCTGTTAGAAGTCCCCCGTTAAATGCGTAGTTGGACAGATAACGTGTCATCTGATATGGCCAATTTTGACACGTCATCAAAAAGAAAAAAAAAAAAATTTACACTTTAAAATTTAATTTACAAATTTTAACCACGGCACCATCACTTCTCTTCTCTAGAAATCACTAATCCATAAAAGACTTTTCCTTTTCCTCATCTCCTACATTCATAAACTCGCCTGTGATTGGATTGCATATGAAATGGGGATTGTTCATTATCGATTTGCTTAAACAAAGCAACCCATCACATGAATTCACAATACCAAAATCCTAGTCCATGAAACAAATAGCACTAGTTTGTGAAAGTGGGAGATGAATTTTGGTATTGAAGTTAATCTGACGGTGGTGGATTGAAGGAGCAGGAGTGGTATTGAGAATGGAGGAATGGGTGTCAACCCAGTGAAGAGTTGTTGTGACATAAGCAAGGGTATTAGAGCGGAGAAAGAGTTAAGGTTTTGAGAGGTACAAAGAGGAGAAAAGAGGGTTTGAGATCAAAAGGCACCAAGTAGTACATACGCACCTGGACACTAGGATTGAGTCCAAAGATAGCTTTGAGAGAATCTCGATCAGGGTGTGGCCTAGAAGTTCCATTATGGTGGTTTGAGAGATGGGTGGGTTGATTCTCTTCTTCTTTTTCTTCTTTATTCTCTTTCTCTTTCTCTTTGTGGGTTTTCTGATTCTCCTTGAGAATAAGAGATGATTGATGGTGAGGTATTGAAAGATGAATTTCATCTTGTGGATGTGGAATGGAATACAACCCAGCTGAGTGTTTTTCCTTTTCTTCACTTTAGGTTGCGGCTCATATAACCTGGAACAAATGAATTATAAAAGAACTCAAAAATATATTTCTTTTGTTTGGTGCGAGAGGATTTGATTTGGAATAGGCCAATCGACTTCAAGATGGTGATGATGGGTCTCACGGCGGTGGAATTTTGGAGAGGAGGTGGTGAGATGTGGTGGTGATGGGTTGAAAAAAATAAAAATAAAAATAAAATAAAAAAATGAAAAAGGGAGGCAAAATCGTGGATTGGTGATTTTTAGAGAAGAGAAGTGTGATGTCGTTGTGAATTAAATTTTAATGTGTAAATATTTTCTTTTTTCTTTTTTATGACGTGTCAAAAGAGGTCACATCAGATGACACGTCATCTGTCTAATTAGGCATTCAATGGGGGCTTTTAACAGAGATAAATGAAAAGTCCAATTTGATAGATAAACAAAATTAGGTGGTCAAAATGAAATTTTTTTAAATTAGGGGGCTAAAATGAAAACACCCTCTAAATTAAGAGGCCAAAAATTGACTTTAGTCTATGATCAATTAAATTCTAGATACATATGCATAGAATCTCATATTTTCACTAGATTGGAGCATATATTGAAGCAGAAAGTTACATCGACAATTAAATGTGAATGTAGAAGTCTAGCGCTACTTCCATTATTGTTACCGTCGTTGTCATCATCAATCATCAATTAATATCACCATTATTATCTTCATCTTCATCACCACCACCATAATACAGCTACCTAGCCGACAAGAACTTCTAGATGGACCTTGCTTTTCAAGCAGTAGTGAAGATAGTAGCCCCCCTAAAGAATCTTTTCGAATGACTGGAGATTGATTATCCGAGGTCAATGGCCAAATTTGCCGCTTATTCATGGATGAAATCATTGCCCCAATTTAGTGATGCCAAGTGCATATATATCCACCAATAATTAAAGGATTGTGGTGGTGCATGAAATGATGCGTAAAAAGGTGTAGAAACAAAGATGGAGAAAGAAAGGGAACTGAACAAGAATGAGAGTATTTTGCATTTCTAAGCAATCTGAATAGAACAAAAGCCATATGATAGAGAATGCTTTTTTTTTTTTTTTTTTCTAAGGTAAAAGTAATTGATGAATGAGATACATTCAAATTAAATAGTAAACCACAATCCATGATGATCATGATAATTGATTGACGTAACCAAACACCCATATATAAAAGCTGCTTGCTAAAGCAATTAATGACCTTTTTCGCAATATAACAAGCATGCAGGAACACTTCAAAGTTTAGTTATAAGTTATATCTCCATAAATTCAAATGTACGGAAGACTAAGATGACTTTCATCTCCAAAACTTGAAAGGTAACGCAAAGTACAAGAGAAACGTGTGTACTGACCTTTAACATAATTTATGAGTTTCCATAACCCATAAAATTCCAGTTATCGTAAATTCTCATTGAGCCATTGTACATTACAGCGTATTTCAAGTAAAAACAAAAAAAAAACATAGGCCATTACCCATTAGGCGAAATGACACATCAAATAAACATAATTATTAAATCTGGATCAACTCAACCGATCGAACCAGTGAATTGCTACCTAAACAGATTCAACTCATTTAATTAGATTATTACTTTTAATTCAACAAAAAAAAAAAAAAAATTCTTTAATTATATCATTTAATTAAACATATGACCTAATTAAATCGCTCAGATCAATCTGGACGGGTTCATGTACTCCAAATTACTTATCTACCAAATTTTTAATTTCTTTTTTCTATAAATAGTTTGCATTTTGGTCTTCTGAAAAAAAAATACATATTAAGAAAATAAATCAAGGATACGATGTCTTTCGTAGTTTATTTATAATTATTTTTATAATAGTATCTTTGAATATATATATATATATCATATATATATATATATTATATATATATATTTATATATATGAGATATTATGGAGAAAATTATAAAATTACGAAAATTTCAACTTTTTTTTAATTAATTAATTAATTAAATTTTTTATTTTTATTATTATTTTTTACATTTCATAATATTTTCCTTTATTATTATTATTATTACTTGATCTATTTGTATTGACCTTCCTAATATTTTTCTAATATTTCTTTTATAATTATTATTTTTTACTTCCTTAATAAATTGAACTACTCCTCTCTTTTTTTTTCTTTTTTCTTTTTGGCAAAAAGTAATAAATTGAACTCAATATTCTTTATGAGTTATCATGTATGTATTTTTTTGAACATTAAGTCCATATATTTATATACTGTAAATTAAGGGATTTTTTCATTACAAATTTTGGAGAAAAAAAAAGAAGGAAATATCTTTAAGTTTACCTTGTAAAAAAATAGCTTAATAATTAATGTTGTATTTGGTATGACAGTCTAAGTTTATATCTTTTATTGTGAATATTTTCCATATATATTTTGTAATTTTAAAATTGATCTATATTTTTACAACTTTTTATTTTTATTTTTATAATATTATTTTATTGGGAAAAATTACATTTTAAACCTTATAGTTTAGGGGGTGTAACAAATTAAATCCTATAGTTTCAAAAGTAACAAATTTAATCCCGAAATTTCAAAAAGTAACAAATTAAACTCCACAGTTTCAAAAGCAACAAATTAAAGCTTCAAGTTTCAAAAAGTAACAACTTAAACCTCAACCCATATAAGTAAAACAATAGTTTAATTTGTTACTTTTTGAAACATCATGGTTTAATTTATTACTTTTGAAACTATGAGGTTTAATTTGTTACTTTTTAAAACTTCGTAGTTTAATTTGTTACTTTTGAAACTATAGAGTTTAATTTTTATACCCCCTAAATTATAGGGTTTAAAATGTAATTTTCCCTATTAAATTTTAATTGAAAATGTGATTTGACCAAATATGACCTACCCACTGGTTTAACCAGTATCCAAGTGACCCAAGTCCTACACCAAGTCAAACTTTAGTCTAGGTTTAAATAACTATGTTGATAACCATGTGGACAAGGTTTGGCTACAAACCAATTTATAGTCAGTTTGCTACAACCCACTACGTGCCAGCTTATAAGACCATCCACATGTATTATTTAAAGAAGTCATATGACTCATTAAATAGGTCATGTGACTAAAGTACACGTAAATGATCTTATTAGTTACCATGTAATAGGTTCTAGAAAACTAGTTACAAACTGGTTTGTAGCCAAACTCTGTCGTAAGCAACGTATATAAACTGGTGAGAGAGGGTGGGGGGTTTGAACCCCATCAGGTGCATGAGTATTTACGTAGAAAACAAAAGAAAAAAAATGTCACTATAACTCGAGATCTAATAATTAGATAATACAAAGCAAATGTTTTTTACAAATCAAAACCTTTAAATTTAAAGCATCCTTCATAACACCTCTACACCAAGAATCACGAGTCATGTGATTAGGAAAGTTAAGTTAGATTTATAATATAAGATATTATTATAGTTAGTGGTAAGCTGTGTGTATTGATATTATCAAAAACAAAAGTTGTGTGTATTGTGGTCTTACCTCCACCCTACCAAAAACCGTACTAGGGTTTTGCGTGATATTAAAATTTAAATTTGTTATGCAAGTCAAGAATCAGCAAGTTTAGTGATTTTACAATTGGTGTCAAAGGGTTTTGTGACATATATGTTTGATAACAAAGTGCTTTGTGGTTTCTACTACTCTGTGTTAGGTTTGTGTGATTGTAAAAAACATTGTTCTCCCTCTTGTGTCAATTTCCACTTGTGCACTTTTGTTATTGGTATCAAAGGTTTTATAACCTGTATAACAAAGTTCTTTGTCGTTTCTACTAGCCAAAATAATCGAATTTACTATAATGAAAGCATTTGATTTAATAAAAAAAAAAAAATGATTTTTTTTTTTGTTTTTTGAAGGAATAGGTTAGGCACCAAATGGTAGCATAAAGAAATTAGAAAATATGATTTCCAATTCATGAAATCTGGATTAACAAAGTAAATATTTTGTTTATCACTTGTGTTTATTTTTTTAGCTGACTATCTAAGGATTTTATAGTACTTGATTAATTTCTTGGAGGATTACTAATCTCTCTAGTGAGTGGACGTCTCCCATTCCACACATAAAACTTGTGAACCATTGGACCAACCCCTTATAGCATTCACATACATCAAACTTTTATATTATCTTATTAGTCAAATTATAAATAATTGCACCCAAAATTGGTTCACATCAGACTCTTTATCCCTTTTCATTTTTTTTTTAAATGTTATAGTAACTCTTTTCTTTTAAAATGTTACTATAACTCTTTCATTTTGTTTTTTAATGTTTTTTTCTAACTCATCTCTCATCCATCTCTCATTTATTTGTCTTCTTCATCTCACTTGTTTTGGTCCAAGTCAAGTTATAGAATAAAAAAAATAAAAAATAAAGTACAATTTTCTATCAAAATTTGAATAATATTTGAAAAAGCTGATGCTAATGCTCTTATAATTTATCATTTGTGTTTCTTGTTATTTAAAAATCTCATTCTAGCTCTCCATGGGTGTGTGTTTTTCTAAAGAGTTAAGAATTTGACCCCACATTCTCTATGATTTAAATACTCAACATGCCCCCTCCCCTCCCCTCCCCCACCCAAAAAAGAAAAAACAGAAATCGGTCTTTTGGCTATAAACTAATTAATTTGAACCATATATCGATTGTGGCTATATTATATAGATTTTCTTCTTGGGTTTTCTTTTTTCTTTTTTCACTGTTCCGTGTGTTTTCCAGTGCAGCAGAATAAATCGGGCAATAGAAGCCAAAAATGGCAGAAAAGCTGGTAAAGATTTACCTTCCCCATAAGTGCATGATTTAAGCTTGTGCCTGCAATTTCTCTGAAGCAAAGGTTCCTCCAAAGGACTAGCCACTGCCCCTCCCACGTTAGTTGTAGTACTTGCAAATATGCACCAACATCGCAATAAATGTTGCAGCAGAAATAAAACTCTCACTCTCTCAACGGCTTGGACACATGTTTATAGAGATCATCAACCAATAATGTCCTAGTTTTTGTTTTGTTTTGTTTTAAACTATTGGGAATAGTCTTGTTAGTTCTTCTAGTCTGACCTTACCTCTGAATGTTCCAATGGGGGAAAAAGGCAAAAAAAGAAAAGAAAAGAAAAGTGGGATGAATATGCAATAGACCATACATAGTGAGGCTCATTCTTGTTTTAAAAATTAATGTTAGTTCTCAATTTCCATTATTAGGCCTTTAATGAGCATTACATTTACTCTTATGCGGAAGGTTCTAGCATGAATTTCGAGGAATTGAGGTGTTTTTACTTTTTAGGGATCCCATTTACTCTCATTCTCAATGCATGCCGCACTTTTTTTTTCTAAAACGCAATTCAAGTTAGCACTTTTTTGATAACGAAAATTTACAAAAATGTACAACAATGCATGCTGCACTTATTGGCAAGGTAGGCTGTCACAACAATAAAAGTGACTACCTTAGGGAAAAGATCACTTAGGTTCTAGCTTGAAGATTGAACTCCAAAGAGTTGGCATAGGATGAAGATAGTGATAGTAATTTAGTTCTTGAGATTAGTTCGTTCAGCTAGTTTTTTACCTATAGTCAAATGTAATTCTATAGCTAACTTTGGTAGATGGAGGGATGCAGTAGTAAAGTCATAAATTTTAGGGAAAATTACATTTTAAATCCTATAGTTTATGGGTATAACAAATGAAGCCCTATAGTTTCAAAAGTAACAAAATTAAACCCTGTACTTTCAAAAAATAACAAAATAAACCCTATACTTTTAAAAGTAAGAAATTAAACTATGAAATTTCAAAAAGTAACAAATAAAACCCTTATTTTACTACATGGATTGAGGTTTAAGTTGTTACTTTTTAAAATTTCAAGATTTAATTTGTTACTTTTGAAACTTTGGGGTTTAATTTGTTACTTTTTGAAATTTTGGAGTTTAATTTGTTACTTTGGAAACTATAGGGTTTAATTTGTTAACACCCCTAAAGGTTTAAAATGTAATTTACCCTAAATTTTAACTCAAGGGATTTGGGGGCTTAAGATTAAATGAGGCATTTTCTAATATTTAAATGTCTATTGAATATTATTAACTTTCTATTTTTTTATATTTAAAATCTATTTCTTTTAGATGCAATATTACTAATTAATAAACTTAAAAAAGTCAAATATCATGGATTGGACTTAAAATAAATACCAAAGACCTGGGTTTTTTCTCTCATTTTTTTACCTTGTTTCAAATTCTTGTTTTTATCCCTACTTTAAAGAAAATATATGTATAATTTTTATCTAATGAAACCAAATAGTATTAGAATGAGTACATTAAAAAATAAAAAATAAAACTGAGTCTATACCTTTGCAAGGAAAAGTAGGCAGCTCTAGGCTCTAGCATGCAAGGAACTGCCGATTGCCAAGGTACTAGATCTAACAAAAATTCTGGCTTATTGAGGGAAAATAATTCAAATATTTAATTTTATTTTTGGATTTTGGAGAGAGAGAGAGAGAGAGAGAGCTTAATCTATTTTTTTAAGAGTGTGTAAAAGACTTAGAGATTAGAGTTTGATTACACGCATATGCAAGAATTTAAACAGTCTAAAATAAAGAGTTTGATTATACTCAGTTTCTCTCTCGGCTCGGGGGCGACTACTTCAAACCCTAGCCGTCAGTAGAATTCCTTCCTTGTCTTAGTACAAGCTTCTGTTCCCTCCGGTGGTCTACTACTGGTAGGAAGATCGTTCTTTTGATTTTGTTTCTTGTATTTCTGTCTTCCTCTGTTTTCTCTTCGCCCATATCTACCTCTCCCCTTCCTCTTCCACGGCTTGTTACCAAGAAGATTTCCCTGCTGCTTCGAAGTTCTATTATTCTGATATGGATTCTATAAAGGATATGTGGAAACACTTCTCCCTGTCAGACAAGGAGGGTGTTAATGTAGACCTGGCGAATGCTTCCCAACAATCTGAAAATATTTTGGTCGCCAAGTTTTTGACTTCACGGGTCTTAAACATGGACTCCGTGGCCCGAACGTTCAAACCATTGTAGAAGACCCGTCACAACTTTTCCGTTCAGGACCTGGGGAGTAATAAGGTTGCCTTTGTTTTTGAGGATGATATGGATCTGGAACGGGTTCTCATCAATGAGCCCTGGTCCTTTTGATAAATCTCTGGTGGTTTTTCAAAGACAATGTGAGGATGTTCCCTGCAAGGATTTGGTGTTCTCCCATGTATCTTTCTGGGTTCAGATCCATAACTTGCCAATACGGTGTATGACGATGGATTCGACTGAGACCATTGGCAAGACTCTAGGAGTGGTTGAAAAGGTCGCAGACATGGATGATGAACGAGGTGGTGAGAATTGCATGCGTGTTCGAATCCGTCTCAACGTGACAGCCCCGTTATGCCGTGGTAGAATGATTAAATTGGAGGAGAACAAGAAATGTTGGGTTGCATTTTGATATGAACGGCTGCCCAATTTTTGTTATTGGTGTGGCTGCCTCGACCATAGTGAGAAGGACTGCGACGTAGGGCTGCATAAGGGTAGTATCAATCCAACAGAAGAGCGTCAATACAGACCATGGCTCAAAACCAGTACTGAACGTCCCCCACGGAAGACAGAAGTCATGGTTCATGGCAGTTCTCCGAAGGAAAGATCCGGAATTCCGAGGAAGGATCCTGGCAAACCACCTGCAGAACAAGCAGCTGTCCCGCCCCCAGTTCCACCAGAGACCGGTAGGGGGTCCGAGAATCCTCCGGAAAATCCGGATTTCGAAATGGAAATTGAGCCTAATCCGGGATTCACAAATCAGGGGCAGTTTCCAAATCCTACCCCCGAAAATTTCGAAGCTCGGCTGCATGAGATTGATCAAGCCATAAAGTTCTTCCCATTACAAGAAAGCCCAGCTGTCAATATACCCCCCCAAGTCAACTCTTTGCTCCTTGGACAAGAAAATACTCCACGTGCCTCCCTGCTACAGCATGGGCCTATTCTCACTAATAGACCACGTGGAACTTTAGAAGACATTTCAAACATTTCCAGGCCCAATAAAAGCAGTCCAAACCCGAAAACTGCAAAGTGGAAGAAGTTGGCAAGGGCCCATAATACCATTAGTGTTAGTACAGAACATATCCAACCTCTCAAGAGAGGAAATCTAGAAATGGAGCAGCATAGTTCTCATGGCAGGAAGAAACGGATCATCCAAACCCAAAATGCATATGATGATGCCCAAACTACAAATGGAAATTTGGAGAGTGATTCGATTGAGATATTGGCAGAGGCTGTATTCCAGCCCTGCCAGAAGCTATGAATTGCATCAGCTGGAACTGTCGCGGGCTTGGGAACCAGGGGACAGTTTAGGAACTTGCGCGTATTATGCGCATAAAGGACCCCTCTGTTCTGTTTCTTTCTGAAACATGGATGGATGATGATAGACTGGAGTTACTTCATTGTAGGTTTCATTTTTCAAATAAATTTGTAGTCAAAAGAATCAATAAAGGTGGTGGTTTGGTTTTGTTCTGGAAGCATGATATTTCATTAGCAATTCAGTCTTATTCTCTTTCACATATTGATACTATTATTGATGGTATTTCTAAAGCCCCCTGGCGGTTTACTTGTTTTTATGGGGCTCCCGAAACTCATCTCCGTGAAAACTCATGGAATCTCCTCCGTACTCTTAGCCGTCAATTCTCGTTGCCATGGTGTTGTGCAGGGGATTTTAATGAGATTGTTCGCAGTTCGGAAAAGAAGGGTTTCCGAAATCACAGTGAGAACCAAATGCAAAAATTCCGAGACGTAATTGATGAGTGTGGATTTATAGACCTGGGGTATAGGGGTTCTCCTTTTACGTGGTGCAACAATAGAAGGGGTGTCTCGACCACATGGTTGCGGCTAGACCGTTACATGGCTACAAATGATTGGGTCCTCCGTTTTAATTCAGCAGTGGTGTTCCATTTGGAGAGCTCGGCATCGAATCATAAGCCCATTTGGTTGAGCCCTTCAGCAATGCAGAATCCACGTCATAGGAAAAAAGTCTTCAGGTTTGAAGATATGTGGAGATCAAATCCTGGGTGCGAGAACACCATCACTCTGGCATGGAAGCCGGTTGACCGAGGCACTCCCATGGTCCAGGTGACAAAAAAGATTCAGAGGTGCAGCGTGCCGTTGAGCCAATGGAGTCGGTCCAATTTTGGCTCTGTTTCAACCCAGCTGAAGGAAAAATCGGAGCTATTGAAGATAGCTGAACAAAACAACATCAATGGTCAGGGACACGACCAAGTGATATCTTTGCGAAAAGAAGTTAATGGGCTCCTGATCAAGGAAGAAAAAATGTGGCAACAACGATCCCGCACTCTCTGGTTAAAAGATGGTGACCGAAATACTAAGTACTTCCACAGCCGTGCTACTCACCGTCAAAGGCGTAACTTGCTCCTGGGGATTCGAAATGAAGCAGGTGATCTCATCACTAACCAAGACCAGATTGGCTCCTGTTTTATCGAGTATTACCAATCACTGTTCACGGCAGCTCCCCTGGTTGATGCTGAAGTTGTACTGGATGGAATAAATAGGAGTGTATCTGAAGAGATGAACCAAACTCTTACTAGCCCGTTCACAGAGGCTGAAATTACTGCGGCAATAAAGCAGATGGCACCTCTGAAGGCACCTGGTCCCGACGGAATGCCACCTGTCTTTTACCAGAGTTACTGGCACGTCATTGGTACAGATGTGATACAAGCTGTTCTGTCCAGCCTAAATTCGGGTACACTTCTCCCCTCTATAAATCATACTTTTGTTACTCTCATTCCGAAAGTAAAAAACCCGGAGCAAGTAACGGATTATAGGCCTATCAGTCTCTGTAATGTCATCTACGAACTCATCTCAAAAGTCCTTGCTAACCGTTTCAAAAAAGTTCTTCCATATATTATTTCAGAAACCCAGAGTGCCTTTGTCCCAGGGAGATTGATTACGGACAATATCTTGATTGCTTTCGAGACTTTGCATTATATGAATAACCAAAGATCGGGGAAGGTTGGATCAATGGCTTTGAAACTAGATATGAGTAAAGCATATGACCGTGTTGAATGGGCTTTTCTAAAGCAAGTTATGCTCAAAATGGGCTTCCACAGCCATTGGGTGTCTCTCATTATGGAGTGCATCAGCACAGTCTCATACTCTCTCCTGATCAATGGTGAACCCACAGGTAACATTATTCCATCTCGAGGACTCCGCCAAGGTGACCCAATCTCTCCATATTTGTTTTTGCTGTGTGCAGAAGGTTTGAATGGGCTTCTGAACAAGGCGGCATCCAAAGGAGATATTCATGGTGTCTCTATATGCCGTAGAGGACCAAAACTCACACACCTATTTTTTGCAGATGACAGCTTATTGTTCTGTAGGGCAACTCAAGCAGAATGTGGGAAAATTCAAGAAGTCCTCCAAGTATATGAGAGAGTCTCTGGTCAACAACTCAATAAAGCCAAGACAACCCTTTTCTTTAGTCGCAATACTCCTCAAGCTACGCAAGATGACATTAAAGATATTCTGGGGGTTCCTAGTATTCAACAGTACGAGAAATATCTTAGGCTCCCATCTTTGGTTGGTAAAAAGAAGATCTCTTGTTTTGCCCAGATAAAAGAGAGAGTTTGGAGCAAGGTGAAAGGGTGGAAGGAAAAGCTACTTTCTCAGGCAGGTAGAGAAATTTTGATCAAGGCAGTTGTCCAAGCAATCCCCTCGTACACAATGAACTGCTTCAAACTTCCGGTAGGGCTGTGTAAGGATATTGAAGCTATTATAAGGCGATTTTGGTGGGGTGAAAAAGAGAACAACCGTAAGATTCACTGGATTAGATGGGAGAAACTTTGCCAACCTAAAGGAGTGGGGGGTCTTGGATTTAGGGAGCTTCAAAATTTTAATTTAGCTTTACTGGCTAAACAATTTTGGAGACTTATGCACTGTAAAAACTCTTTACTCTTCAAAGTGTTTAGTGCAAAGTTTTTCCCAAGTGGTAATATAATGGAGGCATCCACGAACAATAGAGGTTCATTTGCTTGGAGAAGCATCTTGAAAGCAAAAGACCTTATCATTGCTGGCTCAAGTTGGAGGGTAGGTGATGGCAAACAGATTCCAATCAAAGACACTAATTGGCTCCTAGAGGAGGGTCATCGGCGGGTGATCTCTCCCCTACCCAATCTACATGCCGATGCAAAGGTGGCTGACCTTATTCAAAGCTCTCCCCCTGCTTGGGATGAAGCTAAGATTCGGTCACTTTTCCTCCCCTATGATAGTGATGCCATTTTACAAATCCCTCTGAGTGACCGATGCCCTTCAGACAAACTCTATTGGCATGCTACCACCAATGGAAAATATTCAGTTCGAAGCGGTTACCAATTGCTCTTAAGGGAGAGAATGATTTCCAACCCGAACAGCTCCAATCAAGGTGAACCTAACACTCTCTGGAAACAAATATGGTCCTTAAGAACCCCCACAAAGGTGAAGTCGTTCATGTGGAGAGCATGTCAAGAAGCACTTCCAACCAAAGCTGGCTTATTCCGTAGAAAAGTTATTCCCTCTCCAGGGTGTGACAACTGTGGGACAGGGGCTGAAGATTGTCTCCATGCACTATTGTCGTGTCCCGTTATCTCCCAGGTTTGGTCTCTAGTCCCAGCATTGCATGAGGCTCAACAGAAAAGTTACACTTCTTTCTATGATCTGGTTCACCACGTAGCTCTCAAGCCCACCGACCTCATCTTGGAAAAGTTTGCCGTCCTAAGCTGGTTTATTTGGCATAAACGGAATCAAGCTTGGCTTCGTCTACCCAGCACTGACTACAACCAGCTGTGGACCAATGCCCATGCTTACCTCAATGAGTTCCTAGAGGCAACTCAAATTGATAAGACCGTTAAACCAGCTCCGCCTCTGGTCAGATGGAGCCCGCCAATGCATAACGGTTTCAAAGTCAATTTTGATGGAGCACTCTTCAAAGACAAGAACGAAGGGGGTATTGGGGTGGTTATCCGTGACTGCTCGGGTCTGGTTATCGCAACTTTGAGTCAGAGAGTTAAAACGGGAGCCTTAGTGGACCTAATTGAAGCCCTTGCTGCCAAGAGAGCAATCACCTTTGCTATGGAGGTTGGAGTTACTGATGTAGAATTTGAAGGCGATTCGGAGAATGTTATCCAAGATTTAAGCAGACCGGAGGCCCCTCACAACGCCTACGGTCTTATTATTGAAGATGCAAGACTGCTTCTCCCATATTTCCAGCGATATAGGTTGTCTCACATCCGTCGCAGTGGTAACGCAGCTGCCCACGCCCTTGCTCGTCGAGCTTTAGATATTAACAATCTTGTGGTTTGGATGGAGGAAGTTCCTCCTGATATTGTCCATGTATTGTTAAAAGATTCATCTGCTTTTATTTCTTAATGAAGTTTAATCCTTTTTCTCAAAAAAAATAAAAAATAAAAAAATAAAGAGTTGACAAAGTGCACAACCTGCTAAGATAGACATTCTAAATTTTGGAACTAAATTATCACTCCTACAAGGTAATTTAATAATCCAAATTTTCCTTTAGTTTTTTTTTTTTTTTTTTTTTTTTTTTTTTTTAAACAAAAAAAAATTAACTTATTATTTGTAATTTGGATTTTATTAAAGATTCTACTGGAATTTTTTTGTTAAATTGACTAATACTTTGAGCCTTCTTCCACTTGGAGGCCTTAGGCCATGGCCTAAGTGCCCTATAGAGCCGCCCCAAATAAATTAATTTCAAGGGGGCTAATTTAAATATAAAATAATAATAATAATAATAATCTATTAGTATAATATTACTTATACGTAAAATATGTCTATAACATGATTTCATATATGTTATATTCTCATATATAACAAGTAAAATTACATCAAGTTATTCTTTACATAACTCAAAACAACTTTTTTCTCCATTAAGTCAATTTATGAAACGTGAACTATATTTTAAATCAAATTGATCACAATTAATATTCTTCAAACAATTAAATCAAGATTTTTTGTTTAATAAATTAGAGATTACACTAGATAATATGGTTTAAAAATAATAGAAAATATAAAAATGTAATTAATTAAAAAAAAAAAATTAATAATAGATCGAGGTCAATTTACATGCTTAACATATACAAATTAATATAATAAAAATATAATGCTAATAAAACTAAAGGAAAACATTATTTTTCATAGATGATAAATGCAATAAAGATCTTTAATTCCTAATAAAAAAAAATTGCAATTTTTCTTTATTATAAAAATAAAAAATAAAAGCACAGTATCACTATCTCTTATTCTCCAAATAAAAAATAATAATTAAATTAAATTTTTTTTTTTTTAAATGCTAAGGAATATATTCCTTGAATGCACTTTGGTTTAATAATATTACATAAAACATAAAACTAATAAAAAGAGGAAAAAAAAAATATGCATTACTCATTTACCATAATTGTAATACAATTTTTACTATTATTAAAAAAAAATACAATTTTTAAAAATGTAAAGTGATTATTAATCAAATTTAATTTATAACTTTCAATTTGTTGTGAGAAAAATATAGATAGGGGAGGAGATTTTCAAAAGCTAAGGAAGCCATAGCCTTGTCTATAATCTAAACTAGAAGAAAGAATCACAAATTTAAAAAATGATTTCCGCAAGTTAACAAATGCCATGATGACAAAAAAATGGAAATTCTTACATGAACCATCCCAATGTTGAATTATAATATGTTAGTCTTACATTTCATAACATGAAACACTCATGTGAGCTTGAATAGACATGCGCAATCTCTCTTGAGTTCTCACATCAAGGCATTTTCCCAAGTTGATTACTAGTAATAATACTACATGCAAAATAAATGATATAAACTTTTTTTACATTTTATTAAAGTGACAAATTGTAATTAATGTAGAATCATTTTTATTATATATTATTCACAATTCGTAATATATTTTATTATTAACCATTAACAATGAAGTTATGTATTATGAAAAATATAGTATTTATGTAAAATTAATTTAAAAAAAAAATCAGATTTATCTATGACTTAAATTCAGTGCAATCATTAGTATATAATAATAAGAATCTTATAATTGTGTTATTAAGAATCCTTAAAAGGTGTGATTTTCTTTTAGTAAAATATTTGATATTTATTGAATTCACTCATTCATTTACTTGTGCTAGATAATGAATTTGTGTTATCTTTGTCCGTTGGATTAAGAGGCAGTAGTGTACTGTACTGTACTACTATACAGTTAGCATCTCTATACAAAAGTTTCCTGTTGAAATGCCCTTCTGCCGTACGAGAAATCCGCATTCTACGGTCAATCCGACGTGACGTTCCCATTTTTATTTATGGGCCCTCACAACCGTGCAAGCCTCCCCACGTGCATTGCTGTCACCTATGTCGGCTACAGTGACATGCTCGAAAGACTGTCCCATCGCGTCCTTCCATATGACTATGATAGATAGGTCTTACTCTCTCACTAACTAGTAACTAGCCCACCACCACGTAGACGTTGCCAGGTGGCGTCTTTAGAGGGTGCATTCAACTGGGGCCTCGGTGAGTGTGGACCGTACGAAGTGGCTGTCGCGTCCTAATCAACGCTCATGGCTTGGCTTTCCCATTCCTCTTTAACTCTAAAATCACGGACATGGGGCCCAGCCAATGTCTTCTTTACTTTGTATCAAAGAAAAAGAAAAAGAAAGGTTTAATCTTGGACGTTCGGGGGTATTTAAGGGTCCCACTCACTTCCACTTTTAGTGGTTAGATTAGACTCTTTTGGTATGGACACTCCTCCATTTAGATCCAGATGGAATATTTCATTTTTTTTTTTTTTTTTTTAAATTTATAAGACAATAAATATTTTCCAAATCAGGACATGTCATGTCACTTGGAAGTGTTTTGTTTTTGCTAAGCCCTTGGAAGTGACTGTAGTGTTGAAAGAACCGATTATTTATTCATTAAAAAGAACCCGAGATTCTGCATGGGTCACAGTAAATGTATGAAAATAATATTTCTACGTCAATAATTGTTATTTCTGTTTATTAATGTGAAAATATCAAATAATTTTACACAATATGATTTGAATCCGTATGGACATATTATTGATGACATCAAAATCCTGGCTGCCCCGCTAGGTTCTTTTTCCTTCAAACATACACCACGTCAAGGAAATTCAATTGCTCACATTTTAGCGCGTAAGGCTAAGATATTGTTGATGTAAACCAGTGGTTATAATGTATGCCACCTGCTATTATTCTTGCTCGGGTTGTAGACAATTCTGGTTTATCTGTTTAGTTTTATAAAATATTTTCTTCTAAAAATAATGAATAAGCTTATGGATACATTTATTTTCACACTCAATTTTACCATCAATGTTTTGATTAGTAGAATTTTTTTAAAAATTACATGCGGGACTAGTGATAAACACGTGTGATGGTGATATTTTATCATTCACAAATTGCCACTTCAATAAATTGTGAAATTGGGTGTGAAAATAAGTGCGTTAATCATCACACTTTGATTCTTAAATTTTGGGTCTTTTCATTTTGGTCCCTTAAGTTCAAGAGATCAAGTATCTGAGTTTGGATTTTGCTAGTTATAAGTTAGTTAGTTGTCATTCTTCTTACATGCCTTTGAGAATTCAAAAGCGCAGATGCAAGGGAGAGTTCGGAGTCAAGGGCAGACAAGGGTCCAAGGAGAGAGGATACATTATACAGAAAAGAAAGGGAATCAAGGAACCGACTAGATTTTTCATTTTGATCCACCAAATTTGATTTTGTTTTCAAAATGGTCATTGTGAAGAGAGAGAGAGAGAGAGAGAGAGAGAGAGAGAGAGAGAGAGAGAGAGAGAGAGAGAGAGAGAGAGAGAGAGAGAGAGAGAGAGAGAGAGAGAGAGAGAGAGAGAGAGAGACGATGTTGTTAATTTGAATTGTCAATTAACAGCAAGATTATTCATTGAGATAGACAGAAGGAACACTTTAAAAATAGAATCAAACTTGGTGGACTCACGAAAAATCTCAAATTTAAAAGGAACCAAAACAAAAATAAACAAAAGATTACAAGAAAGAAAATCTCACAGACAAGACCTAACCTACATCCTATATACTAGGTTCAGAAATTATGTTAGGCACCCACTCCACCTAGTTGAAGAATCAATCTCCTATGTTACGATGATCGATATAAACAGTTTGCTCACCCAACACATAATTAAAAAACATAATAATAATAATAATAAATCAAAGAAAGTACTACATTATGCATTCACAATTTAGTATGCAAAAAATAAAATTTACAAACATACAGACAAAATATTCTATTATGTAATGAGGTCACACTTAGGTCCCACTACGGGACCGGTGTGAGTTTTGATAAAATGTTTGTGTTTTGTGGTAAATTTGTGTCATAGTAATAAATGTGTGTCTATTGTTGTAAAAATAAAATATGTGAATTCCAGTAACATTAATGATATTTGTGATAAACTAAACTTTACTACAAACTACACACATTTACAATAACTGACACACATTTTATCAAAACACATACAAAAATTACAAATTTTGAAATCTTCGACGGGACGATCCTGCCTTGGGACCTAAGTATTTCATGGAATGGATAACAAGCAAGAATCTAACTAACTTCAAATTTACGCACAAAATTAAACTAACTTCAAATGTATGCACAAAATGAAACTTATCTTAGGAGTGCATAAAAATGCACCAACATGTGAAAATGTTGAAATTCAATCTATAGATAATATTCCTACATGATGCATAAAATTATTTCATGGGAAATTCTTTAAGAAAAAAGAAATTTCATATTATATTAACCATCTATTCATATTTTGCTATTTTTGACCTTTTGATGAAATCTTTATTAATTCATGTGAATGCCGTCATGTTTCATGTGAGTGACATCCATGAATCTAATATACGTGACATATGAATTATTATGTAATATTCACGTGTTGCAAAATAAGATCATGCTGAAATTTGTATTGCCATGCATGAATGATAATACTTCATGTGATTATTTCCATGGTTTTAAAAGTTAGACCAGTCAATGAACCGAAAATGAGAGTGGTTCTCGGTTCTCTAGTCTAATCAAGGTCGGACTAGTGTGGTCAAACCAATGACGTCATAAATAATTTATTAATAATTTTTAAATTATATAATTAATAAAATAAATACATAAAAATTTTAACTAATAATATTTAGTTAAAAAATATATATAAAAAATTTTAAAAATTTTATATGAGTTTTCACATCTTATATTTAGAAGAAAAAAAATGTAACTAAACATATTAACATTACAAAATAATCATATGTCAATCATAGAATAACATTTTATGTTTATTTGAAAATATCACAAGTCTGAATAGTATTTTCTTGGATTATGGATTTATGGTAAGAAGAATTATTTAACTTTAAAATTATGTATGAGTTTGAAATTTGAATACTCTAATTTTAAATTTTGAGTCTTACAAATTTTAATGTGCTAATTAGTTTTGTATTTTGATGAAGTTATAAATAGTATTTACTATGTTGAAACTATTAAATACATTTGTTAGTTTTCTTAGTCTCAATACATTTGTGTGTTTTTATTTATTTAATATTATTAAAGATAAGGATGTAATTCCATAAAAAAGGAAAATTGAAGAAAAATTTGATACAAAACCCCAAAGCCAAAAGAAAGAAACCCCTTGATTCAACAACCAAAAGTTAGAAAAGGGTTTAACCTTAAATCTAAGCAAGACAGAATCATTGATAAAATAGATCGGCTAATAAAAAATTTAGAAAAAGTAAAAAAGGAAGAAGCCCAAAGTAGTTCAAATACTTGCGCGGTCATTACAAAACATGAAAACATAGTTACAGACACTTCAGAAGCAGAAAGTTCATATATATATAAAAGGAGAAAGAGTGATTGGTTTATAAGCAAAGTCATTTTTAGTATCATTTTATTTTTTCTATGTGGAGCTTGTTGTTCTGTGACAAAGACTTCTTTAAGGTCCCACATTAAAAATATGAAAGAGAATGTTAGAGTATGTTTGGTTGTTGTACTCCTGTATTTGAATCCACAAAATGGTGGGCTTGGTCATTGGCATGTGTGTTTGATCTCAAATGCAATCACTGTTATACTAGTACTCAAATCCACTATTTACAAAACATCTTTTTATTGTTTTCACTTTGTTTGTTGTCAAACTAGAATTTATAAAGCATGGTAGCCAATTTGTTCGAAGGAAACAAATAATTATACTTGTAGAGGGCCTAGTGCCTTACAACAAGCTTAGAATCATAATCTGACTTCGATCTAAAAGGCTTGTAGGCTTGATTCTTGCCTTTGCCCGAAGGACTTCAATAATTAAATGCAAGTAAGCAAAGAACAATAAAGTGCAATAAATTAAATGACATAAAGTAAGTAAACTAATCAATTAGCTAAATCCCAAGATAAGAGTATCATGACAATCATAATTATAATTGAATCGAACCCTAAGAGCATCAAACAGTACATATCGAGGACAAGAGCCTTATATCAAGTAATATGAGACCAAATCAAGGTAACAAGTGCATGAAACAAAATAACATTTACGTAAAACTTAGTACATTATCATGTATTCAACATATCAAAGGAATACTTACAAGCATGTAAATTGACCAATCACAACAAACTTTCTCCTAAATTAACTGTTTTCTCAGAAAAGCTTAAAGCTACAGTTCTCACAAGTAACAAATCTTTAAGTTCTAAAAAAATGTTCTCAAGTGTTCTCTTTTGATCTCTTAAAAGTTCTCTTTGGGGTTCTTTGCAGGTTTGTGGTGTCCTTTTCTGAATGCTTGAGTCTTCTATTTATAATCTGACTCTAATGGTTATAGTTTGCCTTGATTTGCTCTCCAAATCGTACGTAAATAGTTTTTGTTGATTGATAACTGCCTCGATTATGGCATGTTAATTTAAATTTTCAACGTGTTTTGACTTCACAACGTGTATAATTCCAATTGCCAGATGTCATCTGTGTGGCCATTGAAGTTAATTAACGCGTGTCTCTTTCTGATTGATTTACATGTTAGCTTCTAATTGGTTCTAGTCATGAACATTATTTAGTCCACATGTTTTCCTTTTATTGGTGCTTTTGCCAACTCATTCGCCATGTGATGATTTTTGAATTTTGTACTAACACACTTATTACATTTTGTTCTCGTTTAACTTTTTAATAAAAAAAATACTTGTTTTATTTTTTCTCTCATTTCAGTACAATCTCTCTCTCTCTCTCTCACGATCCTTGCTTCTCTAGTTTTTTGAAACTATTTCTCTGATCCTCCCTTCTCTAGTTCTTCGAACCTTACTTCTCCGGCGGACGGTGGACATTAACAAGCCACTTGGACTCCAACGCAACGAATCTCGCCACCATGATCTAGAGACCAACTGTCCTGTTTATTGTGAATTTTTTGTTGTTTTTGTCGGATTTGTTGTGTTTTGTATTGATGGGTGTGGGGTTTTGCTGGTGTTGATGGGTTTGGTGCAGTGGCTCACGGTGGTTTGGGTTTTTGTGGGTTTTTTTTTTGTGCGGTGGGTCGTTGGTGTTTTGGGTGGCTCACTGTGGGTTTTGTGAAGATTTTTACAGTGGGTACGGTGGGTTGAGGATGTTTGTAAGTTTTTCGGTGGGTAAGGGTTTGATTTGTTGTTGGGGGTGGATTGCGAGGTGGGTATGTGGTGGCCAGAGGAGGGTTTCGTGGAGGATGGGTGTTCCGGTGTTTAAATGATATTAAATAATAATAATAATAAAATAATAAATGAAAACATTACTACAAAAATGTGCAAAACATCTACCAAACAAACTTTTTGTACTCAAAACTATTAAAATATCATTTTTAAGAGCAATTTTTCAGAACACCTAAATACAAGTGGGGTTATTGAGTTTGTTTCCTATTTTACTATTATTTTGTTACTGCTTAGAATTATCCGGTATCTTTTATATTAGTCTTTGATTAATGAGTTATATTCTTTTAGAGTAGTAGTCCCAGTGATCCACTTTATTTAAGTGAATAGGATTTTTAAGTGATACATATATCTCAAAAGTGAAAGTAAATCCATCATTTTTTTTTATTTTTTATTTTTTAATTTTGTTATTCAGCAATTAATTCTATTTCTTTATTCCTCCAAAAATTGTGAACGTATTAATCCCAAACAAAAGTATAAATAAAATCACAAACAATTTTTTACAAATTCGGCAACACAATGTCACAAACACATAATTGGGTCTCAACAAAACAAAAGGCCACTGGCTACCAAAAGTGCAAAGACAAATCTCTAATCCTTAATCCCAATATCTAGAAAATCACCTTGCAATGAGAAGTTGTTTCTTTGGGCCGAATCATGCTAATTATAAAGCATCATAATCAGGGTTACATTTTACTTCATTTTATTTTATTTTTATGTAATTCAAGCTAAAAACACAATATAACCTTGATTTTGCATTAATTTTTTTTTTTAATATTTAATAATAAATGTGCAACTAAAATTGTGGTGGATTTGGGCAATCCAAAACTCAGAACCGCCCTGAATTTACATCAAGACATCATATATGCCATAACCAAGAAAAAGCTACCAAGAAACTTCAAATCAACTTTTCATTATGCTCCCAGCCAGTAAAAAATCTGAGTTATTATCAAGATATCCTTGTCCAAGAAGGATCCATTAAACTTGAAACAATTTATGATAAACAGACTTCCAAGAAGCTCCTTTACCATAAAATCATCATCCATAAAATTACTAACCTCCAAGCCTGGAACACCCACCCATGGGTACTAAAATCTCTTAAGGGAGAAACTACAAGAATGTATTCATACTATGATTACATTCAGGCATGGACCAATAGTCCTTCTTTTCCAAAAACAAAAACCCCCACCAAACCGTTAACATTTAACATGGAGAAAATTTTAAAAAATAAAAAACTGCAATAGTCTTTATGGAAAATGCAGAATAGGTCACGCATTCAGGTTGATCTTTTGGAAGAAAAAAAAAAGATTGGGGTTATTAGTTAGTGGAATAGGTAGAAGCTGAGGGGTCCCCTTCATGCATTCATGGCTTGAAGAGTTAGAATCACGGTATTATAGTATAAGGGGGAGGGGGGCCAACCAGTCGTACTGTTTCCATTTGCCACGTGTTTTATTTTACCGTCGTACTCGTTCGTACAAAATTAAAGATTGAAGACAGGGTGTCATAATAACTTGAAAGCTTTGTACCATTATTAAAAAAAAAAAAAAAAAAAACCTTGAAACCTCCACTGTTCAAAATGTCATGAAATTACGGTGGTGTGCTAGTGGTCTTAACGAGAATAATTTGTGTAAAGAGCATTGGAGTTCGACTCCTCCCATTATATGCTTTATTTTCTAAGGAGAATAAAGGTTTAATCTCTTTTCTTACAATTATCAACATAAAAAAAAAAAAAAAAAAAAAAAAAAAAAAAAAAAAAAAAAAAAAAAAAAAAAAAGAAAGACCAATTTATCATATTACAACGACTTGTCAAGGATTAGACTTGTCAAGGATGGTTCTATATATACTATATAATCCCTTGGAATAATAGACCTCACAAAAGATATGGTAGCGTCTACTGCTTTACTTATACAAATGGATAATTCTTCTGAATTATACTACGTCATCATGCATCATAGTATAGGGTTTGTTTGGTATGATGTAGGAAGTAGAGTTTCAGCTGTAGAACTTTTGCTATAGAGCTTTTGCGTTTAAGAGTTTTAACCAGAGCTTTAGTGTTCAGAATGTTTGGCAAACTACAATGATAAAGTCCTTTGAAGTTATCACCCCCATTTGGTACTAAAAAAAATAAATAAAATTAAGTGTGAGAAATGATAAAAGATAAAATAATAAAAGTGATTTATATTTTTGGATTGAGATCTCATGCAATAGTTGGGAATCAATTGCATAGTAATTGGTTTTAAGGTTTGAGATTGAAAGTTGAAACATTTACTTTTAATCTCAACCCTTGAATAAAATAAAATAAAACATACTTTTTCACTTTTTGACTTTTTACTTTTTTATCCTTACATTTTTTGAAGTTTTGAATTTTCACTACAAATTGCATGGTGCAATAGCTAGGGCTATTGCACCGGATCTCAATCATTTTCATACTAGAAGTCATTTTGTTTAATCAATGGTTGTTGTTGTTATTAGTAGGGTAGGGCCAAAAATAAAGGAGGTGCTTTCTCCTGGATATTTGAGGAAGAAAAAAAAAAGGTGCTTTCTCACGGGACTCTCGGGACTTTTCTTGAGATTCATACAACTTCTTCTTTACATGCGGGTTCACAAGTGAAAAAATTATTAAGTGTTAGGCACATTTATATATTTTGATGTGATATATTGATTATAACGTCTATAAAGGAATGGAATGGATAAATTATAAAGCAAAGAAATGAAATTGAATGATTTTAATGAATGGAATAAAACTGAGCAATCTTGTTTGGATTTTAAGATAGAGGAATAGAATATAAGTAACTTTATTTGGGAGTAACATCAGAAGAAATGAAATTGAATTATTTTATAATAACATTATTATAATACCATTTATTTTATAAAATGTAGGATAATCTATATAATAATATTATAGAATTACTACACCATACATGACACCTTGTGGTGTCACAATCATATCATAGAGAATTGACAATATAAACTAAAATATAATCTCAATAAACACTAATTGGAAATTCATTATCAACAAAATAAATATTTCTATTAAAAGAAAATTGACTTTGTTAAAGTTCCATGCATGGTAAACAAAAAAATTCCAATAAGTAATTGTCAAAACAAAACACATTATAGAGCCTCCAAAATACCTCCAACTTAAATGTATTGGAGACAATTCCATCTATTCTTAGGATTTTGGCCATGCTAGAGCCCAAATACAATGCCATGCATATCGTCTATCATTAGGGGTGTCAAATGAGTGGGTTTGGGTGGACATTAAATGGGTTGGGCCTTTAAAACCCAATAGTCCATTTAAACCCATTTAATAAAGTAGATATTACCCAAACCCAACCCAACCCAATTATCTAAGCTAAAACCCAACCCACCCATTTAATAAAGTTGATATTTACCAAAATACCCTTAAAACCTATAAAATGATGAAAAAAACAATTAAAACTTAGAAAAATTACTGAAATACCCTTGGAACCTCCAAAATGACCAAAACCTCTTAGAATCTTTTTTTTTTTTTTTTTTTTTTTTTTTTTTTTTTTTTTTTTTTTTTTTTTTTTTTTTTTTCGGGTTTGGGTTTTTTTTTATTTTTCCTTGCTTTTTTTTTTTTTTTGTTTATTTATTTATTTATTTTTTTCGTGTTTGGGCTTTTTTTTATTTTATTATTATTATTTTTTGGGGTTTGGGCTTTTTCTTGATGCCCAATAAGCAACCCAATTAAAGCCCAATTAAACTCAACTTAATTGGGTCTAATTGGGCTAGCACCCATTTGCCCATTTATTAAATAAGTGGGTTTGGGTGGGCAATTAGTGGGTGGGTTTGGGTGGGCTAATGGGTTTGGGTTTTTTTTGCCACCCCTATCTATCATGAACTATCTCAACACATTTAGCAAAAAAAAAAAAAATGAACTATCTCAACACAATATAAACACGCCTCTTGACTTGAAAATCCTAACTTAAACGATGACTTAATGTTACATCTGATACAATTTGCCTACACTTGAGGTGAATTTCATCAAGTTTCTAGAATTCTAGTATTGGAAACTTAAAACAATGGAAAAGAAGAAGAAAAAAATTCAAAGTTTATGTAATACCCGGTCCCAAAAAAAAAAAAAAGTAAAAAAGTTTTGTTTAAGTGGGTAACCTAATAAATTTTAATTGTGGGGTAAAATACAAATAATTCATTAAGTTAGGAAGTTTTAGAAATAAAAAAAAAGAAAAAAGGTTGTAACCCTCATAGTCATTAGAGTATAAATAGTGTTATAAGTACCTACAAATTCTCTTTGACGGCAAGATTTTCAAGGATTTCAAGAAGAGATATTAAAGAATTCTTGAGGTAAGAATCTTGAAATACTCTTTTTATTTGGATCTAATTGCTATAGAGAGAATGAAAAATAAAACTTAATTTCAAATCTTTTATATGAACGTATTATTATAAGTTATAGGAGGATATTATTTTTATCAATTTAATGGTGGGTTAGGCTTAATCGTGGTGCAAGGCGGACTGGTAGTAAAATTTCTGCATAAGGATGAAGGACTACATGCGTTCCAGATTTCTCAAGAGTAAATTCTTTTTCATGAGTATGATACATTCACAATTTTTGGATAAAGGAGGAAAATAGAATTGGTGCAAAACAAGGAATTAAAAGAAAATATATGGATTTAATTAAGGAAATCCTGACCTTAAATGGATTTAACTGAGGAAATCCTGATCTCTAGATATAGGTTTTTCGAGGAAACCCAACCTTCCAAGAGTCTTAAAGACTGCAAATATTTTTATGATTAATCATATGATTTTATTTGAGAGAAGTGAAGGAAAATTATACAACTTTATCTAACTTCCAAAACAATAAAATAGGACTACACCAACTAAAAACAAGGAAACAATACATGGTTAGACTCAACAACTTATACAAATATTCCTAAAAATTCTAACCACTTGATAAGCAACCCACGTTCATGACTTTGGGCACATTCTTAGCCCAACACTCCCTTGATATGGACTCCCATGACTCATCAATAACAAAGAACTAATTAATGAAAATCCCAACAACAATTATGAAGTTCACACAAATGACTTCCATTCCTTGCACATAACAGAGTATTAGTTCAAAACATACAAACAAAAAAAGGATATCTCAACGCCTAGACTACTAGCTAGCATATTAACGTGAAGTTTTGGAGAGGAAATTCAATGGTGAAGTACAAACAAAATTGATAGTTGGCTCTTGCTACTATTCCAGTCCGTCCTTGAGAGATGAAAAATAAAATAACAATAATAAGAAGAAGAAAGAAGAAACCTATTAGGCTTTAACTTGGTACATTGAGAATTTTGGGGAGACATGAAAGACTACTAGGGAAGTGTTTATTAATTAGTGAACAACTATAGACACATAGTTTAGTAACTTAATCAGTTAGTAATACTGTCTATACCAATTAATGTATTTTGATAACTGTACAATTGGTTAATTGTGAATTATGAAAAGAAGAGGTAGAGAAGATAACTGAAATCTGTTGCTTGTTTGAGATAAGTACCTTTTACTTAACTAGTTATATTTTGCTAAAAGCCCCCTATTTTATTTATTAAATATTCATTTGTATTTCATTATAGATTATTATTGTAATTATTTAAGATACATTGATTTGAAGAAAAGAATTAAAGTTTCTTCTTTTTGAAATATACTAAATGTATTTGATTTAGTTAGTTATTTAGAAAAATTTGTTTCTTCAACTAAGATTAAGCATTTTTGAATTTTGTGAAAAGAACCAAGTATTTGCTTGAACTTTGATTTTATTGGATATTATCTTTTGACATCGATTGAAATGAAATTCGGATCTGGAAAGTCTTTGAATTCTGAACAATTTGACCATGTTTTGGACCCAACTAATGGGGGTTATACATTGGCATATAAACTAGTTTCTTCTGAGGCTTACCACCGGCCTATGTATAGTTTTGGGCCTAGTCACAAGGATACAATGTGACCATAGTCATAAAGTTTTCTTAAACATATGAAATCCAATCGATTCCATTGTTTTAAGTAAATTGAGACTTTTGATGTTTTGAACTCATTGTAAATTATATATAATTTTCCGTTGCACTGTGTTATATATTTTAAATCTATAAGTTTTATCTCATGAAAAGTTTTCTATTTTATTTGAATATGTGTTTGATCCATAATTTTCAAACTATGGTTATTTACTGAGTCTCCCAACTCACCCATTTTTTCCTCATTTCAGATTATAAGGAGTAGCAATCTTGGGGCTCTCAATAAGGTGGTGCGTGTGAGAGAGATTAGGTTTTAGCTCTAATAAATGTCAGACACGTCGTTATATGGTTATTAAAAGATTTATTTTATATTTGAGGAATTTATATCAGTTGTAATTTTTTGAAGATTCCTTTAGCTGTTAATTCATTGGAGACTAATTATTGTTGAACTGTCAATTTCTTTAAATTATGAAGGATCAGTCAAAGGTTTTGAACTTTGGTTAGGCCTTGCACACACAAGTAAGATAAGTATTGTTGGGTGTGCGGCCGTTGTCACGTGCCTAGCTCACACTTTGGGTTCAGGGCGTGACATGTTCAATCCTATAAGCAACTACAGTAACTCTTTTTTCTTCATATAAGTTGATGACACTTTTGATTACTGAAAGTGACCTAGAGGCTAGATATCATGAGTATAACATGTTTTTTCGCCATTTCATTTTATTTAAACTTTCTTAACTACATACCGAATACGCATGAACTGAGGAAAATAAAAGGTCACATCTACGAGGGTAATTTAGGATTTTACAAAAATACTAAAGATATTCTAGGAGTTTTATAGAAAAATTCATTAAACCTAATTCCATTACCTCCTATTCCTCCTAATTTTGAGGGAATGAAAACTTGGGATTTTGAGATAAAATGGAGGATTGGGTATTCCCTCCTATCTATTCCATCCCCTTCTACTTAAACTCCTAAACAAATGAATGATTTTTTCATTCCCTTTTACTTAAACTTCCAAACCGGAGAAATGAAAGAATATTCTTAAAATATTCTTTTCCACTCTTTTTCCCCTCCCAAAGGAAGTGTAAACTTCTATGAATCTCTGTTGTTTCAAAAGGAATACTTAGAAAGATAAGGGACTAGGGAGAAAACTTGGATTATACCTCCTTTTATTTTTTCTTAGCAAGAGAATTATACATTGCTATCATTTCTCAACGAAAACTCGCCTCAACCAAGTCAATTACATATGGGCTCAATTAAGTCAATCACCTAATACCTATATTAGGCTCAGTTGTTGTTCCGCTTTTGTTTTCCAGAGATCAACAGTAAGAAAGGCCCAAAATCAAATTTCTCGTCTTTTCCCCTGTTTTCTTGGCTTCTAGCCAACCAAGCAGGTGCCCAAGCCAAAGAGTGTCCAGAGAAGGCAGATAAAACAGAATGCACATATCATCTGCACTGAGAATTTTATAAATTCAATAAATAAATAAAATTTTCTTTGCTTGGATGCCACTAGATAGGTATGATCAAGTCTTGCTTTAAAACTACATGATGTCTTGCAGCTGTCCGTGAGGCTCTGCTGGATCATATGATCCCCCTCCTTTGTTTGATGTCTCGGAATCCTATACCCCGGTGTTGTCTCGATTCAGGTTTTAATCAAAGTCCATTATTACACATAAAACATAATGATTAGTTCTTAAGCAAATGCAGAGAGTATGGTTTAAAGCAACTGAAAAGAGAATTTTAGTGGAATCAACCTCCCTTGCTGCAACGGTGTAATTCATTTTTGCACATCAGTTAAACCTTTAACTTGATTTTGAACTGTCATATGCTCATTGACTGGCACAATGCCAGGTGAGGAAGTAAACATCTAGCCAAACCCAGTCATATATTAATATGAATTCAAGTAACTACATATTCTCTTCAATGCTACAATAACAGAAGTACAGATGAAACCCATACACCCAAGGGGTGAAAAGAATTAACAGTACAAAGAATCATCACAGAAATAAAATCCAGAATACATATAAAGCACATATGCACATCAAAGGCCTGCCGAAACTAATCCATGCAACGTGACAATGCCAATTAATATATTTTGATGATCTATGACCGGCAAAAATTGCACAGGGGATGGTGGTGCTTCCATCTTCTTCATTGCATCCACTGCCATCGCCTCTGGATTGACAATTCTTGGCTTCCTGATATAATTAAAGGGTTGTTAGCAATTTCTCCTTCTCAGTCTTCCTAGTTGTGTGTGTGTGTCTGTGTGCATACCTTCGAGATTTTAGCCAAGAGTAGTTTCCAAAGGATTCAAATATATCAATTTAGTCTAAAATCACAATTTGCCAAACTAGGAAAATTTGATAAGCAACATCCTCCAAAAAAGTAAGCAATTTTTTCATTTTATAGAAGCTACAATTCATAATATTTTACACACTGCCTACTGACTATGTAAGTTGCTTTAAATTTTCTAAAGTTAAATACACTATTAGTCTCATGTTTGATCCCTAACGCTTGAAACGTTCACAATTCCCTAATGTTTCATTTCCCATAGGGTAATTGAAGAGGCAGTTAAATTCCCCTAAAGGAGCCAAGAGGTGTTGAAGGTTAGAGCTTGTAAGGAGCAAAGCTGAAAGAGAAAGGGGTTCACCAAAATTGTATTACCTGTTGCACATTTGTCCGACAGTGAGCTTAAAGATGGCTTCCCCAGTAGCCTTAAGAGTGCGGCGTAGATCACCATCAGTAAAAGTACCAATGAGGTGATAGTCATGATCTATGACAAGCAAGCATCCACATCCTTTACTTGTCAACTCCACTAACTGCTCCATTATTAAATCTCCTTCCTTGCAAACTGGAAGCTCATCTTGCTTCTTCATCACATCTTTTACCTACAAATTATTGTAAACATCCAATTCATTTTCATTTTCTCCTCAAACTATGCTAACAAAACCCTAACTAACCTCACCTTGAAAATGAGAGACTTGCCGATCCGACCCGCGGGGTGATTGGCGGCGTACTCATCCCTCGTCAAGTTTCTCGCGGCCATCAGCGCAATGGCCACGGTGTCGCCGAAAACCATCTGGATCGCCGTGGAAGTGACCGGCGCGAGATCGAAGGGGCACAATTCCCTCTCGAGAGGCAAATGCACGTTCATATCGCAGACGGCAGCGAGCGAATTTCCCTGGATGGAGGTGAGGGAGACAAGGTAGGCGCCCTTGGCGCGCACGCAAGGTACGAGGCGGAGGAGCTCTTCGGTGTTGCCGGACTTGCTGAATAGAACGACGACGTCGCGAGAGGAGAGAATGCCAATGTCGCCGTGGAGGGCATCGACAGGGGAGAGGAAAGACGAGCGAATGCCGAGGGAGACGAGGGTTTGCGAGATCTTGTGGGCGACGAAGCCGGATTTGCCGACGCCGGAGAAGAAGATGGTTCCGGTGGAGGAGAGGAGGGTGTGAGTGAAGGCTAGGGTTTGTGGGAGGGAGAGGTTCTGGAAGAAGAAGTTGAGGTGGCTCTGTTGGGATTTGAAGAGGTTGAGGAGGTTAGTTTCGTCAATTCGGGAGTCATTTTCCGATGGGTGTGGGAGAGAACCCATTTTTTTGTGCGTTTTGGAGAAAAGAAAAAGAGATGTGAGATGTATTTAATATTAATAAGGGAAATAACGCGGGGTTTGTAAACAATTTAGGGAGTGTCGGTGGTGTTGCGTGTGCGGTGTGCCTCTGCACTCTGCTTTGCCTATGGAGACTCACGGTACTCATTGTATACTATGTGTTTTTTTTTTTTTTTAATTAAAAAATGGAAATGTGAGTATTAAAGCTTGTAGATGTTTCACCTTTCAAATTCTCCACTATTTATTATAAAAATAAATAAAATAAAAAATTAACCCTCTATTTGGTTACACACAAGAAGACATAAGATATTTTTCTTGATTTCTTGCCCCCACTATTTTTTTTTTCTTTTGTCTTTTGCTTATATCTTTATTTCTTATTTGCCCACTTGCCATATATACAAATTATTAAATACTATTTTTTCTTCTTCTTATATTGGTATGTGAGATTGTAAAATCCTTTTTCCATTCAAAATAAATAAAAATAAATTTTATCTTTTCTTTTTTTCAAAACAAAAAAGTATAAATATATATCAAATAGACATATATAAGGGTATAAGGTAAAATTCTATTATTCATTTATCCTCTTCTTCTTCCGAACCAAACAAAGGAAAGTTACATATTTTTCTACTATTTCTTTCCTTTCCTTTCTATATCCAAACACAGCTAAGAGTGTGTTTGTTTGGAGAGAAAATAGAGAATAAGTGGAGAGAATATGTATTTTCCATCGTTTGGTTGGAGAGAAAAGGGGAGGGAAAACAAGAGAGAAAAGGTAGCTGACTGTAATAAGGGTATAATAGTAAATTCATATAAATTACCATTTTCATCCTCTCATTTTTTTTTTCTCGACCAAATAAATATCTGGAAAGTATTTCTATTGGGATACACTAAGAGTCTATTTGGTTGGAAAGATAAAACTGTGGGAGAATAGAAAATGTTGGGGGGATAGAAAAGATCTGTGGAAAAATAGACTTGTTGATAGAAAGATTGATGTGTGATTTGTTTTCTGCTTATGTTTATTTTGAGTTGGTAGTGGTTTCTGGTGTTAAATAAATATATGAAAGTATTCCAATTGGACTGGTCAATTAGCTTGTAAATGAAGTTGCTAAATGTTGGTCAGCAATATTTTGGGTAGCTAGGCAGATTATGCGTACTTAACGCCTTCTCAAGCCCATGCCCTAACTTTAGACTCATTCCAAACTAGTTAGACCTTTGCATATGGGATTCAAAGTGGTTCTTGGCCTGACCATTTAAAACCAAGTGGCAAGTGGCGAGTGGCGACTCCCTCTCTCTACCTTGGCCCACAACATATTCTCGGGCTTTGTATTGAAACTAATGGGTGTCCAATCAAAGCACTCACAGTGCAGTGGTGACTCCATTAGGGTGCTCAAAACCCAATTGATTCGCAAAAACCGCATAATCCAACTTGACCCAAGCCAATTTGGACTGTTTTGAAATCTTAGTCTATCAACAACAGGTTTTGAAGATTGAAACCCGAATATATCAGTTCAAGTGTTTGGTTTTCAGGCTTTGACCCCTATTCGTTGCATGGATTGCATCCCTGTCCTTTTGTTGACATGCTCCTTATCTTTTTCAAACTCACTTCTCTCTCACACACAAACACATCATCCTGTCTCAACATATGAAGCCGGTTGTTATGGGGTTTGAGACTTTTAGTGGTGGAAGGGTTAAAGAAGGTTTTAAAAGACTTGAAGAAAAGAGTTCATTTGCTTTTGATTTGTTGCTAATGATTGTCACTCCATGTCCCTGCCATCGTTGTGCACTCTAATGACGTCCAACCACTCTTCATCTGATGACTCACCATCCACTGAATTCGACTGGCTGACCAGCAATCCGAAAATTGATCAACCGGCATTCAGTGCTAAAATTTCTAAACCAATTGTGCTCACTCACATCCCGTGAGCACTCCCTCAAATGCATCCAGCCCATGTGTTACAGTCAGCCACAAAAGGTATACAACATTAAATGGTGCTTTAAATTGCTATTTCAAATGTCATTTCCACTGTGCACGTCATACCCTTACTCTAAAATACAGTAATACACTACCTTAACTCTTTTGTTGATTATCACACCCTTGCTCTAAAATACAGTAATACACTACCTTAACTCTTTTGTTGATTATCACGTCACATGCGCCCCCACCATCCACTCCATTCTTACAGGGTGAGAAAGTGCCATTTCATAGCTCATTGGCACACTTCTTTTTTGTAATTGTCTTCTTAAAGCTAAATTGCTCAATGATGCTCCTTTATAGCTCAGATTTGAGCAGTCGACTCTATTGTGCTCACTGTTAGTACCTTTCGAAAGCTTAGAAAAGGCAGTTTCACGTTATAGATCATCCTTTTTCAATGAGCTTAAAGGCAAGATGTGATGTCAATATCAGATTCCGAGGAACTTGACTCGCTTGTGCTTTCGGAAGAAACTTCAGATGCCACCTCTCTCTGCAAAAATGAAGTATAATCTGCGGTTGTAGATGCTGTTGTGTAATCTTTTCCTTTTTGTTTGTCCAACATTGTTGATTGGAGCAATTGCAACTTCAGTTCTGCCTTGATGCTAGAAGCAGAAGTACTAGTGATGCCACTGCCTACTACTGCATCTTGGGTTTTCACAATGCTGTCTTTTGCTTTCAATTCGTTCAAGGTTTTAGATTGGAGCAGGCGTGCCTTCAGTTCTGCCTTAATGCTAGAAACAGAACTTCTACCAATGCCATTGGGTGTTCCCACATCTTGGGATTTATGTTCCTTTTGTTTTGATTCTTCTGTATGAGAGGTCATACCAACTACAAGCCCTTCTGCTTGTGAAATATTGTTGGAGGCAGAGGAGTGCAGAGACAGTCCAAGATTCTCCCTAGCCCATTTGTAGACTGCAACTAGTTTTCCTTCCAACGCTTCAACAAGAAGATCTAACTCACTCATTTCATATCGGAATAGGAATTTTTTTTCACTCCAAGGGCAAGAACAGAGCTGCTTGGCATGATTCAGACATGAAAATTTGTTTGTATTACATTGGCAACCTGCTGCAGAGAGGTGTAAATCATAGAGACACACTGCGCATTCCTTTTTGCTGGTAGCATCAAAATTTGTGCTCATCCTTTTTGACTCTGAAGAGGTGCAAAGATACTTCCTCATAATACGTTCACAACTAATACGTGACTACAAGAAAGAAAGAGAAAAACGAAGAATCCTGAGTCAGATTGCTTCAGCCACGTTGAAAGAACAGAACAATATCTAAGTGCAAAACCCAAAGCAGCAGTCAAAAAAAAAAACGTAAGTAAGAAAAGAAATCTCAAAACTCAACTCCTACATATTGGCCAAAAACAGATAAAAAGGTATCTATCTCATAACGGAGCCAGAGTAGAGTAATCTAGGGGTTACCTTGGATGCTTTTGCTAAGACCCCGTCCTTTCCACAGGCATCCTTCCATCTCAAATTATCTAATGTATTATTACCACGCAGTCGGAACTCCCATTGTGCCTTCACAGCTTCCCTAGCAGCTCCAAGCAACAGCTTATCAAAGGATATTGATGTCTTTCTCCCCTGCTCACGATAGAGTTCTACAGCATTCTGCCCAAAGGGCAACCAGTCAAGGGGAGCAAAATTTACCGCCTCAGCACAATTAAAGCCGCAATCAAATCCCGAATGATATGCTCCTGGCAGGATGAGAACAAACTCCCTGGGATACTGAATGCAGCGATAGACAGGTATACCCTCTGACTTCAACCTGGAGGTAGATACATCTGTAACCTGTATCAAAATTCATGTCATGTAAGATCTCCAAATATTATATAAAGAACGAAAGTGTTTTTCTTATAATTTCTAAATTATCCATCAAAGAAATCGTTGAGCCAATGGAAAATTTAATGACAATAAACTATTCAATGTTCCTTGTTTTCTCATCCTATTTCAACAACAACAAAAAAAGCATTATCAGTTGACATTGTCAACTTGAGCATAGGAAACGAGGGGATCACTAACTCATATGGTGATAAATTACATATATTTTTCATGAATCTCTGCCAATATCAATCAGTTTGAAGCTACAAATGGAAACATATCTACATTTAACTAAAGCTGGAAGGATCATGTGCAATAATGAGAAGAAACAAATCAAAGTTTATGTAATCAGCAAGCAGCAGAATAAGGAGACAATTTACAATTAATGGCAAAGAACTATCTTATGCACTGTAATACAGTTGCAGTGGCACCGATGGTGTCACATCTACAGCAAAAATACGTCCCCTTTGAAAGCAAAAGATCAAGGATATAAACTTCCATCCAACCAGTAAGCCTTTCCAGGTTAGGGAATAAGCATCTCTGGTAGCTTATTTGGTCAAAAGTATTTTATTGCATTCTAAATAGAAATATACTTTCCAAAGCTTATTAAGATTTGCCTAATTGAAATTTTGATGTTTTGGTCTATTGGAGGCATGGTTACCTTATCCTTACAATTTCTCCCTATCTGCTTTCTCTATTATTTTGCATTGTCATTCTCTGGACTGCATGCAAAGTTACCCACCAAAAATCCCCTCTTTTAGTTTTTCCATCACAACACCGTAGACTGCATTTCCCATTCTGCATCTCTCACTTGAGGCAAGGGTGGTCGTAGGTATAGGAACCCACAAAAGAGAAAAATCCATTCCCGAGAAAAGAGGAGAGGTGGTTGGGGTGGGGGGATTCCGATGGCAATCAAATTATTTTTGTAGTCTCTCCAATTTTTATCTTTTTATCACCAATGTTACTCTCTCAAACCCTCACCTCATTTGCACCCTCCATTGGTTTTATCATACCCTCACCACCACCAACCCTCCCTCGCCACAACCCATCTTTACATTTACCATACCCATTCCTATTCCTTACATCTCATATTGTTGGTCCTCTATTTCATTTTGGAATGACCCAAAATAAGGTTCTCTTTAAAAAGTGAATGGACATAATGTTAATAATTTTCCCAACTTCCCGTTTATTTGAAAATCAATACCCTTTTTTATTAAGAATAAAACTTAGGTACAGTTCCTTAGGTTCTCCAATTGAATTGAATTGACCAATAAACTACATGGTTGAATTTAATTGTCCTTAGAAAAGATAACATTATTTTTGCTGCATTGGTTAATACAACTATGTGGCTGAATTCAATTGGGGAATCTTATGTACAGCAACCTAAATAACTATACATAAGTTTTACCCTTATGATCTGTTTGGTTGGAAGGATGGAAAAGTGGATATAAGGAAAAGTGAGAGGAAAAAAAATATTAGTGTTTTTCTTCCTATGTGTTTGGTAGAGGTGATAGAAAGGTGGAAAGATAGAAAATAAATACAGTTTTCCTTTGACAGGAAGAATGGGAGGATGGAAAAGATAATTTATAAGAATTTACCATGATACCCTTATTACATAAGTAATTTATCTATTATTATATAAAGAAAAAAATCATTAGCTAAATTAGTAAAGATGGATGACACCTTCATTTGGTTATTTTCTTTCTTTACACATCCATTTTACAAATAAAAAAATTAAATTAGCTAAACTAGTTAAAATAAGACTAAATAACACCTTATATGGGTAAAGGCATCATTTATTTTCTTTCCTTGCCTACCCAATGTTATTAAATAAGATAATATTATTCACTAGATTAATTAAGATGACACCTAATAAAAGTGAACACATCATATTTATTACAGTATATTATTTTCTACTATCCATTTTATGTAAAAATGAAATTACCTTTTTTTCTTTCTTTTTTTTTATCAGCAAGAATTATGCAATACAACAATATAAAAATTCAAGAACAGATGTAAATGAAAACAAGCCAGATGCAGCCATCCAATCCACAAGAGTGTGAAGGACCATCCATTTGATATCCAATAGTTTCCATTCCTTTCCCTCAAAACATCTAGCATTCCTCTCCCACCAAATACACCAAAATAAGCAATTAGGAATCGCGCTCCAAAGCTCCACATTCCTAGACCTGCCAAGACCACGCCGCCAACAAGCTAATAACTCCATAACCCCATGAGGCATAACCCACTGGACACCGAATAGGCCGAAAATAAAATTGCATAACTCCCTAGCTAGTGGACAATGCAGAAGTAAATGAGCAATGGATTCACCACTCCTCTTACACATACAGCACCAGTCCACCACTAATACTCGCCTCCTCTCTCCTTTTTTTTTTTTTTTTTGATAAGTAATACTTGCCTCCTTCTCAAATTATCAATAGTGAGAATGTGACCCATAGTAGCAGAGTCCAAACAAAGAAAGCCACTCGCAGAGACACTTTTGGTTTCCATATACTTGCCCAAGGCACAGTCATACAAACACTCAGTACCAAAGCCCTATAGTAAGACTTCACTTGGAATCCCTTCTGATTAGACCCATGCCAGCACACCTTATCCAAGCCATGCTCTCCTTAGCAGGACACGAATACAGCAAATCTAGAAAAAGAAGACACTGATTCTAGCTCCCAATCTTGGGCTGGCTGGGTGAAATTTAGAATCCAATGGACTGCGTCATTCCGATACATAAAATGACATCTTATATAAGTGAACACATCATTTATTTTCTTTCTCTACTCATATAGATCTTTAGAAAAAATAATGTAATTAGCTAATTAAGTTAAGATTATACCTTATAAAAGTGTATGCATAATTTATTTATTATATTACACTTACCAAAATAATTATTTGTTATATTACATTTTTTTCTACCCACAAATCCATTTAATTTTTAAAAATAACACTCACATAAACAAAATACACCACCTCTCTTGTTCACAATCTCACGCATAAAAGAAAAAAATATTCACCCCCCACCCCCCCATGGAAATCGCATCCCTTTGCTCCTAAAAATGCCATTGACAACGACTGCAGCGGACACACCTGCATTCCCAAACCCCAGCCCCATTAATCCAACACTTCTCTGATCCAGCATCCCCACCATCCAAACATCCTCATTCCCAAAATGCCTTTGCCCAACAGCATCCGCATCATCGTCATGAATGTGAAGCGATGAATGGTGTCACCATCCACATCATCACCAGGCCTCATCGCCTATGGGCCTCAAGTAGGACATCTGGATCTCCTGGAGCCTAGCCTACCACCCAATTACTTTTGTTACCAACGCCTCCTCTTCCATCGCTGTCGCCAGCCAATTAAGCAGTGAGAACCTGATATTCTCAAGCGGATTTTTTTATATAAAAAATTTGTTGAATGTTTTGCTGAAGAGAACCGTTGTGTAATGGGTGGATCAGGGTAGAAATGTAATTCTAATTCATGGTGCTATTTTCCTCAAATTTCTTCCCAATTCGGAGTGATGAGTTTTAGTGGGTGATAAATTACTAATTTCCAAAAAACTTAAGTTGATAAAAATGGAGAATTTAATCACTTAACCATTATTCTAATACTCCCCTTCACGTATGGGCTCATATTCTCCCTTAATGAATGAGACCCAACACGTGAGATTTTTAATTTTTTAAAATGGGAGGTAGAGTAGAAACAAGGTTCGAACTCAAGACTACCTACTCTGATATCATGATAAATTACCAATTCTCCCAACAACTTAAGCTGATAGGAAATGGTAAGTTTAATCACTTAACCATTATTCTAACAGTTTGCCCATGTGGAAAACATGGGTGGAAAACACCCAGCCACACCCTCTTCTTTCCTTCTTGTTTTCAATCCAACCAAATAGACAAAAATTGCTTTCACTCCTCCATTTTCTTCCCTTGGTTTTCCATCCTCCCCCTTTTCCCTCGAATCAAACGGACCCTTAGGCTATGCTTGGTTCGGGTGAAAAGGGAGAGGATGGAAAAAGGGGGAAAGAAAAATGGAGAGGAGATGAAAGTTTACCACTTTTGGTTGAAGAGAAAGGGGGAAAGAAGGAAAATGACATGGGTGGGGGGGATTTTCCACCCAGGCCCACCAAATAAAAATTTGGAGGGAAAAATACTCTTCCATGTAAATTACTATTTGCCCCTTTTAATTACAATCTCTTTTTTAAATAATTTTTTAAATGTTTGTTTTGACACCTGTAAACAAGACAATTTTTTTTTTTAAAGGCTACAAAGAGCATATGATTGGCAGAAAAATTCTAATGTGTATATTTTTTTTAAGGTGTCATTGTATTTAATTAAGCTAATCACATTTTTTTATATAAAAAAAAAAAGGATAGATAAAGAAATAAATAAAAAAATTCTATAATAAATGTGATGTGCTCATCTCTACTCATTTACCTAATGATGCTATTTTTTTCTAATACAAGAATAGAAACAAATTAATTTTTATCTACTACTAAAAAATTATTTCTAAAAAATTATTTCTTAAGTAGTAAAGGTATAACAGCATCCTCTCTTTTTTTCTCAACCAAACAATATATATATATGTAATTTCTATCATTTCACTTTTCAATTATTTCTGATAACACACGAGGGAAAACTTAAACCTTTTCTATCCTTCCATTTTTTCATCATTCCTACATTTTCTATCCTCTCACTTTTCCTTCCTCTCAACCAAACGGACCGTTAAATTAAAGAGGGTAGTTTTGGAAACTTGTACCTTTTTATTTAGATGACAATGCATTAAATGATGTTCCCTTAAAAAGTTAAATCTTCTAAATAGGACCAACAATACGAATCGGATATTACAAAGGGATTCAATTGGTTTCAATGGGAATGGCAGTAATGGGAACCCCACTCTAATTTCATTCTCACAACCAAACAAGCCCAATTTCATTAGGCTGTACACTAAGCCATTAAACAAACAGCCCAAAATCCTTAAAATATCTTATGCCCATAATTGCTGGCAGGGTAATTTTCAATAACCAACAGTTTTCAGCTGTGAAACCTTGAAGAAACTCTAAAGCCTTCCACAATGCCAAACCCCAACATCATAGTTTCTTGTCACAATAATAGCCTACCAAAAAAGCATTGGATGATCGGTTTCCAAATCATTCCTATGTCAACCAACTAGCATATTGACCAGTAGCAGAGATAGTGTTATACAGAACCAAAGAGATCATTATTATGATGCTTTGGTCATCAAAACGTTTGGGAAGAAGAGGAATATGATGATGTTTATTTTTACATTTTGGATTGCTTGAAAGTATCAAAACACGAAATGCTACACTAAAAACATAAGCAAGTTGACATATTCTTCGCAAAGGTTCAGCTTCTAATTTATTTCTTGTATATGAAGGTGAGAACAGCAAGAGATAGCATATCCCGAGGAAAAGATACACAAGATGTACTAACATAATCAAATTTCAAAGGGATAGTAAAAAAGGTCCGGCCTTGAATGAACAATCTGAATAAAGTTTACCACTGGAAGCAGTTATGAACCCTCAGTGGCATAAATAGGAAAATCATGCATAGAAATATGGTGGAATTACAAGCAAAAAAAAAAAAAGCATTGCATATTTAGACCAGAGGATATGATACTTCTTACAAAATTGTAAATATATGCATGCTAGTTGGCTTTTTGTGTGATGAAATTGAAAATAAGCCCACCAAATAGTGCTAGATTGGCATCCCATATTCCCATACCAATTTTTTTTTTTAGAAAAACAACAGGCATTTCTCCTTAGTGAAGCAACTATATGAGAAGGATATTGCAACTCACCAGCCTATGACCCAACTCAGGTTGTTGAACTAACAAATCTGGAAAGCACTTCTTCACAGTTGCCTCAAACTTAACATTATAGCTCCTGGGAACGCAATACGATATTCTAGGAGCACCCAAATGCATGTAACGCAATAAGTATAAGTGGTGCTCTTCAGTTTTCTGTTATTAGAAATCGATTGGATGAGATTGATAGGATGGATATTCAACCAATAAATCAGGAAACCATCTATTTACATCCAGCTAATTAAGAATCCAGGTATCTTACCCAATGAAGTGAAGAAAAGCACATTCCTATGCGAAGCTGAGGCACTATGGTACGAGAAGTCTCCCAGCTTTCGAAAGAAAGAAAAGAACCAGGCAGCTTAGATATATTGTTTAAGTTCCAGCCTGATTTCAAATATTTAAGATAACCAGATATCTCTACAGGATTGGATACTCTTGGAAATCCACTGCCAAAAACTCCAGCGTCCAGGTTTTCACCACAAATCACCTAAAGAGTGGACTAGCATAACAATATAAGATGCCAAAGGAAACCGAAATATGCACAGAAAATGTCGGTCAATGAATTCATTGTATGATCTCCAACATACCTCAATTTCTTCAGTTGGAGTCTCAACGATACGTCTATATTCACCTTCAATATTTTCCACCGATGGTTCCCACTGATTTTGAAACTCAGTTGAATTTTTATCTGGACCTGTAACCTTGGCTCCACTGCTAAAATATTGGCACTTGAAATCATCTGCATATCTCTTAAAAGTTTCAAGGGTAAACTCTGGACTAGGTTCAGATTCAAAGCCTCCAATATCAAAATGTCCAGTAGAATCACAGCTTGTGGTATCTTCATCGCCAGGCCCATAGTCTGAACCCATTCTCAAACTTCTTCTCCTCTTACCCTTCACATTTTCATAATATCTAGCCATTTTACTCTCTGAAGATTGATTTTGAAGTCCATCTATCTGCTGAATATGGGTAAAAAATGTTGAGTCTTCCCATATGTTCTTGTCCTTAATTAGGCAGGGAGGTTGCCAGGAAGGAGGAGGAACAATACGACAAATTCCATATGGTTCCACTCTAGGACGTATCCTTTCAATATACTTAACTGTGTCTTCAAATTCCTGCAGCAAAAGTTTCAAAGTCCTCAAAAATTAAAATTTCTACAAGAAAAAAACATTTCGCATTTAGCAAAGTTACTGAGAGCACACAAATGGAAGCAGAAATGATGAAATCCATGAGTGAGATTAATAGAAGATAGCCAAGAAATACCTCTTCTGTTGGGTGGAAAACAGGAGCCTCTTCAATGACATCTATTCTTGCATCTTCAGGACGCCACCTTGCTGTTACCTGTTTCCAAAACGTCTAATGACCATGAAAATCAAGGAACCAAGAAAACTTGACCTGGTAATGCTTAAGAATTGTCAAGACCAATGGAAAAGTTGGAACTACTACCTAATAATAAATAATACAAACAGAATAATCATTGTAATTAATAAAAGTCAACCTTCAGACAGTTATTACAACCCAGGCATCCACGAGTAACCCCTTTTGGAAGGCCAGTTTTCAAAGGAAAATTCTGCAAAAGAAGTAAAGTTGCACTATAATCACCAGTTTACCACTTCAAACCAAAAACAAATCAAACATTCACAGCAAGTGATCTACTACATTTCTCAACACATCAATCATCCAAACGCAAAGTAGCTATCAAATAGTCATTTTTTATAAACACGTTTCATAACTTATATGATAAGTTTCAAGGTATAAATATAGACGACAGAGTTCATGTTTGCTTACGCGTATGATATTATCCTACAAAAATGAACATGTGGACACCCACTCACCCACATAACATATTTGCCAATATGCATGCACAAACCAATGTGCCTGTGTCTGTATTAGCAAGAGTTATTTTCTGAAGTTCGCATAGAGTACAGTTCTTATCAACTAAGCCTCCTTTTTCTTTTTCTGGAAAAGATTTAAGGAAATCCTGCACACACCCCCCCCCCCCCCCCCCCCCCCCTCCTAAAAAAAGAAAAATAGAACTACAATTATCTCAATATCAACACATTAATCACCTACATCTCTTTTAGATATATATTATAAACATGTAAAAAAAAAATTTGATAAGTACTATAAACATGTAAAATTAAGTACTCTTGTAAATAGAAAAGAATCATAATGTTCAACTATGGTGCCTTCTACAACATCAATACAATTTTAAATAATGTTACCCACATTATTAATGTCAATATCAATATAGATATTATATCTAACGATAATATCATTATTATTATTATTATTCTTTTACTTCTTTATATTTTCAATTAAGTATCATCTCGCATAATAACTCAACACAGCAAAATTGTAAGTACTTGAGGTCAGATATGCAGGTCCCTTTTCGCCATTTTGCACCCTCAAGGGCCATATCTACCATTTAAGTCATAGGCCACCAAGTCTTCTCAGATGCTCCACTATTAAACATATTGATGAAAAAACTCTTTAGTGCCCATGACCAAACCATCTGTATTTAACTTCCTCTTGGCTTGTCCCTAATTAATTTTATGATTAACTCTTACCACTTCAATATCATTATCCTCATTTCAAACTAAAATACATGATACAACTTTAATGTTATAGAAAATAGAAATAGACACCAAAGCATGTACCAGTGCAGTTATGCTTGTTTACACATATTCGCAGATATTAAGGTTAAGATAAGAAATATGTATCCTTGAGGTTTGGAAAAAAGGGGGTGGGAGTAAAGGTGGGTGAGGACATCTTCTCCAATACTAATAGTTATACATACAAGGTATTCATAATAAACAGATGACACAGAATACAAAATTTCATTTAATTTTACCACTATAAAATAGCATAATATATCAAAGCACCTATGCATTTTAAGGAGGAGGAGAAGATCTATGACCATATCAAACTTTCCAGATTCAGATTCCTCTGGGATATAATTGCTTTTGTCAAGTATCCATGGTCTGCATTTAAGAGTTCTGTTCAAATCTGCATCGTCAGTCATGTCGAACATAGTGTCTGTCTTGATTGACTCTTGTTTAGATGCACCCAAGACGGAAATGGTATTATTGGTTTCGTCACTCTTTTCGGCCCTCTTCAGTACGAAGGATGTAAGAGATACAAAACCTGGTGGAGCTGAGAGACTTTCCAAATTCTCTTTATTGGGAGAAGACCTTATGTACTCTGTCCCCGTCTGCACCATGAAGTAAAACAAATAAATAAAAGATTTAAGTATGATAAAATCCAAGCACTCTGTGAATACATTTGACCAACAATCTAATATTAACAAATTGGGAAAATATTAAAGCAGATTCTCACCATTATCCTCCCTGATAACTGCTTAACAGTTCATACACAGAACTGCATCTTACAAAGAGCTTGAAATTGTCTGCAGCAAGCTAACAAGAGAAGCAAAGATATGGAGAAGAATAATTAAGAAGAGAAATAATGAAGGTCAACTGCAAACAATCAGGCCAATCCTATATACTCATAATGCACATGTACATATTTGAACATATTGGTAAGAGAAATGAGTTTCAAGAAAATGTGATTACATGTAGATTCAGGAAGTGTTTCTGCCTATAGGTTATACTTAATGCAACAAAAAATGTATTCTTTAGTGTGGAAACCTACATGATGGTGGCCTGAAAAAGAATTAAATAACTAAATTCTCCTGCATTTTTTGTTTCTTTTCTCTTTTGTTCTTCTACAATAATCTTAAGTAACAAGGTCGCATGTCAAATGCTCAATCTCAATTGCTTTCCTGCTTGGACCTTTCTTGACATTATGGTTGTGCAACTGAATCATCAAAGTATACAGCAAGATTATCCACAAGATAAGTCAGTGAGCTGACACAGTGCAAAGTTGCATTTTTGGAATAGTTAATTACATTAATCTTGTCGATATTTCACAGATTTACCAAACCTTAAAGTTCTGACACCTGCCCAACATGTTTGCACATATTTAGCACCCCCGCCCACACAGGTTTCAAAAGTTTTCATGGGGCTTCAGATCATATGAAAATCCTTCTTAAATTCATTTACAAGGACATAGCCCTCAAATTTATCAAACAAGCAACTTCTTGCAAAAACATGAACACTTACATCACAACACCATTTTTGATATAGAGTTGGCTGCTAGACAACCAACGGAAATTCAAGAAAAACCACCTTTCAAATGCAAAGTAGCACCAACCCATACTTGTTTCAAAAGTTTTCGTGGGGCTTCACATTATATGAAAATCATTATTAAATTCATTTACAAGGACTTAGCCCTCAAATATATCATACAAGCTTGCAAAAACATGAATACTTACATCACAACACCATGTCTGATATAGAGTTGGCTGCTCAACAACCAAACACAAATTCAAGAAAAACCACCTTTCAAATTCAAAGTAGGTTTATGATCACATTTTTGTGGTGTCAAAAAATGGAATTCAAAGGAAATAGACATCTAAGCACATCATATAGGTGGAAACTTAACACTCAACTCCATGCCAAATAACCAGCAAAATAAGGAAAAAATCCTCCAGAACTTTGTGATTGTAGTAGCTCCTTGCCATTGGGTGACAGATTTTAAGGAAAATAACATTGACACCTTTAATCATACAATCCCATAACTATCTGATATTCACATGATAGATTTAGCATGTGAAAGCATGCCATTAAGCCAATGTTTTTATTCTCCACAAATATATCTGATCCCATGGATAAAACAGTATATCTGGATATGATATCATTCTGTTTTCCTTTCACTTATATAATGTTACACTCACACCTGTTGGAGTCAGGGAGACAGTCTCTCCAGCTATTTTATTATTCTCTACTTTATTTCATCTCTATTGCTTGAAAACATACACCATAGATGATGGATTGGTAATTAAACAAACACCCCAGTGGGTCTTGAACCCACAAACTCACACTCCAACCTTTGCTCTTACAAGGGGTGGAGGCATCATTTGAGCTAGAGCTTGTTGGTGACAATTAATATTTGAAATCTCATATATGCTTTATCCAATTACCAGTTCATTCAGATGTGCAATTAAGTAACATATATAAATTGACAAATATCACAACTATATAATACATGTGTTATATTATACCCTACTCAAACTAACCCACAAAAAACAAATATGTTGAGAGAGTTCAATTTACAACCATTTCATGTAAACATTATGAAAAACAAAGAACGGGTCTGTTCGAATGTGATCAAAGAAAATAAAACCTAGTATCAGTTTGAACCCATCATCAGCATGTACCTCAAAAACATATTCATAAGCTTGAAAATGAAATCTGAAAAATAATGGGTCTTTGATGGAAAAGAAAAAGGGATTTAGAGAAAGAGAGAAGAGGATTTACCGAAAGCAGCGTTCTCGTTCTCTAATGAGTAAGGAGAGTGATGATGTTTCTTTTCGGAGTTAATTAATACTGAAACCATAACCAGAACCATTTCCATCCACTCCTCCGGTTCTAAGATGTTAATTTACTAATCTGCCCCTCTTCACATCTTTCAAACTTCACTTCATAAGATAACTGTTTGGCTAACCTCGGAATCCAGAAAACAAAATTTGGATAACTCTTTAATTTACTAAAATCTAAGCATATTTTAAATACATACTAAAATAGTGATAATCAACCCTTTATTTATTTTTTTTTTCTTTTTACTATTGATGATGAAGTAAAATCTAGGAAAAAGTATAATTTTGGTCCTTATATTTTAAGAGTGTTTTTATTTTGGTGTTTGTGTTTGAAAATTTTCATTTTAATTCTTGTCATCATCTCAATGACGAAAATTGGTTACATGACAAACAAAATATTCACATGCCACGCTTAAAAGATGACGTGGTTAACAAAATAGTCTAATAATAATAATAAAAAACTTACATCAGTATCTTAATAAAAAAAATTAAAAAAAAAAAAAAAAAAACCTCTAACAACAACCCAGATTTTCCTACCACTTTCCCAATAACTGAACACTACCAATATTCACATCAACCCAATTTTTCACAACAAAATAAAAACTCATCGTAAATCACCCAACTCACACCACAAAAGCCCTCACACCACCACCCAAAACCCACAATATGTAATACTCGTAACCCACATGAAAAAAAAAAAGAGTTTTCCTTTGGTGGGTTATTTAGAGATAAGAATCTTTTATTAACTAAACTACTATTGCCTCAGTTGATTAAATCCTTGCCAACTTCTATTTAACCACATCAATATATACGTTTAGGTCAAGAAAATTAAAAGGCAAAGAAGGAGAGGAAGTTTGGTTACATTCTTGAGAGATAGGAGTCTCTTTTTTGCAACTTCTCAAGAATTTCAAGAAGGGACAGATTGAAAAATTCTTGAGGTAAGAACCTTAAAAGACTTTTTTCTTTTTCTTTTTTTAACTTCTCTAAAGAAGATATATAAATTCGCAATTTTTGTTGGGTAGTCAGATTTCCCACATTCTGGATCTTCCATTGAAGGTTTAAAAATAAAGAATGAAAATTAGTTATTAGGTCCGAACTAGGTACCCTTAGAGCATTCTTATCAGACTCCTCAAAATTTTAGCCAAATGGGTTCTAAAAAACCCACTTTTTCTAGTATAGCTAAAGCACAACTACATCATACTCCTATTTTATTTCACTATTCTATTTTTTAATATATATATATATATATTTTTTTTTCACAACTCCCAAAATACCTTCATTTCCCATCTTCCTCCTCCCTCTCTCCTTTTGTTCCCGTTGTATATTCTCCCCCTCTCCCCCTCCCCCCTCCCTTTTTTTTCCCCACCACCCACGTACCACACCTCTCATTTCTTTTTTCTTTTTTCTTTCCTTTTTTTTCCCCACCACCCACGTACCCCCCTCCCTTTCTTTTTACTTCTCCCCCACCACTTTCCCACCTCACTTTACCTTTCTTCTTTTTCTTACTTTCATTCTTATCCTCCATGTGCCTGTAGACAACCGTTCCTCCATGCGCCTGTAGACAAAAAGCTAGTTCTTCATGTGCCAACGAAATTTCCAGAAAAATTATCAAACTCAAATTCAATTATCAAGTATCTGTGAGAGTATCAACCCAGATTTAAGAACTGCCGCAACAACCCAACCCCCCTCTTCTTCTTTTTCATCTTCAACGAACAAAGCTGGTGAGCACCGTTATTTTTGGCACGAAGTCGAGGGAGAGAACGCGGCAGACAGGCTTGAGAAAAAGAGAGTATTTAATTGCCTTGAGGATGAACAGTAGCTCCTCCTTGAGTTGGGCGAGCTACTGTTCATCCGCTTGAGATTTTCGGCCGAATGAGGAGGTTGGTGTGAGGCGTTTTTGTAAGTTTTTTGCTCTTTTTTGGCTTTTTATACGGTTTGAGGAGTCTAATAAGAATGCTCTTAGGTATCTACTTGTTTTACCTTCGGTTGGCCGTATTTCAGTTGCTTAGGTTCTAGGATTTTACATTGTTATTGCTTTAGAAGTTTAATTGATATACCCATGGGTCGTTAATGTTAAAAACCATTATAGAATTTTTTATTCTAAAGTCACAACTAAATGGACCAAAAGTAAAGAGTTAGTATTGCCTCACATTCAACATCTTTTTCAAAACAGCACTGTGCTACGGGACCGTCCCGTCAAAGGTGTTAAAAATTGTAATATTTGTGTGTGTTTTGATAAAATGTATGACAGGTATTGTAAAATGTGTAGTTTATAATAAAGGTAACATTATCACAAATATCACTAATTATACCAGAATTCACACATTTTATATTTACGACAATAAACACACATTTATCAATATGGACATAACATTTACCACAAAACACAAAAACTTTATCAAAATCAACACCGGTCCTGTGGTGGGACCTAAGTGTTCCCCCTTCCCTTGTGTTGCTAATCTCGCCTCAGGGTAATGGTTCTATTAAGCACAAAAGAGGAAAATAAGAAAATCAAACGATGGCCACACTGATTAGACTATTAATTGGCATATTGACGTGATGAGGAGTTGTCCAAAGTACAAATCCTAGGCTTCCTGCTGCTATTGAAATAAATTAATTAATTAAGAACAAACCTATTAGGCTTTAACAAGATAAGTGGAGAATTTTGGAGAGACATAACAGATTGTTTGGAGAGTGTTCAGGGCTTGGGGAACAAACACATAGTTTAGTAAATAAATTAGTCGTTGAGTAAATAGTATTGTTTATACCAATTGATATATTTTGACGACTGTAAAATTGATTTAGGATCCAATTTGTGAATTGTGAAAAGAAGAAATAAGGGGATTACAAGATTTGTTGATTGCGAGAGGTAAGCAACCTTTATCCTTAACTAGTATTTTCTTAAACTTATATGTATTAAGTATTCATATTTGCGAACTTATTATTATAGTTATTATTGTTCTATTATGCCAAAATCAATTTTGTTTCGGAATATCAGAAGAAAAAGAAAAAAAAAAATCATTGTATTTGTAAAGTTATTGTTTACTTCGAAAAAATTCAGATCAAGCATGTGATTATATGTTACAGGAATCTTTATACATCTTATTTGTTACACTGATTTGTTTTTGTACGTAAATTTGAGTAAGGTTTGAAAATTTCTATGTTTTGGAATTCAAGTGTATTTTTAAATGTGTTTTGATTTTTAAACCTCTCAGTCTGACTATGTTCTAGGCCTCGCCTGCCCATCAACTATATGCAGACACTTTATACAGAAAATTTTTATGAGTTGGTTGCAAGATTGGATCTCCAAGAAACGGAGGAGCAACAAGTAGCCATATTTCTAAGTGGCTTAAAACATCAAATTCAAGATTCACTGACTTTATACCCTATTTGGTCTCTTCCTGAGGCTCAAAATAGAGCTTTGGTCATGGAGAAACAACTTCCCAGGATAGCTCTACAAAACCAAACCTCTAGGAACTTAAGTTGGCTTTGGTTCCAAACCAGGGCAGCAAACCTAGACAACCAAAGACAACAAAGGGTGTGTTTCATCATCTAATACAATGGTTTCATCCATAAAACCACCTATTCCCAGCAATCCTATAGCACTTTCAAGTGTTATAAATGTGGCGAACTAGGGCATAAAGCTAATGAATGTAGGGAGGGTACAATTCAAACAAGGGGGAAGACTTTACTAATAGATGAGTTGGGTCAAGAAGATGAAATAGAGCAAGAATTACCTTGTGATCAAGGAGTGGTAGAATTGGGTGATGATTCTGGTGGCGAAGAAAGCCTAATTCTTGTCACAAGAAAAATATTGTTAGCTACCAAAATAGAAGATGTTGATTGGTTAAGAGATAATATCTTCTACACAACTTGCAGCATCAATGCCAAAATCTGTAATCTTATCATTGATGGAGGTTCTTGTGAGAATGTAGTGTCCCAAGAGGAAATTGACAAGCTAGGCCTACAGACAAGTGACCATCCTACACCATATAAACTATCTTGGCTTCAAGAAAGGTAGTTCTGTGAAGGTGGAGAAGAGATGCCTAATTTCTTTCTCCATTAGGAAACAGTTCCATGATGAGGTTCTATGTGATGTTGTTAAAATGGATGCTTGCCATTTACTATTGGGGAGACCTTGGCAGCATGACAGAAGTGCCATCCATGATGGTAAGAGGAGTAGCTATAGCTTCACTAAAGATGGACAGAGGTACAACTTGTTGCCAATGAAGAAAACAAGTAAGTCTCTCACTCCCAATTCTTTACTTGTTAATAAGTCTTTTGTTAAGGAAAGTATGGACTTAGAAAAGTTTTACATGCTATTCTCTACTCTAGAATTAAACTCTATGCCTATACCTACTAAGATTAAACACTTGATGACTCAATTTGATGATGTATTCCCTAAAGAGTTACCTAATGATCTTCCACCCATGAGAGATATTTAGCATGGTGTTGACCTTGTACCCGAATCTTCTTTACCTAATAGACCAACTTATATAATGACACCACTTGAGAAGGAAGAGCTACAGAAACAATTGAATGAGTTGTTGCAAAAAGGTTATATCAGACTTTTCATTAGTCCCTGTTTTGTTCCAGCATTACTTACACCTAAGAAAGATGGATCATGGAGGATGTGTGTGGATAGTAGAGCCATTAATAAGATTACAATCAAGTATAGGTTTCCTATTCCTAGACTTGCTGACATGCTGGACTGCCTTACTAGTGCAAAGGTGTTCTCCAAGTTGGATTTGAGAAGTAGTTATCATCAGATCAGGATTAAGTTAGATGATGAATGGAAGACTGCATTTAAGACTCATTATGGCCTATTTGAATGGCTAGTGATGCCTTTTGGGCTTACCAATGCTCCTAACACATTCATGAGGGTGATGACTCAAATGCTTCAACTTGTTTTACGCATTTGTGCAGTGGTCTATTTTGATGACATACTGGTATACTCAAAGACTCTTTCTGCTCATGTTGAACATCTTAAAAGGGTTTTTGAGTTGCAAAGGGAATACGATTTCTATGCCAATACCAAGAAATGTGTATTTGGTACAAATCAAGTTGGTTTTCTGGGATACATTGTGTTTACTGATGGCATAAAGATGGATTCTACCAAAAATACAAACTATACTTGAGTGGTCTATTCCCAAAACAGTGGTCTGAAGTTAGGAGTTTCCATGGTCTAGCCACTTTCTATAGCAGATTCATTCAAAATTTCAATTCTATAGCAGCCTCATTAACTGATTGTCTCATTAACTGATTGTTTGAAACAACAATCTCTTACTTGGAGTTCTTAAGTTGATTCAAATTTCACTGCACTAAAAAAGGCATTATGACTTATTAAACTTATTTTCATATGACTTTAATGGAATTTGCATTGCATCAAACTCTCAATTACGCGTATATTATGACAATTCTTTCACATCATGACATAACATGGAATTATTCTTTTACATGTATTATTTTATCAAACATACGTGCCTCTTATGTATTTAATTTGTCATGCAGGCCCTACTATCTTTTCTTTAAAGTCCAATCAGATTGCATGGAAAATCATATACAATGGGTGACATTATCATGGCCTTAAGAAATAGGTTTATAATGTGTAGATAATAAGTGACAGGTGGCACGTGGGTTAGAAAAAGAAAAAAGAAAAAGAAGAGTTGATAACCAAAAGGAAGGTGCGTGGCTAAAGAAGAAAAAAATGAAACCTAATAAGAAGACTATAGGCGGCAAGGTTATTGGAGAGGGGTTAAGGACTTACACTACAAAAAAACCAAGGAATACTGACGGTTTATCTTGTGGCTATTTTAATAACAGCCATTATATGGAGTCTGTTCTGGCTGTAAGTGACAGCCACTGTATAATGGGTTTGTAGTAACCCGTTTTTTGGGATAGCCACAGATGCCTAATAATATTGTGACTGTTTCATTTGACAGTCAGAATAGCATTAAATAAATTTCCAAAACTACACCGTTTCTTGCTTTACTCGCTAAAAATTTCCCCAAATTTTTTCACTCTTGCGTGATCTAATCTGATATACTAAAAAGTCAAAACCAATTTCCCCTAAAATTTTCTCCTCTCTCTCTCATCTCACCCACACCACTGCCATCGCTGCCACCATCTCTCTCACCCACAACCACCTCTGCCGCCACTATCTCTCTCACCCATAACCACCTCTCTGCTGCCACCATCAATCTCTCTCACCCATCTCTAGATCCAAGTTCAACAAACTCAAAGGTAAGGGCTTTTTTTTTTTTTTTTTTTTTTCCATAACCACTATATTGTAATATTCTCTCTCAACTTCTCAGCTCTCTCACTCAATTTCTCACTTTCTCACTCTCGCTTGGACTCGGTCTCTAGATCTAGACCACGGAGCTGTGTCTTTGTCTTATCTGTTGGCTGTTTGTGATGGTGAATCGATGGAGATTCTGGGCGTGGGGCCGAGGAATTTGAGGAAGCTGGTGGAGAAGGGGATTGGGGGAGTGGCTGAGCTGAAGCAATCGTACAAAGATAAGGTATTTTGTTTGTTTGGAAATTTTTGGATTTTTTTTGCAGTATAGAGAATGGTTTTGGTTTATTTGAGCTTTTATTATCTGTGGTGCTTGATAGATGATGGTAAAGGGGATATATTGGTTGTATATTTTAGTTTTGTGTATTGAGAATGGGTGTATCTGAAATGGGTTTTGTTTGTTATTGATGAGTTGTGTTGGTTGAAGCTAAAGTACCCGTTTGGCAAAAAAATTTATTAGTGTACAAAAAAAAAAAAAAAAAAAAAAAAAAAAAAAAAAAAAAGAACAAATTTGCAGATCTGACTCTTGGATGCTTTGCTTAGTGCTCACCCTCTGAAATCTCTCACTCAATCTTATCTCTCTCTCACCCTCTCGTTGCTCGCATCTCCACTAGACCACCGCTGGTATCTCTCTCATCTGATGAAAGTTTGGGTCTTCATCTTCATTTTTCAATCTTAACTCTTCAATAAATTAGTTTTTTTCCTTTCTTCTTTTCACTTGGGTAGACGAGTCTAATGGAGGACAGTTGACAAAAAAGAAATCTAGCTTGGGTAGACAAGTTTGATGGAATGATGGGTTTGATAGCTTTTATTAATTGTGAATGAGACAAAATGGAACTGAACCAATTTTTTTTATTAAACAACCGAACTAATTGTTGATGCCCATTAGTCCATTACATTTCAATGTATTTGTGGTTACAAAGGAATTAGAAAGTAATAGAATAGTACTGCTTGTGGTTACAAAGGAATTTTGTACATTCCTTTGTTAGCACGTGTAACCACAGCACACCTGACATAAATGGCAAGTCAAAAGTTAGTATGAATCAAAGTTGGTACAAATTTTTAACTGAAAAAAAGAAAAAGATAAAGAAGTTGGTACAAATTTTGCTGATTTAAGCAAATATGCTTTTATTAAAAGAAACAAAAACCTTTTCACTGTTGAGCTGCTATTGGTGCTTTCCATATCTGATTAAAATACACAGAGTAATGGAGTGATGGTAATGGAGGATTATTATTTATTAATAATGATAATTATTGTCTAATTAGCTTTTCCTATTTGGTGGGTTGGGTAGGGCTGTGGCCCATTAGATGTGGCATTGTGGGTTAGGCCTTAAAATAATTGAGTACAAATAGACTTTTGTATGCTGACTTGCTGAGGTCTATTTTGGTCCAGCTATTGAGAGCCCAACTTGAAGTTTGTGGATTAGAAAAGTTTCTAAAGCGAGCCCATAAGGGTGTTAAAGGGCTTGCTTTGTGATACAAAGCCCAAAAGTAAAAACCTTTGTGACCTCGCTCTAAGCTCATAAGAGTTCCTCAAAAGCAAAGATTTTTCTTTTGTTTTTCTTTTGTGGTTATAGTGCTATGGGTAAACTCCTGATAGTACTGCTTGTTACTTTCATTGTGAGTTTTACAACTTAGAGTCCATTTGGTATAAATTATTGGCTAAAACACTTTTTTTATAAAAAAAAAAAATAAAAATAAAAATAAAAACAAAGAGTGGTTTTTTAGTGGTTGGTTATGAGATTAGAAAGTAATTGTTATATAAAATTTTAAATTTAAAAAGTGCTTTTTAAACAAGCACAACCATTTATGCTTACATGATTTTGCAGTTTCTTTTAAATTGGTATACCAAATGGATTTTTTTTAATTGGTGGATTGGACTAATCCAAAGTTCGAAAAAGCTTCATATAATGGAATTTTTATATTTTTATTTTAAAAAAGCTCAATTCTTATTTTATTTTTTAGTAGTAATTTAGTTTTGGACTCAATATGTAGATATGATTCATGGAGGGTAGTTGGTTATTTTACAATCCTATTTTGCTTAATTGGATGGGGGTTGACTAACAATTGTTAATTAGTTGGCAGGTCTCATAATTCAGTAGTCAATATATACCTTCCTTTTGGGTTAATTGAGATCATGGGTATGTGGTTTTTTTTTTTTTTTTACTCCAAAGCATTGTCTTTATTTTACACAAATTTCTTCTAGTATTAGCTTCATGTAGACTATATGTTCATTTATCTAAATTTGATAAGATTACAAATTCATATTTTATTTAATAAGGTCATTTTGGTGAATATAGGAAGAAAGTAGACTAAACAAAGCACGTCGGGCAATGCAAAAAGATGCAGATACAACTGGATCTAAAAGCTATGCTAGCCATGCTTATGATATAGTAAGAACTCTCAATTTCTTTTCGTAAATTATTATTTTTTATTATTATATGAACAAATATTGTTAATTAAATGCATCTAAATCATAATGTAGAAAAAAAAAGAAAAAAAAAAGCAAGGTGTTGCACCAGAGCGTGCCCAGTTATATCCAATAGTTCATAAACGCAAAGATGGTACGCCAGTTAACGATAAAGTGGCTCTAAAGATTGTAAGTTCTATATTTCTTAAACATGTATAAACTCGAATCTAGTAACACATTGTTAACCATTTGTCATAACCCCATTTTTACCCCTGGAATTTTCTCGGGTGTCAACACGCAAAACGAGACAGCCCGAACCAAGTCGGCTTGTTCCGACGAGGGCTCATCACACTCAAATAACTCCCAAAACGAAGGTCCTGGGACACATTTCCCAAGAGTTTCTGACCAAGTTTGACCAAGGTTTGACCAAGTTTGACCGTTTGACCAAGTTGACCAAGTTTGACCAAGTTTGACCAAGGTTTGACCGGACCGTTGACCAGACCAAAAAGCTGGAATCGAACTGACCACCTCCTTGACCATTCTGTATAGAGACATATCAAGAGCTTCGATTCCGACACTTTACGGGCCGAAAACGGACGAGAAACGAGGGAGTTATGGCCAAAACTGCGAAAAAACGGTCCAACACTTAGCCAAATTTTGGCTAAGTGTTGTTGACAAAACAGCCTATTTGGGAGGCAACGTTTGCGCAAAGATTCTCTCCGACCCGCTGCAACTTGGTCCGCGAGCCAAGACCCTTAGGCAAGAGGTTCACTTCAGCTACCACACGCAACTTTCGGATCGTCAAGAGCTCCTCCGGTCAAGCCGGAATCTCAGTCAGAAGATGACCCCTTGGCATAAGGAACATTCCGACGGCCTCTGTTCGCAAGATCATATCTTGCGAACCCAAGCTCGCCTCTGTGCAAGGCCTGTACCGTTGAAAAGTAGGTAGCGCAAGCTTTCCGACGATACCAAGATCGTCGAAATCCGACATCGGGAGCTACGTCTACCACGCGCGTGAAAACAGGCCGACGAAATAAGGCTGTGCTGAAATTTCCGGAATTTTCCCACCGACGTTGCCGCGCTTGCGCACAGAGTCTTCCTGACTCGCAACAAGTTGATCCGCGAGCCCGGGCACGTTGGAAAGAAGACACATCCATGCACGACGTGGAACTCTCGGATCGCCAAGATTTTACCGGGTCTAGCCGGAATCCTGATCGGAAAACTGCCCTCAAACGGACCAAAAACACCCCGGTGGCCTCTGTTCGCGGGAACCATATCTCACGGAGTCCAAGCTCGGATTCCCATAAATCCGGAACCTTGCAAAAGTAGGCAGCGCAAGCTTTCCGACGGTACCAAGAACGTCAAAATCCGACATCGGGAGCTAGGTCAAATATGCGCGCGAACTGGGACAAGAATTTGAGAAAAAACGCGCTGGGAGAAAACGCGTGATTTTCCTCCCGGACAGCCGCCTTCGCGCGCAGAGTCTTTCCTGCTCGCAACAAGTTGATCGTGCGAGCCCGGGTGCGTTGGAAAGATAATGACTCCGGCTACGACGTGGAACTCTCGGTTCGCCGGTAGCATCCCCCGTTTGACCGGAATCTTCGCCGGAAAAGTGCACAAAAACAGCTCCAGACGACCCCGACTTCCGGGAGCCATAACTCCCTCGTCCGAACTCCGATTCGTGCAAACTTTATATCGTTGGAAAGAGGACGTCGGGAGCTTTCCGACGATATGCCGCATGACCCATTTTGAGTTCCAGAAGACCTCCAAAACTCTGCCCCCGAAAATCGGGTCAAAAAAGGGTGCGCGCGCGAATTTCCATCGAGTGGATAAGATCGCCACGTGGCAGTTACTGTAGCTCGCGCAGGACCAGTCACTGCGCCGGCGCAGTACATGGTACTGCGCGAGGCGTGCAAATCCGTTTTCTATAAAACGCACCCCCCTCCCTTCAGCGCTGGGTCCGAAGCTTAGAGCATTTTTTGAGTTTCTTAGGTAGTTTTAGGTAGTTTTTAGGCATAGAATAGGGGTTTGGGGTTTGGGTCTTTCTTTGGGGGGGTTTTTGGGGAGTTTTTAGAGTGAGAAGCATCTACTAGGTGCTTCTCTCTCTAACCTCTCCTCATCCTCCCCCTCTCTCTCTCTCTAAGCTCTCTCTTCTTTTTCTTTAGGGATTTTGGGGGTTTTTAGAGTGAGAAGCATCTATTAGGTGCTTCTCTCTCTAACCTCTCCTCATCTTCCCACTCCTCTCTCTCTCTCTCTCCCTTTCTCTTACATTCTTTAGTTCATTTATTGCATTTATGCTTTACTAGTTTCTTATTTGTCTATTTATTGCTTTATTTACATTTCCTTGTCTATTTATTGCTTTATTTACATTTCCTTGTCTATTTATTGCTTTATTTACATTTTCTAGTCATTTATCGCTTTATTTACATTTTCTAGTCATTTATCGCTTTATTTACATTTTCTAGTCATTTATCGCTTTATTTACATTTACTACGTACTTGTGAATATATATTGTTGTGACTACCCCCCTCCCCCGGTGTGTTTTAGTACGGCAATATTGAGTGGCTTTGGCGGCTCGCGTAAGTCCTCTAACAAAGGCCGTGACAACCATGTTAGCCCACGAGGTCTTGACCCGAAAAATACACCGGTTTCCTCGTGTTTTAGTACGGCAAATATTGAGTAGCTTTGGCTCAGTTGCGTAAGACCTCTAACGAGGCCGTAACAACCTTGTTAGCCTACGAGGTATTTGACCCGAAAAATACATCCCCATGTGTTAAATATTGTCATTTATCGCTTTATTTACATTTACTACGTTGTAAATATTATATTGTGAATATTGTCATTTTCCCATTTTTTTCCTTTGTGATTTGGGCGTGATAATCCCGATTGGTCGTGGTGGACTATGTAAGACCTCAAAGAGGCTTTAACCACCACGTAATTCCATAGGCATTGGACCCATGAAAATCCCGTGTTTTTAAGTCCATTATTTGCTTTAAATTTATCGCTTTCCGCAATGCTTTAAATACATTTATCGCTCTATTTACTTTTACGCGCTTGTGAATATATTGCGTTGTTATTATCTCCGTTTCCCGTAAAAATGGGCGTGATAATCCCGATTGGTCGTGGTGGATTATGTAAGACCTCAAGGAGGCATTAGCCATCACGTAATTCCATAGGCATTGGACCCACAAAATTTCCTTGTAAATTCCATTAATTTATTGCTTCCCGTTATGCTCTAAATTTCTTGCCATTTTTACTACGTTGTAAATATGATTTATCCGTCATCATTTTGATTTGGGCATGAAAATACCGAACGGTATTGGTGGTTTAGGTAAATCTTTTCACATAGTACTAAACCTCCATGTAAATCCATGCGGCGTTGGACCCACAAAAATACTCTTCTTTCAAACCCGGTTATTTACATTATTTACTACGTTGTTGTAAATATTGTTCATATTCATTATTTTGATTTGGGCATGAAAATACCGAACGGTATTGGTGGTTTTAGGTAAGTCTTTCAATAGCACTAAACCCCATGTAAATCCATGAGGCGTTGGACCCGTAAATTGCAAACCCCGTTTTCAAATAGATTTTCTCATTTAAGTCCTATTTGGCGTCGAAGGTTTGGTTAGTCTTTCAATAGCACCAACCCTTCGTGTAAGCCCGAAAAGGCATTGAAACCCCATTTTCAAATAGATTTTCTCATATAAGTCCTATTTGGCGTCGAAGGTTTGGATAAGTCTTTCAATAGCACCAACCCTTCGTGTAAGCCCGAAAAGGCATTGAAACCCCGTTTTCAAATAGATTTTCACTCATTATAAGTCCTATTTGGCGTCGAAGGTTTGGATAAGTCTTTCAATAGCACCAACCCTTCGTGTAAGCCCGAAAAGGCATTGAAACCCCATTTTCAAAATAGATTTTCTCATTATAAGTCCTATTTGGCGTCGAAGGTTTGGATAAGTCTTTCAATAGCACCAACCCTTCGTGTAAGCCCGAAAAGGCATTGAAACCCCGTTTTCAAAAATGATTTTCCTCATTATAAGTCCTATTTGGCGTCGAAGGTTTGGATAAGTCTTTCAATAGCACCAACCCTTCGTGTAAGCCCGAAAAGGCATTGAAACCCCGTTTTCAAATAGATTTTCTCATTATAAGTCCTATTTGGCGTCGAAGGTTTGGATAAGTCTTTCAATAGCACCAACCCTTCGTGTAAGCCCGAAAAGGCATTGAAACCCTCTTTTAAGATTGTTTTGTTTTATTCATGTAAATCCTATGGTGGTGTCGGAGATCCGAGTAAGTCTTTCAATAGCATCGAATCCCGACCCCACGAGGTCTTGACCCTTTCCTTAAAAACTCTTGTGTCATAATAAATTGCACTTTGCATTAAGCATTATATTCATGCCGATCCATATTTGTCATCTTCATGATACATGTGTTGCGACTATGCCATGACTATTTTGCTTGGATGTTTTACCATTTTACCTATCTTGATTACTTGCTTGATTGTTTATTCGCTTTGATATAAAAATGTGATTAAAATACACTTTGCCATGAAAACTTTAAAAAGAGTAAACATGGTAATGTGGGCGTTAGAAACGAAGGTATGAGTCCTTTACACGGGGGCGTGGCTGGTACGTGCTTTCGTGTAAGGGATTCTACACGTTCTAACTCCCATAGGATCATGGTCTAAAATTCCCCAAAGTGTGAATTAATCATCCAAAACCCCGCCATTTGACGGACCGCTTTACTCTTGGAAATCAAGGGTAAAGAGATCCCGAATATGGCACCAAAAACATTAATTGTTTGTCCCGGCACTAGGTGTTAGGATTTCAAGTATATCCTACCACCGAAATGCCCGGAAATTTAAAAGATACAAAGATAAAAGGGATGGTGAAATAAAGAGTCTAATCAAAACCGAACGAAGTCATATTACGTTTGCCATTTTTGGTATATCGTACGACGGAAATCGGGACATTTGTACATAATAAAAACCAACAAACTTAGGCTTAGCAAATAAAGAAAACATTAGGAAGGAGGTAACCGTTTTCTTAAACGGATGTCGTGGGGTGCCTAACACCTTCCCCACGCATAAGCAAACCCCCGAACCTATCTCTGGTTCAAGACCATTTAGTTGTAGATGTCTAAATAGATAAAATCTATTAGACATAGGTGCCCAATCACACCTTAAAATTTCCCATGGTTGGTGGCGACTCCAAATTTGTGCTCACACGCACACACGTACACAAGTTCCCACACACACACAACTCGTATCTCGAAACGGAAAAGAGATAGAGGAACACACACAACACTCGCCAAATGGGGGTCGGTATCTAGGAAAATAAAAAAAAGAAATACTTAGAAGATTTTCCGCCGGTGTCGACAGCTTGGCGACTCCACTGGGGACTTAGAGGGTTTAAGCCTATAGTCTTTCGGTGTTTTCTTTGCTAAGCATGTGTGTATATATTTGTTGGTATTCATTATTTGATTTATTCTTTATTTCATCTTGTATAGTGTTTTGATTTTAGCATGTCTATATTCTTGTATATAAACTGCGAACATAGGATAGAGATTTATTTTATGCAACACATATTGTATATTGTGCTTTGTACAAAAAAGTCTTTTCCCTTTTTACTTTCAAAATCATGACATATACACTCATTGGACTTTTGGGTCGAACCCGGACTCAGGTGGGGCTGGGCTGGTACAGGCTCCACCACGAACCCTTTTATATCTAGGACATGGAACACGAGAATCCACCCTTCTCCCTTCACACCCGTGGAGATCGAGGGGGGCGTGCAAGTGCTTCCCCGGTGATCCAATACCCTTTCGACTTCCTTCGGGAGGATGAAACGGGCATGATCATCGGCCCCTTTAGGAAACAGAATTCCAAGCTGTGTCATACCATGTTGCATATAGTAAGCTATAGAGTAGAAAACTTACCTGTGAGGGCTCTGGTAAAAGCCAACCGAGTGAACATCCAACCTAAGATAGGATACCCAAAAATAGGATGTGTCTTTTCAAAATGAGTCAAGGGAAAAGCGTTGTGCTATTTTCCAGGTGGTGATAAAATAATTGGAGCCGAGTCAGGTTCTATCTATCTAAACCTTTGTTTGCATGTCATTGTTTGATAAAGGGATAGGATAACCACGTTGTCCATACCCGTTGCAAACCACTCAAACCCAAAGAGTTCCAAACTCTACATGGGATGTATAGAGTCGTGTCGTATCCAACCAAAAGTATGACCCTCACATTAACCGACATCGGTTCCCAAAAATCTTTCAAAATGGAACCGAACGCCGAAAGGCTCGTCGAATTTCAGTAATGTGAGAGTCTAACTTTTCGTTGATACATCGTGTATAGAGTCATGTCGTCCTCAACCAAAAGTACGACCCTCGCATTAACCGACATCGGTTCCCTCCAAAAATTTTCAAAATGGAACCGAACGCCGAAAGGCTCGTCGAATTTTCAGTAATGTGAGAGTCTAGCTTTTCGTTAGTACGATCATACCCGTCATGTACATAGTCTTGTCATCCAACCAAAAGTACGATTATCACATCAACCGACGTTGGTCCCTCAAAATTTAAAAAAAAAATGGGACCGAACGCCGAAAGGCTCGTCAAAATTTTGGATGTGATAGTCTACCTTTTCGTTGATACGTATGTACCCATTGTGTATAGAGTCATGTCGTCCTCAACCAAAAGTACGACCCTCGCATTTACCGACATCGGTTTCCAAAAAATCTTTCAAAATGGAACCGAACGCCGAAAGGCTCGTCAATTTTTGGTAATGCGAGAGCCTATCTTTTCGTTGGTACGATTGTAACCATCGTGTATAGAGTCAAGTCATCCTCAACCAAAAGTACGATTATCACACCAACTGACGTCGGTCCCTCAAAAATTTTCAAAAATGGAACCGAACGCCGAAAGGCTCGTCGAATTTTGGATAAGATGTGATAGTCCATCTTTTCGTTGATACATTTGTAACCATTTTGTATAGAGTCGTGTCGTCCTTAACCAAAAGTACGACCCTCACATTGACCGACACCGGTTCCCTCCAAAAATTTTCAAAAATGGAACCGAACGCCGAAAGGCTCGTCGAGTTTTGGTAATGTGAGAGTCTACCTTTTTGTTGGTACGCATGTAACCATCATGTACATACGCATGAAACCCTTAAGAGTTCCAAACTCTACATGGGATGTATAGAGTGTTGTCATGTCCAGCCAAGAGTATGACCTTCACACCAATCGACATCGGTTCCCAAAAATTTTCAAAATGGAACCGAGCGCCGAAAGGCTTGTCAATTTTCGGTGATGTGAAAGTCCATCTCTTCGTTAACTTGTCCATAGTGCACATATTCGTGTTGACTTTAAGAATTCCCAACTCTTGTAGGGACGTAGATATTCACCCATTGTGTCACCTCCAACCAAGAGTATGACCCTCACACCAACCGACATCGGTTCCCAGAAAATTTTTTCAAAATAGAACCGAACGCCGAAAGGCTCGTCAAATTTTTGGTGATGTGAGAGTCTATCTCCTTGTTGATGAGTCTGTAACCATAGTGTACATACGTGTTAACCCTAAGAGTTCTTGACTCTATATAGGGATGTAGATGTTTACCCACTATGTCGCCTCCAACCAAGAGTATGACCTTCACACCAATCGACATCGGTTCCCAAAAATTTTCAAAATGGAACCGGACGCCGAAAGGCTCGTCAAATTTTGATAGTGTGAAAGTCCATCTCTTCGTTGATGAGTCCATGCATATGTAAACCCCAAGAGTTTCCGCTCCTATATAGGGATACATAGATAAGAGTTCACCCATTCGCGTCATCGGTTCCCCCTTCAAAATGAAACCAAGAGTACGACCTCTCTTGTCACACCATAACCTAAGAGTTCCCGACTCGGTAAATATTTCCCAGACCAAAAACTTCACACCAACCGACATTGGTTCCCAATTTTCAAAATGGAACCGAGGGCCGAAAGGCTCGTCAATTTTCAATGATGTGAGAACGCCATGTACAACGCATGTAAATCCTAAAAGTTTCCAACTCTGTACAGAAATGTAGATATTCACCCATTGTGTCGTCTTCGGCCAAGAGTACGACCCTCACATCGACCGACGTCGGAATGGAACCGAACGAGGCTCGTTGAATTTTTAGAGATGTGAAAGTCTATCTCCTTGTTGATGTGTCCATAACCATCGTGTAAACCCTAGGGGTTTCCAACTCTATATGGGGATGTAGATATTCACCCATTTTGTCAACCTCAACAAGAAGTATGACCCTCACATAAACCAATGACAGTTCCCCAAAAAAGTTTTCAAAACGGAACTGTGAGCCGAAAGGCTCTTCAAGTCTTGGTAACTCGATGTGAGAGTCCATCTACTTGTTGATGCATAGTGAAATCATGTGCATCATGAACGCACTCATACCCAATCGAGGTTTACTACGAGGTAAGCCAGGGTCCTGATCCTAATTGTGAATTCAAAGTCTAACTCATTTTCATTTGCTCGTAGGATTTCATCCATACACACAAACAAATGGTGGGAGAAACAAATGAGCCGAATGAACATGAGGTTCAGATGGCCACCTCTGAGCACAAGCTTGACGATCTTCTTGCCTTCGTACACATGATAGTGAAGAGAGACGCAGAAATGTGAAACCAGAAGAGAAAAGATGGCAAAAGTACCAACGGTGAAGTGTCAGAAGGACGTCCTCACATAATCATGGACCCGCTGCCAAGGCCACCAACACCACCGAAACCTGAGGGGAGAGATCCCCAATTGGATAGTAAGATCGATGACTCAGAAGAAAAGATCCGGCTCATGCGGGGCCTAAACTCCTTCGGAACACAGATTCCTTCAGTATGTCCTAGTTCCCCAACATGACAGTGCCGCCCAAATTCAAAATCCCCAAATTCGAGAAGAACAATGGGAGGAGCGACCCGATGATTCACTTGCAAATGTGATGCCGAAAGATGGCCCAGTACGCAAACAATGAACCCTTGTTGATCCAGACTTTCTAAGACACCTTGATGGGGCACGCAGCCGAATGGTATTCACAACTGAAGAAGATCTCCCATTGGAAAGAGCTGGCAAACACCTTCCTAGCCCAGTATGGCCTCAACTCTTAAATAGAACCAGACTGCTTTGACCGTCAGAGAATGGAGAAGAAGAGCAGCGAGATTTTCAGAGAATATACCCAGTGGTGGAGAGAAATGGCGACCTCGGGCATGCCCCCTTCTAGACGAGAAAGAGATGATCAAGATCTTCGTCGATACCCTGAAGAACCCATACTTCGATTGAATAGTGGGTTTGCAATTGCAGTTCCTTGTGGACTTGATTCTTGTTGAAGAAAGAATCGAGGATGCGGTGAAGACAAAGAGGATGGTGGACATGCCAGCCCTAATGGCATTAGTTGAGCAGATTGCAAAGAGGACCCTCGTAGAGAAAAACGAGGGGGGAGTTTAAGATGATAGCCAAGAACGACAGGAAATGGTAGAACGACTCTTCCATGTTATACCCACTTCGGAGTCAGCCAAAGTCGGTTCAGATAGCACAAGCTCCCAAGGTGCACAAGACTTGAATGACCTACTTGGACTACTCAAGGGTGCCGTATTTGTGAGAGGTCAATGGAGGAACCTGCGGCAGCTACATCAAGATAGATGATGGTTCTTGAGAACATGTTACCAAGCCTGGATGGACCATGAGTGAGCTAAGATGTGGATCACTTTCCTGTGAAAGCTTCACACAACTGTATCCAAACTCTGGAGAGGTTCACCTGATGTTAGGGATGCCACCCACGGAAGGCAAAGCACAAGAGAACCTTTGAGATCCAATCAAGATCCCTACAAACCTTCCTTATATCCATGTTGAGTAGTTTGTTGCAATCTTGTACAAATCTTTCCAAAATCTATGCTTTTTCCAAAAATGTGCATAATAAATTCAAAATCACAAAAAAGATTTGTTTGAAATGCATGCATCCATGAGAGGGACGAGTCAACACCACAATTCCACTCATGGAAAATGAGGTGTCTAAGTAAAATTACTATCCACTACTGAGAAGGAGCGGCATGTGTTCTCTGAACACCCACGCCCGAAACACTTTTTCTCAAACACATGAAGCACTTAACCCTTTTGCACATGATTCCTACTTTTCACGACCAATGTTGGTGTGATCCTAAACCAGTAGGTGACTAAAAGTTCTAGCTTCACTGACCAATTGATTGGATATGAAATGATGGAGGCATTGTTTCTACTATCCAAACAGTTTTACCGCTTGTAAACCCCGCTGATCCAAAGAATATATTTTTTAAAGAAAATTCACCCGGATTTATGAAATGGCACTTAAGCTCTCTAGGCTAAGAAGTCAGTACCCAGGATGACGGAAAAGGCCTCCGTTCAACTATCCTCCCACTTGTAGAAAAATGCCACTTGCTAACCAAGTTGAGCCTGTTCGTTTTTCTTCTATGAAAAACCAGTCAAGGATTACCCCCCACACTGGGGCGGGTTAAATGGTTGTGAAAGTCTCATGCTAAGTAAAAACAAACAAAGTGAGTAAATGAGACTCCCAAAGGAAACTGAGTCAATCAAGTGAACTCCCCAAAATGAAAGAGGGAAAGAAGTCCAAAAACTAAAGAGAAGAGTCAACCCAGGGAAAGCTAAACTGAGTGAATAGAAGAGTGAAATGTTCAAATTAAGGACTAGGGTAGTGCTTAATGGAGTGAAATTCAAACGAAGAGTAATCCTTGACTTTAGGAAAACCCCTCAAGTAATTTCAAAGCCAAAATTATCCTCCCATAAGCCTAGGAGAACCAAAGCCTTACATTACGGTCCTTTGAAAGTCCTTCCTAACTGGGAGCGACTGCTTAGCCTAAAGGAGCTTGTGCCAAGGAAACATCACGAAGTAATTTTGAGCCTTATATCCTTCGTTTCAAGCACCCTTTTAACCCCAAGGCCACGTTACAAGCCAACAAAGACCTCACTGATCATCGATGATCGGTTGGTCATGTAGCAACGAACTTTTGGTCAAAAACTGGTAATGATGGAATCTAGATCACGCACCTTCAAGAGGTCGTATCTCATAAAGGGCACCGTCCACTTTGCACCATGGCCTTTCGGGCCAAACAAGAGTGACTTCAATGTTTGAAGCCTCACCCCAATTCAAAAGAAATAAAAGAAGAGCTCACTCAGAAAGCTCACAGGATAATGCCAAACAGATTAACCCGAGGGACCACGCTTTCCATTCTCGGTAAGGGATGGTTGTTGAGCAGAGGCACCCATTAACTATAAAGGAAGCAAGGCTTTGCCTAGCCTCTCTCAGACGATGCATGCATTTGAAAGAATTTTCAAAAGATTATACTCTTTAATGATTTTCCAAGAATAAAAAGATTTGAAAAATGATTTTCTAAAAAACAGTCCTCGAAATCTTGAATGAGGAAAATTTTTCAAAGAAGGATTTGTGCAGAATTGCAACAACCTATGAAATTCATTTCACCCTCTAAACCACCAGTCAAGCCACTGGCCAAAAAACCCTGAAAGATGTTGAGCACTTTCCCCCTAGACTCCCTTCAAACAGCATGCCTTGACCAGAAAATGCCCAAACACAATCCCATACACTGGCTTTGGTCGAATGTTGTCCATAAGAAAACGAAGGCCAAGCCCCAGTCTCAACCTTGATACTGGGGCAATTTTTCCTTCTTGGTTCTACCAAACCGTGGGTGGTATTCAAAGGTTCCAGAAAATTGGAAGGAAATCTCTCATCATAGACACACTCAGCAGACATGGAGGTCGATACTGAGGCAGATTTCTAGGTCACTGAAGATCTACATCATCCAGGCGAATGGACACCTCTTGCAGAATCTCCCAAATCGGTGATAGTATCGAAGCCCGGGAATAAGGAATTCTGAATAGCCAATGCGAGAAAGGTTTCTGAGAAAGAAATGAGACCCAAATTGGGGAAAACGTGTGACAGACCTTCGGTTTATCCATGGGTCTCACCATTGATCTTGTTGTACCACACTGGGGCAATTTTTCCGCGAACGGAAAAATTAGAAGACAAACCAGAGATCAAGGAAGTGCTACCACCATCAGGAATTAGTTGAAAGAGCCGAAGGTTCAACCGGACGGATCGAAGATTGAGAAAGTGTCGTCCTGACCAAATGATCAAGAGCATTCAGACAGACCGACCAGATGAGCTAATGACCAGAAGCATGTTGTCAGCACTGAGAAGACCGGAAAAGTTAAGAAGCAACCGAGGAATGTCTCATGATTGAATTTGACAACACACTGGGGCAAATTTTTCAAAAGCAGTTTTGAAAAATTTTGAAGGGAAAAGCGGCTCAACACTTGAACGGCTGTCTTCGATCCAGGGCGAAAGGGACAGAAGCGGAAATTTAGATTCTACATCGACACGTGTGATTCCACACTGGGGCAAATTTTTCAGTAAACTGAAAAATTGTGAAGAAGAGCTGGTTCGAGACTCGGGCAGTTAGTTTGGACCAAACCAAGAAGTATGTGCATGAAGAGTTTGGAAACTCGTACCGATCAAGATAATGCCATACTGGGGCAAAATTTTTCCATCTTCGAGAAGCTGGAAAAATTTGTTTCGATATTCCATACTGGGCCAAAATTTTTCAAAAGGGTTTTGAAAAATTTCGAAGGAAAATAGTTCGACTCTCGGGTGGTTATCGCAGTCCGATGCAAAGGAGATAGAGGAAGAAATCCAGGATTCCGCATCAGCATGCATTGTTCCACACTGGGGCAAAATTTTTCTATCTTCAAGAAGCTAGAAAAATTTATTCAACGCTACACACTGGGGCAAATTTTTCCATTTTTGTCAGGAGAAAAATTGGAAAAATTCGAAAGAAATGGGCCTCGTGAAGGAGTCCCCTGAAATGGGCCTCGTGAAGGAGTAAGTCCCAACATTGATAGAAATGGGCCTCGTGAAGGAGTAAGACCCAATGATGATAGAAATGGGCCTCGTGAAGGAGTAAGTCCCGACATTGATAGAAATGGGCCTCGTGAAGGAGTAAGACCCAATGATGATGAAATGGGCCTCGTGAAGGAGTAAGTCCCAACATTGATGATAGAAATGGGCCTCGAAGGAGTAAGACCCGATGATGATGAAGAAATGGGCCTAAGACCCGTGAAAGGAGTAAGACCCAATGATGATAGAAAGTGGGCCTCTTGGATGTATAAGACCCAACCCTCTAATGTTTCGAATCTGCAGCTAACCTGTGAGATAGCTAAGCCTAAAGTATGGGATGCAAGTGCACTCCGACCCAACAAACAGAGCAACAACCACCTCAATGAAGCTCGCATGGCATCTAAAGCACACAGAGCCAAAATCCCTCAGGAATGGACCACATGGAATGCCACCATCGGCGACAAACCCAAGAAGGGGAGCTAAATTCACATGACCCCAAGTCTACCTCAGGTCTTTCTTAAGATCTGACCCTCAATGTTCATACATTCACAAGAATCCAAGGCGTGAGGACCGGCGATGATCTCCGCTACCACTACCCCGATGAGACATCTGCAAAGGAAAGCAACAACAAGCAATCCAAGAGTCAGAAAAGCCAGGTAAACTTCATACTCGAAACCCAATGATAGGAAAAGACAATCAAACAATCCAAATTTTTCCCCGACCGTTTGGATGAATTTCCAAACCGGGTCTGATTACCCAATTGCGATTTGACAAGTCTCAAATCCCAATTTTTCCCCGACCGTTTGGATGAATTTCCAAACCGGGTCTGACCACCCAATTGCGATTCGACTAAGTGTCAAATCCCAATTTTTCCCTGACTGTTTGGATGAATTTCCAAACCAGGTCTGATTACCCAATTGCGATTTGACAAGTTCTCAAATCCCAATTTTTCCCCGACCGTTTGGATGAATTTCCAAACCGGGTCTGATTACCCAATTGCGATTTGACAAGTCTCAAATCCCAATTTTTCCCCGACCGTTTGGATGAATTTCCAAACCGGGTCTGATTACCCAATTGCGATTTGACAAGTCTCAAATCCCAATTTTTCCCCGACCGTTTGGATGAATTTCCAAACCGGGTCTGATTACCCAATTGCGATTTGACAAGTCTCAAATCCCAATTTTTCCCCGACCGTTTGGATAAATTTCCGAACCGGGTCTGATTACCCAATTGCGATTTGACAAGTCTCAAATCCCAATTTTCCCCGACCGTTTGGATGAATTTCCAAACCGGGTCTGACCACCCAATTGCGATTCGACTAAGTGTCAAATCCCAATTTTTCCCTGACTGTTTGGATGAATTTCCAAACCAGGTTGATTATCCAATTGAGGTTTGAATTTCCAAACCACCGGGTCTGATTACCCAATTGCGATTTGACAAGTCTCAAATCCCAATTTTTCCCCGACCGTTTGGATGAATTTCCAAACCGGGTCTGATTACCCAATTGCGATTTGACAAGTTTCAAATCCCAATTTTCCTTGACCACTTGGATGAATTTCCAAAATAGATCTAACTGCTAGATTACGACTTTGACAAAATGTCGAATCACAAATTTCGTTTCGAGACCTGGGTGGACCAGGCCGATTCGTTCCCGATTCGTCTCCGTTTCGAGGGCTGGGTGGACCAGACCGATTCGGACCCGAATCACAAATTTCGTTTCGAGGGCTGGGTGGACCAGGACCGATTCGTTCCCGATTCATCTCCGTTTCGAGGGCTGGGTGGACCAGACCGATTCGGACCCTGAATCACAAATTTCGTTTCGAGACCTGGATGGACCAGGCCGATTCGTTCCCGATTCGTCTCCGTTTCGAGGGCTGGGTGGACCAGACCGATTCGGACCCGAATCACAAATTTCGTTTCGAGACCTGGGTGGACCAGGACCGATTCGTTCCCGATTCATCTCCGTTTCGAGGGCTGGGTGGACCAGACCGATTCGGACCTGAATCACAAATTTCGTTTCGAGACCTGGGTGGACCAGGCCGATTCGTTCCCGATTCGTCTCCGTTTCGAGGGCTGGGTGGACCAGACCGATTCGGACCCGAATCACAAATTTCGTTTCGAGACCTGGGATGGACCAGGCCGATTCGTTCCCGATTCGTCTCCGTTTCGAGGGCTGGGTGGACCAGACCGATTCGGACCCGAATCACAAATTTCGTTTCGAGACCTGGATGGACCAGGCCGATTCGTTCCCGATTCGTCTCCGTTTCGAGGGCTGGGTGGACCAGACCGATTCGGACCCGAATCACAAATTTCGTTTCGAGACCTGGGTGGACCAGGCCGATTCGTTCCCGATTCGTCTCCGTTTCGAGGGCTGGGTGGACCAGGCCGATTCGTTCCCGATTCGTCTCCGTTTCGAGGGCTGGGTGGACCAGACCGATTCGGACCCGAATCACAAATTTCGTTTCGAGACCTTGGGAGCTCACCCAGGCCGATTCATCCCCGATTCATCCCCGGTTTGAGACTTGGGTGGTCACCCAAGCCAAACCATCCTTGATTTAAAATGTGAAGCAGATTTCAGCTTTGCACGAAAGATTTGGAAGAATTTCCAAGACAAGTTAAAATTCTTCTGCATTGCGGGACCCACTTGGATCCCAAGGCTAAATAAGGCAAGTCCTACATTCAACCCATAATTTTCAAAACATATGCCCCATAGAAAGATGCGCACATGGCGACGTACCTCAGAAGGGCGAACGGACTTCTGAAGCGTGAGATCTGAGCTAGAAAAAAAAAGCAGAAGCAGGAAAAATGGAGTTTTGAGAAAACCAAGAATCTGAAACCTACCTAGACTTTTGACCCGTGTGTCAACCGGTTGAGAGCCAGCGCGTCTGACAGAGAATGACACGCAAACTGAGGAGGATTTCTCGCAGTACCTGAGGACAGGCACGAAAACCGAGAAAATCCCAGCGGGCAAAAATCGAGTCATTTATTCTTTGTCCGACGTTCCTTGTGCCAAGAAACGCCAAACAAAGAAGGGGCAACTGTCATAACCCCATTTTTACCCCCGGGATTTTCTCGGGTGTCGGCACGCAAAACGAGGACAGCCCGAACCAAGTCGGCCTGTTCCGACGAGGGCTCATCACACTCAAATAACTCCCAAAAAGAAGGTCCTGGGACGAGGTTTGACCATTTGACCAAGTTTGACCAAGAGTTTGACCTTTGACCAAGTTTGACCAAGAGTTTGACCAAGTTTGACCAAGTTTGACCAAGGTTTGACCAAGTTTGACCAAGTTTGACCAAGACCAAGTTTGACCAAGTTTGACCGTTGACCAGACCAAAAAGCTGAATCGAACTGACCACCTCCTTGACCATTCTGAAGAAATGATGAGAGCTTCGATTCGACACTTTACGGGCCAAAAACGGACGAGAAACGAGGGAGTTATGGCCAAAACTGTGAAAAAACGGTCCAACACTTAGCCAAATTTTGCTAAGTGTTGTTGACAAAACAGCCTATTTGGGAGGCAACGTTTGCGCAAAGATTCTCTCCGACCCGCTGCAACTTGGTCCGCGAGCCAAGACCCTTAGGCAAGAGGTTCACTTCAGCTACCACACGCAACTTTCGGATCGTCAAGAGCTCCTCCGGTCAAGCCGGAATCTCAGTCAGAAGATGACCCCTTGGCATAAGGAACATTCCGACGGCCTCTGTTCGCAAGATCATATCTTGCGAACCCAAGCTCGCCTCTGTGCAAGGCCTGTACCGTTAAAAAGTAGGTAAGCGCAAGCTTTCCGACGATACCAAGATCGTCGAAATCCGACATCGGGAGCTACGTCTACCACGCGCGTGAAAACAGGCCGACGAAATAAGGTTTTGCTGAAAGTTCCGGGAATTTTCCCACCGACGTTGCCACGCTTGCGCACAGAGTCTTCCTGACTCGCAACAAGTTGATCCGCGAGCCCGGGCACGTTGGAAAGAAGACACATTCATGCACGACGTGGAACTCTCGGATCGCCAAGATTTTACCGGGTCTAGCCGGAATCCGATCGGAAAACTGTCCTCAAACGGACCAAAAACACCCCGGTGGCCTCTGTTCGCGGGAACCATATCTCACGGACCCAAGCTCGGATTCCCATAAATCCGGAACCTTGCAAAAGTAGGCAGCGCAAGCTTTCCGACGGTACCAAGAACGTCAAAATCCGACATCGGGAGCTAGGTCAAATATGCGCGCGAACTGGGACAAAATTTAAGAAAAAACGCGCTGGGAGAAAATCTGACGTGATTTTCCTCCCGGACAGCCGCCTTCGCGCGCAGAGTCTTTCCTACTCGCAAGCAAGTTGACGTGCGAGCCCGGGTGCGTTGGAAAGATGACGACTCCGGCTACGACGTGGCAACTCTCGGTTCGCCGGTAGCATCCCCCGTTTGACCGGAATGTTCGCCGGAAAAACAGTGCACAAAAACAGCTCCAGACGACCCCGACTTCCGGGAGCCATAACTTTTTCGTCCGAACTCCGATTTGTGCAAACTTTATATCATTGGAAAGTAGACATCTGGGGCTTTCCAACGATATGCTGCATGACCCATTTTGAGTACCTGGAAGGCCTCCAAAATCGCCCTTGAAAATCGGGTCCGAAAATTGTGCGCTGCGCGAATTTCCATCGAGTGGATAAGATCGCCACGTGGCGGTTACTGTAGCTCGCGCAGGCACCAGTACTGCGCGGCGCAGTACATGGTACTGCGCGAGGCGTGCAAATCCGTTTTCTATAAAACGCACCCCCCTCCCTTCAGCGCTGGGTCCGAAGCTTAGAGCATTTTTTGAGTTTCTTAGTTAGTTTTAGGTAGTTTTTAGGCATAGAATAGGGGTTTGGGGTTTGGGTCTTTCTTTGGGGGGTTTTTGGGGAGTTTTTAGAGTGAGAAGCATCTACTAGGTGCTTCTCTCTCTAACCTCTCCTCATCCTCCCCCCCTCTCTCTCTCTCTAAGCTCTTTCTCTCTCTAAACTCTTTCTTTAGGGATTTTGGGGAGTTTTTAGAGTGAGAAGCATCTACTTAGGTGCCTTCTCTCTCTAACCTCTCCTCATCCTCCCTCTCTCTCTCTCTCTTTCTCTTACATTCTTTAGTTCATTTATTGTTCATTTATTTACATTTCCTTGTCTATTTATTGCTTTATTTACATTTCCTTGTCTATTTATTGCTTTATTTACATTTCCTTGTCATTTATCGCTTTATTTACATTTTCTAGTCATTTATCGCTTTATTTACATTTCTAGTCATTTATCGCTTTATTTACATTTTCTAGTCATTTATCGCTTTATTTACATTTACTACGTACTTGTGAATATATATTGTTGTGATTACCCCCCCTCCCCCGGTGTGTTTTAGTACGGCAATATTGAGTGGCTTTGGCGGCTCGCGTAAGTCCTCTAACGAGGCCGTGACAACCATGTTAGCCCACGAGGTCTTGACCCGAAAAATACACCGGTTTCCTCGTGTTTTAGTACGGCAAATATTGAGTAGCTTTGGCTCAGTTGCGTAAGACCTCTAACGAGGCCGTAACAACCTTGTTAGCCTACGAGGTATTTGACCCGAAAAATACATCCCCATGTGTTAAATAATTGTCATTTATCGCTTTATTTACATTTACTACGTTGTAAATATTATATTGTGAATATTGTCATTTTCCCATTTTTTTCCTTTGTGATTTGGGCGTGATAATCCCGATTGGTCGTGGTGGACTATGTAAGACCTCAAAGAGGCTTTAACCACCACGTAATTCCATAGGCATTGGACCCATTAAAAATCCCATGTTTTTAAGTCCATTATTGCTTTAAATTTATTTATCGCTTTCCGCAATGCTTTAAATACATTTATCGCTTTATTTACTTTTACGCGCTTGTGAATATATTGCGTTGTTATTATCCCGTTTCCCTTGTAAAAATGGGCGTGATAATCCCGATTGGTCGTGGTGGACTATGTAAGACCTCAAAGAGGCATTAACCATCACGTAATTCCATAGGCATTGGACCCACAAAATTTCCTTGTAAATTCCATTAATTTATTGCTTCCCGTTATGCTTATTTCTTGCCATTTTTACTACGTTGTAAATATGATTTATTCATTATTTTGATTTGGGCATGAAAATCCCGAACGGTATTGGTGGTTTTAGGTAAGTCTTTCAATAGCACTAAACCCCATGTAAATCCATAGGCGTTGGACCCACGAAAATACTCTTGTTTCAAACCCCGGTTATTTCATTATTTACTACGTTGTTGTAAATATTGTTCATTTTTCATTATTTTGATTTGGGCATGAAAATACCAAACGGTATTGGCGGTTTTAGGTAAGTCTTTCAATAGCACTAAACCCCATGTAAATCCATGAGGCGTTGGACCCGTAAATTGCAAACCCATTTTCAAATAGATTTTCTCATTTAAGTCCTATTTGGCGTCGAAGGTTTGGATAAGTCTTTCAATAGCACCAACCCTTCGTGTAAGCCCGAAAAGGCATTGAAACCCCGTTTTCAAAATGATTTTCTCATTATAAGTCCTATTTGGCGTCGAAGGTTTGGATAAGTCTTTCAATAGCACCAACCCTTCGTGTAAGCCCGAAAAGGCATTGAAACCCCGTTTTCAAATAGATTTTCTCATTATAAGTCCTATTTGGCGTCGAAGGTTTGGATAAGTCTTTCAATAGCACCAACCCTTCGTGTAAGCCCGAAAAGGCATTGAAACCCCATTTTCAAATAGATTTTCTCATTATAAGTCCTATTTGGCGTCGAAGGTTTGGATAAGTCTTTCAATAGCACCAACCCTTCGTGTAAGCCCGAAAAGGCATTGAAACCCCATTTTCAAAAAGATTTTCTCATTATAAGTCCTATTTGGCGTCGAAGGTTTGGATAAGTCTTTCAATAGCACCAACCCTTCGTGTAAGCCCGAAAAGGCATTGAAACCCCGTTTTCAAATAGATTTTCTCATTATAAGTCCTATTTGGCGTCGAAGGTTTGGATAAGTCTTTCAATAGCACCAACCCTTCGTGTAAGCCCGAAAAGGCATTGAAACCCTCTTTTAGATTGCTTTGTTTTATTCATGTAAATCCTATGGTGGTGTCGGAGATCCGAGTAAGTCTTTCAATAGCATCGAATCCCGACCCCACGAGGTCTTGACCCTTTCCTTAAAAATTCTTGTGTCATAATAAATTGCACTTTGCATTAAGCATTATATTCATGCCGATCCATATTTGTCATCTTCATGATACATGTGTTGCGACTATGCCATGACTATTTTGCTTGGATGTTTTACCATTTTACTATCTGTGATTACTTGCTTGATTGTTTATTCGCTTTGATATAAAAATGTGATTAAAATACACTTTGCCATGAAAACTTTAAAAAGAGTAAACATGGTAATGTGGGCGTTAGAAACGAAGGTATGAGTCCTTTACACGGGGGCGTGGCTGGTACGTGCTTTCGTGTAAGGGATTCTACACGTTCTAACTCCCATAGGATCATGGTCTAAAATTCCCCAAAGTGTGAATTAATCATCCAAAACCCCGCCATTTGACGGACCGCTTTACTCTTGGAAATCAAGGGTAAAGAGATCCCGAATATGGCACCAAAAACATTAATTGTTTGTCCCGGCACTAGGTGTTAGGATTTCAAGTATATCCTACCACCGAAATGCCCGGAAATTTAAAAGATACAAAGATAAAAGGGATGGTGAAATAAAGAGTCTAATCAAAACCGAACGAAGTCATATTACGTTTGCCATTTTTGGTATATCGTACGACGGAAATCGGGACATTTGTACATAATAAAAACCAACAAACTTAGGCTTAGCAAATAAAAGAAAACATTAGGAAGGAGGTAACCGTTTTCTTAAACGGATGTCGTGGGGTGCCTAACACCTTCCCCACGCATAAGCAAACCCCCGAACCTATCTCTGGTTCAAGACCATTTAGTTGTAGATGTCTAAATAGGATAAAATCTATTAGACATAGGTGCCCAATCACACCTTAAAATTTCCCATGATTGGTGGCGACTCCAAATTTGTGCTCACACGCACACACGTACACAAGTTCCCACACACACACAACTCGTATCTCGAAACGGAAAAGAGATAGAGGAACACACACAACACTCGCCAAATGGGGGTCGGTATCTAGGAAAATAAAAAAGAAAAAAGAACTTAGAAATTTTCCGCCGGTGTCGACACCATTAATATAATATTTTGTTTTAATTATGAATATTAACAAAGAATGGAGGAGTTGTTGGCTACCCCTTCAAGTCAATTGTAGTGGAAGTATTTCATGGGCACCTGATGATGCATATAGTCAAGTGATGGGTGCAGAGCATAGTGGTCGTGTCCGTGGAGTAGGTTTCGGACCAACTCCATCTAATAAAACTATGACTAATAAGAATCTTGTAGGGATACGAATACAAGATGATGAAGAAAGGGTAAGAGAGCGACAAGAGTTGCATGATGTGAAGAATGAATTAGTTATTTTGATGGAAAAAATGCGTGGATATGATACTTTAAAGGAGCAAATGGCCTTCATGATGCAAAAAATGGGGCAATATTCTTCACACTTTCCTCAGGTATTAAATTTTAATGTTTTATAAATATATTTTATGTATACATTTTTTTGTTATGGTTAGTCTTATTGTGTTGTTTAGTATAATTACGAATATAAACTTATTAACTCATCATAATTTGTATTTAGGATGTTGGTACTCCTGATCAACAATCTCTACATGCCCAAAGATCATCTGGTGCATCTCATGAAATAGAACATTAGGGTAATGTTATTTTCTTATATTGCTTGATTATATTGTTAATTACATATTTGGATGTGATGATGAGAATGATAGATAGATGACTTATTCTATTGTTTTTCTTTGTTACAGGTAATATAACAGTTTAGAGCAAATTGATGTTCTCTAATGAATTGAAGCATTAACAGTTTTAAGGCAAAGTTTGAGTTATGAGATGTTTTTTGTGACATTAATGTTCAAGCGTTGTATTATTTTGAACTTAATTATGACATTGTATTAATCTGGGCATCTAGATATTTAGACTTGTTTTTTGTTGGGGCTATATTTTGATGGTAAATACTTATTGGAATTTTGATTATGACATACATTGTGTTAGTTTGCATATTTGATTGTGGTTTTGTGTTTGAAAATGTATTTTTTTGGAAATTTGATTGTGGTATTGTGTAGATAAATTTGCTTATGGTGTATTGAACAGGTTATTCAAAACATTTTAAACATAATTTTTTTAAAAAAATAAATAATAAACATATAGTGGCGGTTATAAACCGTCACAATAAACCCATAAATTTTTTAAGAAGTGTATACTGATGGTTCCTAACCGTCACTATAGACTTATAAAGTTTTTTTTTTAGAAAATCTATAGTGGCGGTTATAAACCGTCACAATAAACCCATAACCCATAATATATTGTGACGGTTATAAAACCGTCACTATAGAAATTCTATAGTGACGGTTGTAAACCGTCGCAATAATAAAATTTTAAAGAATGGCTATTGAGTTGGGAAAGTGTATAGTGACGGTTTTAAAACGTCGCTATAACATATTTCTTCAGTGGCGGTGCCCTAAACCGTCACTATACCTTATTGCGACGCTTGGTTTGCAACCCTTGGACTTATTTTTAGTGACGGTTTATCAAACCGTCACTATAGGGTTTTGATGTTTTAGTGACAGTTTTAGATGTTTATAGTGGCGGTTTTGGCCACTGCAATACGACATATTTCTTGTAGTGTTATAACCTAAAAAAGTGAAGCGGTAGAAAGAAAGAAGTTTTGCACATTGGGTTATTTTTGATGAACTGAAGGTAGCAGCCACATAAAAGAATAGGGAGGAGAGAAAAAAGTCCAGCCGCAAGAGAGAAAGGAGAAGAGGCAATGGTGAACAGAAAAGAGAAGAAGAAAAAAATCAAGACCATGAGTTTACCTTGTGCTTTGATATTTTTCTGCACTTTAATATTACTTTTCAATACTATGAGTAACTAAATCTCTAGCTAGGGTTAAGGGTGAATCCTAAGATATCTTCTATGTGTGACTTGGATTAGAGGATGTATTTTTCTTGAATTAATGATTAGTATTGGGTTTGATTCATTATTTGAAATCATTGTGAGTTGACAAGTTATTTTGATACAGTATGATTTTAATATATCAAATGCATGAATGCCATGATTTGTTATGATTCGAAATATGTTGAATGCTTAATCTCCCCTTTAGCATGCTTTTGAATTTATTATCTAAATCAACCCATACACTATCTACATTACCCTTATCAAGTGTTTTATTATTAAATCTTCCGATTAGGCGAGTGGCCTCTCTAACCTAGTTGAGTAAAAGAATAATCCAAGTTCACATAGATATATATTAGGTGGATCCTTAAAACCCTAGTGCCTTTCTCCATTAATTTCAACCAATTTTATTTATCTGCTTTTAATTCTATTGCTTAATCTTCAGGTGGAAAACAACCAAATCAATTTACTATTTTGTTTTCTTATCATAATAATAGGAGTTTTTACACTGTGTCAACCATTCTCTGTGGTTCGACCTCGGACTTATCGAGACTTTATTATTACTTGCAAAGCCTGCACTTGGGTGCACTTTAAAAATCGCAACATGATGGCCTTGTAAACTGACAAACCAAGCCATGAGCGGATTGTATGCCCTAAAAACATGGCAACCCAGGCCTCGAGGGGTTCTATTCCTTATAGACCGGCAACTTTGTAGGCCATAAGGGGTTGTATTCCCTGAAGATATGGCAACCCAGGTCACGAGGGGATCTTTGGATCTTTGTAGACTGCAACCCAGGCTACAAGGGGACAATGTCTCTATAGACATGGCACTAGATAGGTCACAAGGGGCCAAATTTCAAATATATAGTACAATTACATGTTCCAAATAATTTTTGCTATATTATGCAACAGTATGAGATAAGTTTTCTCTTCAGAACAGTTTAAGGGAACATGTTATGTTTACATATAAATGACTCATGCTATATGTTCAGGTTTCAACTGTTAAATTATGCCTTATAAGTTGTTAGATATTATATTCATCAGTAGTTCAGTACAAATACATATGTTCAAGAAATTCATGAAATGTTTTAGCATGAACTGTTTATAAGCAAGTCATATCCACAAAGATTATTCTGTTTATCATGCATTCATGCATACTGTTAAATCTTCATGTCACACCTCCCTTACTAAGCAAGTGGATTGCTCAGATTGCAGGAACATTCTATAGTGTAGCCAAGAGTTTCAACATAGAGAAGCAATTATTTTGTATCTAGAGCTAGTCTTAGCTGTTTTGAATTTTTTTTTTTGTATATAAAGTAGAAGTGATGTATATGTTTAAATAGTTTTCCGCTGTATTAGAGTTATTAAGTCCACATGCTGATGTATTTTGTATAAACAGTTATAGATGCTCTAACTACTATCACTTCTTTTAGGTGGACTAGTATACTCATTCATTTTGTAAAAGGAGTATATTTATAAGTATTATGAGAGTTTCCAACCCATGGGTAAATTAAAGAATCCGGATAAAAGAAAATAAATTTTTTTTTTTTTTTTAGTGGGTTCGTTTTAATATCAGGCACAAGTTTGGTATTAGCATGCCGGTTCGACTTCGAATCATATTATGGATTTGGGTCGTGACATTGGGCTCACATGCCTCACCCACTCCTTCCAAGGAGAGCTGTCCTCAGCTCTAATACCATTTATTAGGACTTGCGCCCAGCTAGAAAGATATTGTCCGCTTTGCCTGAAGCCTCACTGTTTTGTTTTTACTTGGGGCTTCATTAGGCCATCAAGTAAAAGGCCTCATGAAAAGCTATGAAACATTCCCCTTTATGAACAAAGTCTAAGACACTCACTTAAGAGATGTGTGAGTCCATATTCCCACATCGCATAAGTGAGTGTCCTAGATTTGGTTCATAAGGAGTGATGCTTCACAGCCTTACAAGATGCCTACTTATGGACCTAAGGAAGCCCCAAGTAGAAACAAAACTGTGAGGTTTCGGGTTAAAAAGGACAATATCTTGCTAGGTGGGTGCCAATCTTGACAAATGGTATCAGCGCCGAGGACAGCTTTATTCTGCGGGTGTGGGCAAGGCATGTGAGCAAAAGTACCACATCACTTGAGTGAGTGTCCAAGACTTAGCTTATAAGGGGGGATGCTTCACAAACTTGTAAGAGGCCTTTTACTTGTGAGCTTAACGAAGCCCTACGTAGAAACAAAACTATGTGGCCTTGAGACAAAGCGAACAATATCTTACTAGGTGGGTGTGGGTCTTGACAAATGGTATTGGAGCCAAAGACGACTCTCCTTTGAGGGTGTGGGTGAGGCATGTGATCCAACCCATATCTCTTAAGTGAGTGTCATTGACTTGGTTCATAAGGGGGGATGCTTCACAACCTTGTGAACAACCTTTTACTTGTGGGCGTAGCGTAGCCCCAAGTACAGATAAAGTCGTGAGACTTATGGCCAAAGTAGACAATATCTTGCTAGATTGGTGCGTGTCCTAACAATGTATGTGTGCATTCATGTCCAGAGAGAGAGAGAGAGAGAGAGAGAGAGAGAGAGAGAGAGAGAGAGAGAGAGAGAGAGAGTGAGAGTGAGTACTTACCAGATTTAAAATTCTTTCGATTCATGTAGGAAACAAGTTGTTAAACAAGTTCCTAAAGCAAAGGCAGATTTTGTTTCTTTATCTTTACAAGAAAGTTGGCACTTTTTAGCGACATGATAATCGGGGTTGTCTTTATACTTAAGGTTGTCTATGGAGCGGAGTGTCATTTCCCCAAAATAAGGTATCGCGAGTTTAGTTTTCCCAAAAGAAGAGGGTGTCAGTGTAATTTACCCTAAAATTTAAATAGTTGGTCCAAAAGCACAAAATTGGTATCATTAGAAAGTACGTTGTGCAGGACTTCCAATGACACCAAGAACACTTAAAATGGAGGTCGGGAAGGCTTTCAACTAAGTCATAGATTTACAAGACCTTTCTCTTTTGCCAAAGGTCTACTTACCTCTGAAGTTCAAGATACCTAGTTTTGACAAGTTCAATAGGATGGGTTGTCCCACTACCCATTTGAAGATATATGTGTGTGCCATGCAACCATTAAGGGCTGATGATGAGGTCATGGCCCAAATGTTTCAAAAGTTTCACTTAAGTGATTCTTAGACCTGGATGGGTCAATGTTCTTCACATGGTGAGAAATATGCATTGAGTTCATTAAAAAAAAATATATAAGTACAACAATGAGGTTGATGTCAACCGAAACCTCGAAGCCACCGAACAAGACCCTAAGGAGTCTTTATTTTCCTTCATAAGTTGTTAGAGGGCTAAGGTTGCCCAAATAAGAAAAAAGACTTGCAAATAAGAGCAGTTGGACATGATTGTCAAGATTCTACTCTCTATGTACCATAAGCATCTCTTTGCCCAATACTTGCCCACTTTCAAGACCTTAGTTGCCGTTGAGACCTAAATTGAAGACGCCATCAACAATGGCACCCTTAAAGGGGAGGATTCCCAAAAGCCTAAGAGAATGTTTGGAGGATCCACTTTCAAAGCCCCTAAAATTCATATGATCGCAAGGCCTCAAATGTTGTTAAGCCATGTTTTTTAGAAGCTTAATGAAATAGGGCTCCTAAGTCCTCTTGACCTAAGGCCTATCTCCATCTTGTACCAAGGGAATACGATGTAAAACAATAGAGAAACTTCCACCAAGGCCCTGGTCATGCTACCAAGGGGTGGCCCTAGGCAAGGGCGAGGTGGGCGACCGCCCCAGGCCTCACCTCACAATTAGGCCTCATCCTAAAATATTTTAAG
>OU015763.1:22138168-22180481 GCA_907173295.1 Fagus sylvatica
AGTGAAGGTTCATTTGACAGTGAGTATGAGGGAGACATCTCATGTAAAAGCAATGGAAAATGGGATTCCTTGATAAAGCGTGTTTTGAGGTCAGATTCTGGATTGCTCATAACGACTTATGAGCAACTGCGCATATTAGGAGAAAAATTGCTTGATATTGAATGGGGTTATGCAGTTCTGGATGAAGGTCACCGAATTCGGAATCCGAATGCTGAAATCACTCTAGTTTGCAAGCAACTACAGACGGTTCATCGCATAATAATGACTGGTGCACCAATTCAGAACAAACTGGCTGAACTGTGGTCTTTATTTGATTTTGTTTTCCCTGGGAAGCTGGGTGTCTTGCCCATATTTGAGGCAGAGTTTGCAGTTCCCATATCTGTCGGTGGTTATGCTAATGCCTCACCATTACAAGTATCCACAGCTTACAGGTGGCCTTTGTGATACCTCTGAACATTTTCATAAGTGTCTAGCTTATCTGTGAAAATTTGTTAGTATGTTCAACCTGTTTTGAGACACCCAGAAAAGAGTTTCAGGGGAAAAAAAAAAAAACTGGCTTTTCACATCTTGAGTTATTTCAAGTCTTGATTGTTGAAAAATCAGGGGTGGGGTTGGAGGCAGGAAGAAAGCTCACTCCTTATCACTTTTGTAAATCAGATTATTTGGCATTTTCAATTTCATGGGTTTCTCGACTTTCTGATTTCCAATTCTGAGTAATTTCTGAATCTTGATTTTGTCGATGTGCAGATGTGCTGTGGTCCTGCGTGACTTGATCATGCCTTATCTCCTTCGACGTATGAAGGCTGATGTGAATGCCCACCTTCCAAAGAAGACTGAACATGTGCTCTTTTGCAGCCTCACTGTAGAGCAACGGTCTGTGTATAGAGCTTTTCTAGCCAGCACTGAGGTGGAACAGATTTTAGATGGGAATAGGAATTCTCTTTCTGGAATTGATGTGATGCGTAAGATTTGCAACCACCCTGATCTGCTTGAGAGGGAACACTCCTGCCATAATCCAGACTACGGGAATCCTGAACGCAGTGGAAAAATGAAAGTTGTTGACCAAGTGCTTAAGGTTTGGAAGGAACAAGGCCATCATGTTCTTCTTTTTGCACAAACTCAACAAATGCTTGATATTCTTGAAAATTATTTGATCACTTGTGGCTATAACTACCGCAGAATGGACGGTCTTACTCCCATAAAACAGAGAATGGCCTTAATAGATGAATTTAATAACTCAAATGATGTCTTTATCTTCATTTTAACAACAAAGGTTGGTGGTTTGGGAACAAATCTAACTGGTGCAGACCGTGTGATCATCTACGACCCTGACTGGAACCCTTCAACTGACATGCAGGTACTTTTGCACTTGGTTCTTTCCTTCTTCTTTCTTTCCATTAATATATTTTCTTAAAATTCAATTGTGTATAAATTTTCCACATCTTAAATATTGTCCAGTTCATTTGGTAAGAATCTCACAAATATGATGCAATGCTTTTGATGCCTTCTGCATAAACGTAATTTAGGCATCCTACATAATTGTCTATATCTCAATTTTAGTTAGAATGAGCATCAATTCTTGAGTTGAATTTTGAAACTTTGAATCATTCTGAAAACACACACCTGTAAATCAAGTGTAACATTTTGATTTAACAGGCCAGGGAGCGTGCTTGGCGTATTGGTCAGAAACGAGATGTAACAGTATATAGATTGATCACACGTGGAACCATAGAGGAGAAGGTCTACCACCGGCAGATTTACAAACATTTTCTCACTAATAAGATTTTGAAAAACCCACAGCAGAGAAGGTTCTTTAAAGCTCGAGATATGAAGGATCTCTTCATTCTGAATGACAACGGAGAGAGTGGGTCAACTGAAACATCTAATATTTTCAGTCAGGTTTCTGAAAATGTAAATGTCGTTGGGTCTCAGAAGGATAATCAGAATAACCATAAACCACCAAAAGTTGCTGCGTACCATGCTGATGGTGTTGCAGCTGAAAATGGTAACACATCAATTGCACCTTCCAGGAGGAAAGGGAAAGAGAAAGCTGATCATAGTGGTGGTGATGCAGATGAAGAAACGCACATATTAAGGAGTCTTTTTGATGCCAATGGGATACATGTAAGTTCCATCAATTTTCTTGTCTACAATTGTCTTTATTCAGTGCTAGTATAGTTATTGTGTTTGGTTGTACTTTCTTTGATAGCATTATCATGTAAATCAGGCATTAAATTCTCTTTTCTTCCTGATTGTTGTCTGGTTGCATTTGGGAGAGCTGAAAAGCTAGTATATTTTGATAAGAGAAGCTTTGTCATTAGACTCTTTTGTCACACTTCTCGAGTGTAGCAACAGAACTTACATTTTAATGGGGTTTTCTTAGTTCAAACTCGTTTTTGGTGTAAACCATTTTCAACAAAAATGCATTAATGAACTGCTTATACTAGAGCGCACTTTTGCTCCACTATCTCTGCTTTTCTGTTCCTTTTGTAACCTCACCGGGTATTGTTTTTCCATCTACAGAGTGTCATGAACCATGATGTAATCATGAATGCCCACGATGAGGAGAAGATGAAGCTTGAGGAGCAAGCTTCACAAGTTGCACAAAGAGCAGCAGAAGCATTGCGGCAGTCACGGATGCTTCGAAGTCGTGACAGTATATCTGTTCCAACATGGACTGGGAGATCAGGAACTGCTGGTGGACCATCATCTGTGCGCCAGAAGTTTGGTTCAACTGTGAACTCTCAGTTGAATAATACTAAACCATCAAGTGAATCGTCCAGCAATGGAACTAGCAATGTAAATGGCTTTGCTGCTGGTGCGTCTGCTGGGAAGGCAGTATCTTCAGCTGAACTATTGGCTAGAATTCGAGGTAACCAAGAAAGAGCCATTGGTGCTGGACTTGTACATCAGTTTGGGTCAGCTTCAAGTTCCAGTAACCAGGCAAGATCTATCAATATTGGGCCTTCTAGGTCGTCAAAGAACATAGCTGGAGTGCAGCCTGAAGTATTGATACGTCAGATGTGTACATTTATACAACAAAGAGGTGGAAGTGCCAATTCAACCAACATAGTGCAGCACTTTAAAGACAGAATACCTACCGGAGGATCTACCTCTGTTCAAGAATCTTCTGAAGGAAATAGCAACACTAGAGAAGGACCCAAATGGATCGCATTGGGTTCTAAAGCCAGAGTATCAACAACAATAGTCTTAACCACTGATATCTCTCCACAATGCTTGGCTTGTATTGGCTCCATCAAATATTCATCAAGGATCCACAGCATATCCATACTGCTTATCTGATCATTTTTTGTTCTCAAGTTTCCTCCAAATTTTCAGTTACAGGCAAAGGTGATAAAAAAATGTCCCTTTCACAGTTTCTTGGTACTTTAGTTTTCGCCTACTCTGATACCCTTTTGCTGTACAGTGCAGAATTGTAGAGGTATTTTTCCCATTTTTGGTAGACAATGAGAGAACAGAGACCTAAAAATTTCCTCTAAAAGATTAGGACATTTAGGTTGTGTCAATCATCGCTTGCTTGACAAGGTTCTAAAAAGTCAAAGGTGACAAGATTATAAACAGTCAAAGGTTGTTAAGGTCCGAGCCCATTGGTTTGGGTATTTGTGTATATATTTAACTCGAAGCATTATTTTTACTGGTCTTCACCCGAGTTTTTACTTGTGGAGTTGATGTAGCATATCCCCATTAATATCCATGTGTATCTGGGTAGATGTAACTTATAGAGGTTTCTTTAGCACTGGGCACTCATTGCCATGGGAGTTGGGGCTCGCCACTTCTCAAACTGTTATCTCCTTGCGAAGGAAATTGCTGTTGGTGTTTGTAAATGGAGGCAACATTGCATTTTCATTGATTCGTTGATTGCTGAGAAAAAAACGGCGGGCAGACTTTCATTATTTTCCTGCTACTCTAGGGGGATATGAAGTGTGTTTTACAGGAGTTTCTTTAATCATACTTTATTTCTTTTTCTTTTTTTAATGTACAGAATCTTTCCCCGCAAACTTCCATTTGTATCAATTTTTATAATTTTTCTTGCCTTTCTGTCTAAAGTGGGAATGGGGGAGAAAACTGACAGACACCACCATTTGCTTTATGCCACTACTTTTGGGAGGGATTTTGCTCAATAATCAATTTTTTAAAAATATTTTGCAAAAAAAAAAAAAACACGGTTTTAAAACTATTGAGCAATATAGCCTTTTTTGGAACTCGTCTTTTGAAGAGAAGAGTTTCAATTGGAAGAACATGAGGAAAAATTCTAGAAAATTCGTCTTTTCAAGAGACGAGTTCACAAAAAATGCTATATATATAGTTTCCAAATAGTTTTTATTTTATTTTATTTTTTTGTAAAATGGTATTAAAAATAATATTATTAAGCAAAAAAAATCCTGCTTTTGGTATCTTAAACCTCCATTGTCTAGCTAAGTTTTAATTGATGGTCATGCTGCCCGGTAGGCCCTTTTTTTATAATCTCACTTTTGTGGTTCATGGACACGAGCGAGATAAACTATCAAGACATAATACATTTTCAAAATTTAAGTATCCATAAGAAAATTTTCGGTTAAAATACTATTTTAATCCTTAAGTTTTACATGAAGTTTGGTTTTTGTCTTTAACTTTTATAAACATTATAGCAAAGTAGCTTGTGGCCAGCAGTCTTGACCACAAATCTAGACCGAACGCAAGTATAGTTTTTGTCTTTCTGTTTGTTTACATTAACTTTTTGTCTTAATGTCTTAACAGAATTGTTGACGTAGACTTTCTCATTTTTATTTTTCTTTTAAAAAAATAGAACATGCGTCAACAAAATGATTGGTCCATGTATGCTTTGGTATAGAGAATGACCAAATCACCCTCGGGCTTCCTCGTTAGACAAAAGAAACAGCACTTAACTAAAAGTTTCCAAATCATTCTCTATGATGCATTTGCAATTGGGATAGTGTGGTGGATATATATATATATATGAGATTTCTTTAACTTTCATCTTAATATGGTTTCATTACGTCATCCCATGCTGAATAGGCTAGATTTTTATTGGCAAAGTTGAACCCATCAGCTACATACAATAATGCTCATGGGCTGTTGGGTCACAGATGATGGTGAGCCTTCAAGTCTTGTTTGAGCATCATCAGAGGCTGGCTGTGCAATCTTGAGAGCAGAAAAGGGCTGAGACTTAAACTGTATTGTATGGGACTATGGGTTTTGTTGTATGGAAATTCTTTGTTCTGTATCCTCCTGTGTCAATCAGCTTAGGGATAAAAAAAAAATATATATATATATTTTTAAGTTTAGGGTAAAAAAAAAAAAAAGGAATCTCGTATAAAGATGAGTGATGAAAATAATATTTTAATATTTGTTAAAACATGCAACTTCTACAAACCAAAGTTGTATGTTCCGTTTCGGCACCCGTTTCGGTTTGGCCATTGGAATGGGATATTTCGGTACCGGTCAATACCGGCGTTCCGTTTCGGGTTTACCGCAAATATATATATATATATATATATATATATATATATATATATATATATATATTTATATATTTACTCCTCTATACATTTATTCATCAAAATTTATAATTTGTTAGTTAGGAATCTTTCAAATTATAAGTACATATCAATCTTAATATTAATAATAATAATAAATTTACACTTGTATTTTGAATAATAAATAATAGAAATATAAAATCTAAAGAAATACCACTTAAGATAATAAATAAATCAAAAGAGTAAAATTCATCCCAAAGTGTAAAATAGAAGAATTGAATAGTGTGAACATTTGAAAAGTTGCTGCTAAACAAAAAAGTACAGTGAAGGAACTTCCGCACTGCTGGGTTTGTGGGAGCGGACTTGAAGCACTAATCAAATCTGGTTAATTGTGGCATCAAATCACAAGCAGAGAAGAGAAAATAAAACACGTGAATGGCACTCAAACCAAAAAAGAAAGGAAAAAAAACAAAGAAAAGGAAAGGTAGAGAGTCAGAGAGTGCCTTGGCGGAAAAAACAAAAAAAAAAAGAAGAAGAAGAAGGAGCGGGAAAGGATCAAAGGAGAGAAGAAGAAGAAGGGGACGACGCAGAGAGGAGCTGGAGGCGAGCTGGTACAGAGACAGAGAGAGAGCTGGGCGGAAAAAAGAAAGAAGAAGAAGAAGAAGAAGGGCGGAGAAGGAGAGCAGAGAAAAAAAAAAAAAAAAACCCAAAAAAGCAAACCGGCCGAAATACACATACCGGCCGAAACATCCCGAAATTCACCAAAATGGCCGAAACACCCTGAAATTTTACCCGAGGTGGAATGGGGGGTTGTCTCGTACCGGTTTGCATACCAGTACGAGATTTTCCGTCCTTTCCGGCCGGAACGGAACGGAATATACAACTATGCTGCAAACCCCTCTTCAACCCATCCTTGAACAAGAAATTTTTATGCTACTTAAGGCTCCATCAAAATGTTTGGAAGTAGGCTAATCCTTTTGATGTGGGACTTCTTTCTATAATCTTTTTACACATATGGGCGCACAAGTGCGCGCGCGCGCGCGCACACACATACACACACACATGAATATTGGATAGTGGCTTCGGCCTGGAGGTCTTCATAGTTCATATACTACGAAAATTCTGAGGGTTAATTATTATCATTGGTCACTCCACTGTTTCTCATTTCAAATTCTAGCCAGGTCAATACATTCCTATCTTTATTTTTTACATTAGTCAAGAAATGCCTGATTAATTGAATTAATTGTTCCTTTACGGGTTTGTCCTAATTGCTGTTAAGATTCTATTGTTCGTGTTGTATATATCAGTGTGTCTGATTAGTTTAAGTTATGGCCAACATGGTGAATGAACTATCTTAGCTCAACCATTTGATGGGCGATAGATAAATGCAGCATTTTGGTTTACAACAGTCATGCAGCCAACCATGCATAGAAAAGAAAAATAAATCTCTATTATATAAAGTTAAGAACTTATAAGTTCCACCAGGACAAAAGAAGCATACACATATTCCAGGAACATTATTTTCCAGATATGGAAGTATTAGGTACCTTGTGCTTTCTACTTTTCTCATCTTTTTCATATTCTCTTTCTTCTTTTTCCCTCATTTTTTTTTTTTTTTTTTCTAAAGAAATCATCAAACAACGATGTCAATCACAATTAATAAATGCTCACACAATCAAAAAGCAGCCCATCCCGAAGCAGTGGCCTTTGTCGATCCTGATCCAGTTGCCTTAGGAAGATTTCTCTGCAGATCACAAGATATGTGCTATAAAAATATTGTTCAGATATATACATATCAAAGTAAGTCACTTGGTAGACTAGGGCTTTAGTAAGTATATGTTAAAAACAGGGAAAATTTTGGCATAGTTGGGGGTTATTAGGAAAGGTGCGTTTTGTAATAGAGTAAAGTCTAGCAACCACATGAACCCGAGCAAGAATGGAGAGAAAGTTCATCAGAGTAGAAAATAGGGAATTCAAATTTAGATCCCACGTGATTCCCACCGCTGCATCAGCTCGGCAAGTTTAGGAGTGAAACACACGTAAGCAACAGAGTTTACAAGCATACCCTTCAAGAATAAACGAAGGGAACCAGTGACCACATATTAGTGATCCCTTAAAGATAAACTACTCAGGCACCCCATGTAACAAGACAAAACATAGGCTTTAATATGATGGTATGCATGATGCTGGGAAGAAGTGAATCGACCACAGGAACACAAGAAGGCTTTAATATGAAGTGATCCCTTGAATGGTCAGGATTTTAATTGTACTATGCAAAATGAAGGGCTAGGATTCTAGGGTTACTAAGTGTGCATTTGGATGCACTTATCTTTCTTTTTTATAGGTAATAAGATTTTATTAAGAGAGACATCTTAGTGCACAAAGTGTGCACAAGATGGAAACAGCAATACAATGGAAAAATTAAAAAGAAGCAGCTGAGTGCCATGAAGCGGCAAACTCAGTAACAGTAACAGCAGTAGTAAAACCCCATGTCCTGGACCAGTCAAATAAAGAAGTCACAAAGGTACCAAGAAGCTGATCTGGAGAGCTAGACAAATCTTCAAATGTGTAAAAGTATTGTTGTACATTTTCTTCTCTAATCTATAGAATTTCAGATTTAAAGATTTAGCAAAAATGCACTTTTAGTCCTTATATTTTGGGGGTATTTTCATTTTAATCTTTATGTTTTATAATATTTCAATTTAGTCCTTGATTTTTTGGACATATGTTATATTTGATGAGAAAATTTCAAAAAAATAAGGAAAATAATGAGGGTAGGGACTCAAATGAACCTGCATCCAAAAATCAATGACTAAAATGAAACATTATAAAATATAAAGACCAAAATGAAAACACCCCCCAAAATAAAAGGTCCGAAAGTGTATTTTTGCCTAAATATTTCTTGAGCTCTTTGGGCCTAGAAATTGATATTTGATTATTACAACTTCAATCTTATTTTCTTTTTCTTTTCTTTAATTTTGTTTGTCGCTGGAAGTTCTCCTTAAACCCTGCTTCTACACTTGAACTAAGTTCTCACCACATCAAGTGGTATCAAAACAAAAGATCCTAGATCTAAGCCACAAAATTTAGATTTGAGTCAAAAGTTGCAACTTTAAGCAGGGGGTAGAGGAAATCAAGGCCAGCAGATGAAGGAGATTCCGGAAGGCAACTGCAATCCCTTGGACAGACCGGAGGGTGGTCTCAAGGACGAGAATGATGATATAAAAGATGAAAACCACTTTCATGATGCTGGAACTGTAGAAAATGCAGTACAAGGTGGATTGGAGAATTGGTTGTGTGTGGTTTAATTGAAGGATGAAAATGTTAAAAGAGTTTGTGTTGCATACTAGAATTCTCCACCGATCTATGATGTCTACTTTGATGATGGTGATATAGACGATGAAGCACGGTACTCCTAAAATGGAAGAGTACACGTATCAGGTACTGGTACTGCTGCCTGAGTACCCCATATAAATTCCAGCAATAACTTGCTATTATCTTTTTCTTTGCTTTAATCTTGGTTATTGCTGGAAGTTCTCCTTAAAACCTTCTTCTACACTAGACCTAAGTTCTCCTCACTCTTATCAAGAAAAAAAAAACCCTAAGTTCTCCTCACCACATCAATATACTTCCTAGATTGACATAGCAGATGAACTTCACCATATAAAAGCAAGTTAATGTTCCCTTAAAGAATGGTTATATCTAAGGAAAACTACTCAGGCACCTCATTAACTTGACATGATTACATTTAGAAAAAAAGGATGCTAAAAAACATGTCAAGAGTGCCATTTCCCCCACAACCTTCACAAATCACTTCTAACTAAGAAGACTAAAGCTAATGTTAACCGTAGTGTCAAGTTCCAATAACAAAGTCAAAGAGATATCAATATTGATGTCAAAACTTACATCAGATATGCTACATAAGGGTGACAAAGGCCACGATAGTCATGCATACAAAGAACATCCATTATAATATGCCACTCACATGTTAATTCTAAGATCCAAATACTATGCCACAATGAAGTACAACATGTATAAAACTGAAGAAGTATTCTGCACTATTACTAGCAGTCTATATTGCAAAAAGTTCTTAAGGGAGTTCCAAAATACGATTCCAAACTCCACCCATATGGAACCATAGTGCATCAGAAGCACTTCGTCAGTATCCCTCACAAAGAAATCAATGTGGTCATCCAAACAAAAAGAATTTAAAATGGTCATCAGGGTTTAATTGAGCTTGCCAAGGATGAACCATAACTTTTATATTGTCTCTAATGAGAGGGAAATTGAAATAATAATATGTATCTTTGAAATAAAAGAGGGGCATTTAGTCAAACGTTCTACTAGGCATTCTGAAGTTTTTAACTTTTCAAAAGGTGATATAGTCAGCCATGAGAAGACCACTATGCCTTCTTTAAGATTTTCTACCTACGCATTAGGGAAAAGAAAGCATGCGGGTCTTTAAAATTAAAGACATTTCCGTAAATGGGAACTGCCAGATATTGCATTTCAGGAAGTCATAACAAACATATTGAGTTTTTAATTTTTCATTACATGCAAAACAAACCATGTGTAAGAAAAGGATGGGAATGAATGATGAGAGGCATACCTCAAGTGGGGAAAGGTCTGATAAAGGATCATTAGAATGCCTCACATTTTCCTTAGGCCCCTTGAGAACAACGCCTTGGTGACTGGTAGAGGTCATCCGGGCAGCAGCAGGATCATTGGGAGGAGGAGGGAGAGGAGACCTGATTTTCCCTGCCCCGGTAGGTGGTGGAGCAAGGCTCAAGGCTTTAGGCTTTGTGGTTCCAGAAACCCCAGCTGTCAGACCAGCAGCTGAAAGCATACCAGTTCCGCCAGTTGGTTTTGGCTTCACATTTATCCGGATGGTTTCACCTTCCTACAATATAAAACACAATAAAGTCAATTCCATCCAAAAACAGGACCAAAGACAAAGTTTAGGCCCCCCTATAAACTTTGTAAGTATGATCCTCAAAATAATAAAGACCATAAAATGTGTCCCATAGCAAGTATGATCCTCAAAATAGTTATGTAGATGAAAATAAACTCTAACCCAAAATCTTTGCATAACCCACAACACTATGATTCTAAATCATACAATCTTCCTAGTCCCAAAAGATACAATTTTGCCCAAATAAACAACACCAATTATACCAAAATAAGTAATGACACAGTCTTGTATCCAAAATATAGAAATTTGCACAAACTCACAACAACAGTTATTAATACTAAATTACACACTCTTCTACTCCAATCCACATACATCTTTTACTAAAATCCATAACACCCATTAATCTAAGTTGCCCATTCATCAATTCCCACACATTCTACTAGTAAAAAAACACAAATTTTAATTGTAAAAAAGAAAAAGAAAAAGAAAAAGACCTTCAATCTATGATTAACAGCGGGATGAATATCGATGTGGCTATCATCGGTGGACTCTCCGGTGTCCTTCTCTTGCTCCCTCCTCACATGCTTTTCGTGATCCGAAAGCGCCACGTTGAAATCAAACGCCTCGTTTCGCTCCGCGAATCCCAAACCCACGAACGCGTGCTTTCCACGCCCATCCTCGATCCTCAGCACGAAGTACCGAGATGAGTCGAGAACGGTCTCCACCGCCGCCTCCCTCGGCTGATCCGGTTGAACGAAACACGCCGCGAAGAGATCGCCCGAACCCGGGTCCTCGAGTCGGATCTCGCAGCGGGCCTTGCACGAAACGACCCGGAGGCGACCCGCCCAGATCTTATCGGATTGGAGCCACTCGCCGCACTTGTAGCCGCCGGAGGTGGAGCGGGGTGGGATTTTATAAACCGCGACCTCACGAACGACGAGAAGCGTGTGCTCCAAGGTTTCTTCGTCTTCTATTTCTAGCTCCACCTCACCTTCTTCCCCTTCCTGAAACGACATTTTTGTGGAAATGGAATTGGGATCTGAAGTGAATAAAATAAGAATGAATGAAATAAGAATGAATGAAATAAGAATTGAATTGAATTGAATTGTATGAAGGTGAAGGGAAGGTATCAATGAAGGAGAGAGAAAAAGAGAGTTGCAGAGACGTGGGTTGGAAGGGAAGGGAGAGTGGTGGAAAGGTCAACTGTAATGAGCGAAAGAGAAATGCTTCTTCTTTTTTTACTATTTTGCCCTCCCTTCCTTTTTCTTTATTTTTTGTTTTATTTTCTGGTTTTTTTCTTCTAGACAAGAAACAAGACAAATGATAAAAGTTTGTCAAACAGGATGTATATTTTACTTAGAGGACTGGGTCCAACAACAAATAAATACTAGGTGATTACTAAAAAACTACATCCAAAAGCAAAGTAAATCAATTGATTGAGTCATAAAGAGGGACGCTTTTCAGCTGTAAATAATGTTCACAAGGTTATAAGTGTGTTTGGATGAGCTTATTTTTCTTACTTTATGTTGTTTAAAATATAAATTATGTAAAAGTAAATCAGTAAATAGGCCTAGAAAGGTCACACCCCGAATTTAAAACTGCTTGTTAGAAATTAAACACACAGTCAACAAACACAAATTTGGAGAAACTACCTGTGAGGGGTGGTTTTTCGTGTCATGCCACGTGTCGCAACAAAATCGGTTGGAACGTGAGCTGAACTTTCAAAGATACGGAAGTTGAACCCAAAATTCAACCAAGGGCCTAGAAGTAGGCCCAAGGGCTAGTGAGACACCTTCCTTAAAGAAATGAGAACCAAATCTGCCAAGGCCCAAGTCGGTGAACAGTAGCAGTAACAATAACCAAATGGCCCTAAAAGGGGTTTTTGTTAATAAAAGGCCCAAAATAATAATGGACTAATGCTTCCACTGCTCCATAAAGGATCTAGACTCAAAGTATAACAACTTGAACCCAATATGGACTCAAAATCATTAAGTCAGGAATTTGTCACTAATATCTGCTGCAACAAATAGAACTCATAACAATGAACTTGTAGAGACAAAAAAGAGTTGACTAGGCGAGAGAGAATTAATCCTATGAAGCATGCATGGGGTTAAGGTGAAAGTGTTTAGGCTTTTGTGGTATGATTCTCAAGGTTGAAGAAGACCAAGAGCTTAATATGGTGTTTACTGCTGTAACCCAAATATCTGCCAAGAGGCACTTTTGAAGATGTAAGCTCAAATCATGGTGTCTTAGGCCTGGGTTAGTGTTTAGGGTTTAGGAACAGAGTTTTAAGGTTGAAGATGACCTTAGAACCCTATATTTGAAGACGTGTACTAGAGAATGCACTTAGAGGAGAATAGCCTGATTACTGCTGCAATGAGTTTCAGACTACCTTTGCAATCTCCATGGTATTTTGATCTGGATGTGGATCAGTGTTTGGGATAGTGAAAAATGTTGATGTCTAGGCTTGGCTTAAGCTTGTTGAGTTGTGGTTGGGTTGTGTTGGGTTAAGCTGAATTAAGTTAAGTTGAGTTCTTCTTTAGGTGGTGTTCAAGGGCCCTACTTATAGAAGGTTTTGTAGTGGGATTGGCTGTTTTTGCATGCTTCTTGGCTTTGGTTTCTAGAAAAATAACAACTCTGCCCCCCAGTAAGCCTTGAGCCATTATTTTGGTGGAAGCCTAGCCTATAGGATTAATTCCCCACCTCCAAACCAAACTCCCTAAGTCCTACAAAAATGGAGAAGTGAACCTAGCAAAAAGCTAGGCTGTAAGGGTCACTTCCTCAACTTTCATTGGCTGGCTATGTCATGATGGTGAAGATAAAATAAGATTTCCTGTATTGCCACGAATTACTGCCGCGTCTGGTGGCCAATGGTGACCGGAATCCTTATCATGATTACTGTTCAGGCGGCCAACCCATGGGTTCAGAGCTTCATTGGTCTGAGGAAGATATGTCATCATGATAACCTGCTTGTTTCTGTAAGCTTTTATACATATGGGCTAAGCTAACTCTAGCTTGTGTGCTGTCAGGTTACTGCTGCAGAGCATGCAGCCAATAGTTGTGATTTCCCAGCTGCATTTTTGGTCCAATCGATGGACTTCTTTGTGTTTTCTATGCCTGAAGTGAATTCAATGAAGGAGACAAGCTCATTCTCCAATTTCTGAAAAGGAGGAGAGAGAAATGTGGGTCCCAAGAGAGAGCCACCACTTGTTTAGCTTTTATTTAAAGATGTTCTGACTTTGTGGGGCCCTATGGACAGTTGTCTCAGCTGACTGAAGCTGGGTCAAGGCCTTGGACTTGCTCTTGGGCCTTAGTTGCTCATTAAAAACTCTCTTTAGGCCCGAAATAATACATTAAGATTGGCAGCAGGAGCTTTTCGGGCTGGGCTTTTAATTGGACATAACCAAGCCTAAATGATTCATTTAATTTTTAACTTTTGAGGCCCCTCTCAGTGGGCAATAACGGTAATGGGCCAAAACTTCAGGCTATGCTTGCTGGGCTTCCGCAGTAGCTTGTATTATTTGGGCCCAATGACTTAATGGGAGTTAATTTATATTTGGGCTTTAAAAAATAGCCCTCTACATTTAGCCCCCCGAGCCCGTGGCTCACTTGTGGTGAGTCATGTGCGAGCAAATGGAGAAAATTGTTGCACTTTTTTCTTCCTTGAATTGGCGGGTAAAATTCAAAAAAATAAAACTCTAGTTTTCTGGGCTTTGTGGGGGAGTGGAATGGTCACGTTAGGCTATAGCAGTTACCATAGAGTGGCTATGATGGCTCTGTTCAGGTGGCTGAGCCATTATTGCTCTTTCTTTAAATACCCACTAACCTCGGTTGAGACCCCACACATCCTCCACCATTGTTCTCTCTCCCAAGTTCAGAAAGAACTCAGAAAAACCCACGGCAGCTCTTCTCTTTCTTCTCCATTCTCTTTTTTCTTCCTTTTCCTTCTCTGTTTTCGTCTTTTTCTCCTTCTTTTCTGCTGGTCATGGCTTCCTCTTCCAAAGCCCAGGCCGAAACCCATGGTGGTTCTCCCATGGATGAGGGGGACCCAGCAACCACCGAGGCGCTGCCCCTGGTGGCGTCGGAAGAGGTAGAGAGCGACACCCATAGCGATTTTGACCCTATTTCTACCGGTTCTGGTCCTTCTGAGGGGATCTTGGCTCGCCCAACGCTTGACCCATGGTATGAGAGCGGGAAGTTGGTCCCATCTGTCTCGGCAGAAGCACGACTCCCACCGGCAGGTTGGGAGTGGTTGGTAAAGAGGGAGGATGCTGTGGCAGATGCGATTTGGGTCCCTCCTTTCCAAGAGATTTTAGACTTAAAAATTCAACGAAAGGACATCCTTGCTGTACCCATCAAATTCAACTTCCAGTATTTAAGAGCCAGTAACTGGGAGGCTTGGGTGGACAAGGAGTTTGCTGACGCGGCATTTTGTACGCTGTTGGAGCAAGCTGGAGTGCTTCAGGCTATTTTGATTTCAAGGAGTTCAAGCATGTATCAAGACACAGAGTCTCTACGACAAATGGTTCGGAGATGGTGTCCTTCGACTCATACGTTCTTTTTTGCCCATGGTGAGCTCACCGTCACCCTTAAAGACGTCAAAAATCATTGGAGGCTTCCCATTTTAGGTGATTACGACCTCTCGGAGATCGAGTTGTCCCATGCCGAACTCAAGGCAGAAACTATTTTGTTGACCTATGTCGGGAAGAAGAATACATCTTTGGGTACTAACGCGGCAAGATTGACCACTTGGCCGCAGAAGTTTTTTGAAGAAAAGGATGACGCTCTTCGTAAAGCTGCTTTTGTTGCTTACTGGCTGAGTAAATGTATATTTGGTGAGTACCCTTCTAATGCTATAAAACCTCTTTACTTTCGTCTTACTGTGAAGATTTCTGCTGGCACAAGTTTTCCTTTGGCCGCCATGTTTCTTGGCCATTTTTATACCCAGCTAGACTTGTTGCACACCGATGAGATGACTGGCGAGTCATGTCATACTGTGGCTACCGTTTTCAACTCATCAGTGTTGCAAGCCTTCCTCTAGGAACATGCTGCGAGTTATAGTACTGATGGCAGGAGGCCATCTGACTCTCGGCAGAAATTTGCCAATATGCCAAAGGCCGTTGCTGCTCGTTTCGAGTTCCTTTGGACCAGTGTACCCAGCATTTATCGATGGGTTGGTGCTAAGTTTTATAATTCAGAGTTGGTTCCTTCGTTGGATGAGGAAGATTTTGTACTTTGGCGACCATATGGCGCTTCCCATAGAGGCTATTCTTGCGATTCCATCATGTCTTGGTTCAGCAGGATCGAACCCCAAAATTATGCCCTTGGCCCGGAAGACATGAGGACCTTATCTTATCTTTCAGTTACGAGTGCGAGTTGGTTACCCGTGTTGACTCATGATGGCCTTTGCTTCACCTCCTATTGCGTACATAGAGTACGAAGGCAATTTGGATATGATCAGGAAGTTCCTGCCACGATGGAGGTTGTGGCTGATATCCTTCCTACCATCAATCCTTTTATAAAATCTTGAGCTTTCACTTATTGGAGCACCACCATTCCAGAAGTAGTGATTCCTAGTGGAGAAAGGGTTGGTATTTATACTATGGGGATGAACCACTACTGGCGGGACTTAATGGCCTCCATGCTCGAGTTCCGGAACAACGGTCATGAGAGCATTGAGCATTTATTTCCCCTGTGTAAAGCTCCTTCCCCTAACCTTCAGCTTTTTGTTGCTACCAACACGGTGACCACATATGCTACCAAGCAAGGATCAGGCTATGTGGTGTGGAGAAGCGATTTATCCAAGTGGATGACCAACAGCAAGCGTCACCCATCCACTTGGTTGGAAGAGAATCCGAATAATGTTCCTGCCCCAGAGAAGGTGGCATCTAAGAGAGGCAAAAGAATTACTGCTGCTGCCTCTAGTTCTAAGAGAAAGAAGTCGGTTGCCCAAGAGAAGAGCATTTCAAAGGGTATCGTCATTAGGGAACCGATTACAGCAACCTTTCAGTCTGGAGAGCAGGCTGTCCCAAAGGATGTCTCGGGCAAGAAGATTGCGAGGAAGACAAGAGCTAAAAGGAAGAGATCTACTGCACTGCTTTCCCCAACTTTGCATGAGTCTCCTTCCAGCAACACTCGTAGTAAGTAGCCTGCTACTACTACTTACTCGAAAGTAAGGGTAAGCTTTTCTCCATTTTATCCTTTGCACATTGCTCTTATCTGTTTTTCTTTTCATGAGCTTAAATGGTTTTTTGTTTTTGTCAAACTAAACAAAGGAATGAGGGTGCTGTCCGTCGTCCTCTTACGGTTTCGGTATGCAATTAAGCACTCGCCTTCTTGTATGGTAATGAGACATTTCTCATGTTGTTACTTTTTTGTTTTGTATTACAGGAAGAAGAGAATTCCTCCACTTCTCTTGAGGATGATGATGCTAGGGCTTCTGTGGAAGAGGTTCCCATTACTATTGATGAAATTATTGTCTCTGAAGTGACTGCTATTGAAACCACTGCCGCGGTTGAACCAGCTGACAGTATTACTACTGTAGCCGAGACTGCTGGTGACGCCGCTGTTGTATCTAATGCATTTAAGGAGGACGTTAATGCAGCTGAGGTGGCTGCTGAGGAAGTTGTTGAAGAACCTGAAGGGGCTGTTACAGTCGGCGTTGTTGGCGATGATGGGCTAACTCAAGGCGGCTCTTCGAGAAGTAGTGACCATATGGACTCCGCCTTACTTGATTCGAGCCCTTCATCTAAATTTTATGTCAGAAGATCCCGTCGTGTCAACGTTGTGTCCTCTAATTCAGAAAGGACACCCTCAGTTAGTGCTGCACTCTTGACACCTTGGGCAAGTCAAAGTGAATCTGCCGGTGCATCTTCCATGCATGTGACCCCTGCTCCCCCTCCTATTGCAGCGGATGCTCCTCTAGGAGCACCAGGTGCTGAAAATATCCAAGGGGATAAAGAGGATGTCGCCATACCAGATCACATCTCTGGTATTGATGTGGATGCTGCCACTAAGGGGGTTACTGCTGCTGGTATTATTCCTACTGTTGAAGTGTCTGAAGTTGAGCATATAGAATCCAAAATGGAGGTCATTCATTCTACTGAGGTTGAGGACGATATCCCGGACATAGAAGGAAATTTCGCTTAGGACCCAAATGACGATGTCCCATCGGAGGATATGTGTCACGACCCAAACCCAAACCAAAGATTTAGGTACATGACTTGTCATATTTAACATTAAGCTTAGCTTAGTAGTAATAGAACAAGAGATTTAAACCTGTAATGTAGAGAAAACTAGCAACCAAAAATGGAGCAGAGCAGAACTAGATATCCATAATATAATCAATCAGAAATATCATTCTAATACTCCAAAAACCATAATTCTCCTGATAAAAATATCTCATCCTGAAACACAATAAATAAACCTTAAACTATATTCTGAACGTCGAGAAATTAACGAGTTTACAATCTTTAATAAAACTTAGAACAATAAAACCAATCTACTAACATTTCTCTCTAATATAACGTAGTCTTCACTTCACAGCTCCAATAGTCACCAACTAGTCAGATTCAAAGAGTTCACTGCACTAATCTGAAAAGTGGGGAAGGGAAAAGGGTGAGCTTGATTGCACAATAAGAGACCACATCACACAACATTCTCAAATAAAAATACGTATTGCTAAATTAATATATTTTCTTTACAAAACATTCACCAACAGTATGAATGATTATTCAGTATAGATAGTACATTGAAAATTTCATAGTTTCTAGAAATAGATAACTATTCTTATAAAACTTTGTCAAATTCAATAAGCAATGTATAAGAACGATATACTTAATCATAAGATTGTTTTCCATAATTCAATCTGTAAAGAACGATAAACAGTAAATTACTGTATTAAAAACATTAGCCAGACAAGACTTATGCTGCTAAACAATCAGTGGGTGAGTCCAATGGGGAAACAATAACCTCAAAGAGGTAAACAATAACAATAGCTCATGAGCAATGATAACAATACAATGGCTCCGAAGAGCAACAATACAATACACCACACCACAATATACGATACCTCGGCCGAAGGCCAACACTTAACCCTGTGTTGGCATAGGTTGCAGACAGTCTAGCTGACCATTTGAAAACATTTTTACTCTTCTTAAAAACTTCATAAATACAATTTATATAATACAATAATCAGTATAAGGAAATAACAATGATTTAAAACTTATAAGTTTCACTCTTTGAAATCTATATATATATATATATTGAGAGATGTCATGATCCGAAGTCCACTTACCTTGAATAGCCAAGGCCAAGTTTTGCCTCCAATGTCTAGGGCGATATCAACTAGAACCTAAAGAAAGATTAGATGACCCAATAAGGATAGGTACAATACTTGACTATCAATCTAAGCGAATATAAAACTCTAAGGAACATATAAGGATTTAATATTGATACCTAATTAATTCAGTTCTCAAAATTTTCTGCTAACTATTTAAACTCATTAAGGCAGCCCTCAAAATATAACATAACAGTACCTAAAACTATAACATGACAATACCCAACAACAAGTCTATCAGTCTCCATTGATTCAACCTAATGTAATATTCCTTATCCTTATTCGACACTATCAGTATACATATATATAACCAAAACTAATATATATAAAGCTTATATATACATATCCAATATAACATTACTGCTTCCTAGATATTAATAGTCCATTACCTAGGATTATATTTATACATTCTAATATAACCTATTGCATGTTTCTACGTTGAATCATCTTCATAGCGATTATATATATACATTCTAATATGACCTATTGCATGTTTCTACATTGAATCATCTTCATAGCGATTATATATATATACATTCTAATATGACCTATTGCATATTTCTACGTTGAATCATCTTCATAGCCTCCATAAGAATATTTCATCACCTTAGGATTATTGCAATGAACCAACGTGATATGTATATATTGACTTACCTCCGATGCCAGAGAATAAGGCTTAATAAAAGCTAAAGAAGCAAACTTATTCTGATGGAACGTAGGTCACTTTACATGTAAACACTAAATAATGAGGGGAAGATGTATATATATATGTACACGGCAACCTTAGCTAGGGTTTAGGCCAATTTACTATAATAACCCTATTTAATATACTTATTGTCTAATTAACCCCTCCAAAATAAATAACTCTTATTTAAATTATTTTCTTTAATATCCAATCCAATTTAGCCTACTATTGGGCCTATTTATACAGCTTCTAAATTATATTTTAACTATGTGTTGAAACTTAACCAGTTGAACAATACTAATTATGTATTCAAAAATTTGGGGCGTTATAATATGGCTGACGTCCATGACAGCTATGACGCTGTTCTAGCAGATGTCCAAGATCAAGATGTCCAGGTTGCAATTCCTGAATTGGAGGTGACAAGTCCTGCCACAAAAGATGCAAGTCCAACAAAAACAAGTAAACTGATTTCCTATTGCTTTTTGTTGCTCTCGTTGTATGTGTTTGGTATGGATTGCATTAATAATTCAACATCTTGATTATAATACAACAAGTGAAAAAAAACTCATATGTTGTGCTTTTGGAAGAGTAATAAAATAAAACTCATATGTTATGCTTTTGGAAGAATACTAAAATAAAACTCATATGTCATGTTTTTGGAAGAGTAATGAGTTTCACATAGTATACTTTTCATGGAGAGTCAATGAGATGAATATAACAACTTATCTCAATACGCGTAGGCTTAGCTTTCGTTTGCTTGCCATAGTAGAATGATTTGTTGGAGCATTTGGTTAGTGTGAGTCCAATAGGGGCAGGTGAGAATATATTTGGACTGCACACCCCTTTTTCTTTATCCCTTTTTCTTTATCACTCCTTAGCTAGAATTGCTCACTTTAATGGACTCGGCGGGAAATAGAACTCATCCGCTGAGTTGTGGTACCAAGAATTGTGCACTTTAATGGACCTGGCGGGAAATAGCACCCGTCCGCTGAGTTGTGGCACCAAGAATTGCGCACTTTAATGGACCCAGCGGGAAATAGCACCCGTTTGTCAAGTTGTGGCACCAAAATGAGCCTAAGTACTCCTTAGCCAAAAATAAGCTCAAGTACTCATTAGCTAGAATTTGCTCATGGCAATAGAGATGAGTTGTGTTGGCACAGCGCCAAAGAATATGTTTTGATTTTCCTTTTATCTTTTGCTGTTTTCTTGCCTTCATACTTATTGTTTTATTTCTTTCTATTGCAGCTGGCAGCGGTAATGAGTTTACTGTTGAGGATGAAGGTGATTTTGATGCAACTGGAGCTACAGAATCTGCTGCCACTGCAATTCAGCCTCCGTTTGCATCCCTAGAGAGATTTGGTGTACAAATATCTACTGTCCCTGCTGAGATCTTAGGCTTCTTCCGTGAATTTGATCGAGTAACCGTTAGCCTATATTGTCCACAACACTTTTGGGTATTTGGCGAGGGTGAAGCTGATTTTTATGGCTACTCGGTTCCTTGTGATGGAGTTCAATTCTTGGAAGCTATGTGGAAAAAGTGTGGGAACTTCATCTCACGCTTCAAGCTTGGGATTTTTGTTGGAGGAGCCATGTTAACTCTTCTTTGTTGTGTGTTGGCACAAATGAGGAACACCCACCTTGAAGATGTTACCGAGACCAAGATTCTCGAGTGGAAGAGTGTTATGCAGGAGCTCATATAAAAAGGCTTCCTCCTTGAATTCATGCTTGATCACCTGAGAGAGATAGCTCGAAATATGTTTGGGAGGAGGCTTGCTGCTGAATTGAAGGTCTTGGAAGCTAGAGCCGCTGTTGTGAGGAATGCTGTGACAGCCATTATGCCGGATCACTGGCACCTAACATCTGCCATAGGGCTTCTGGCGAGATGTGTAATGAGTCAGCTCTTTATGGACTGCTTGAGTGAATCTTGTCTTTACTTTTTCTATCTTTTTGTTCTCTTAGGAATGTAATGGCCGTGTTTAGGCCTTAACTTCAAACTTGATCTTCCCTTTTGCTTACATTCACCAAATATGATAAACTTTTGATGAAATTGAATGTCCTTTTCATTTCCATATTTGTCTTTTTTGAGAATTTTGCTTTACAAAAAGAAAGAAAATGTTTGGACACAAAAAGGATTATGCCTAAATGCTATTTAGACAGCACATGGTGCTTACAATTCACTTTTGACAAAAAAAGGACACTTAGGGCATAGTGGCAGAAATACTTATGAATGGTAATGTTTGAGCCATTTTCCATTGATGGGATATGCTAAAGCAGTTCCATCAGACTTGGATAGCCTGTAGTAACCACTGCCATGAGCTTCTCGGACTAGGTATGGCCCATCCCAATTCAGGGCGAACTTGGATGGGGAAGGAAGTCCCCTCCTTACGAAATCTGCTGCTTTTAAAACCAGCTACCCTTCTGTAAAAATCCTGACTTGGAGGGTTTTGCTATAAGCATTGGCCATCTTTTGGTAATTACGTTGACTTTTAAGTCTTGCCAACTCCCTTGATTCATCCAAGCCTTCCAAATCTGCCATTCTCGCTTCAGCACAAATGTTAGCATTCACTTCTAGGTCACTCCCTTGTAGTACCCGTGGGGTAGGTACAACCAACTCAGTAGGAGAGATAGTGTTAGTACCATAAACAAGTGAGAAATGAGTGAAACCTGTTGCTGTCTTTGGTGAGCTCCAATAGGCCCATAAAACATCTGCCAGGTGAAAGCTCTAATTTCTGCCGTAGTCAAATACTATTTTACTCAGGATTTGCAAGAGCATTCGGTTTGTCGCTTCAGCTTGTCCATTGCCTTGAGGGTAGTAAGGCGTGGAACGTCGATGCTTGACTCGGTAATGCTCTAATACCTCTCGCACATCCTTGTTTATAAACGGAGTGCCATTGTTGCTAATGAGCTTATAAGGTATACCAAAGCGAGTGATGATATGATCTCGTATAAAGTTTGCCACAGCAGCACCGGCGGCCTTTCGGAGTGGGATTGCTTCCACCCACTTAGAAAAATACTCGATGGCTACAAGAATCCAAATATGGCCGCCGGAAGCTGGACTAATCGGACCAATTAGATCTAGCCCCCAAGTGTGGAATGGCCAAGGAGTAGTCATGTTTTGGAGGTTGGTTGGGTGGGTGTGAATCAAATTGGCTTGAACTTGGCAAATGTGACATGTCTTCAGGAAATCTGCCGTGTCTTTCTTCATGGTTGGCCAATAATAGCCAAGTGTGAGTAAATGTTGGTAAAGCCTTTTCTTTCCTTGATATTCCCCACATTCACCCGCGTGAGCCTCCTTCATGACCATTTGGGATTCGGATAGGTTGAGACACCGTAATGGTTCTCCATTGTAACCTTTCCGGAATAGAGTCCCTCATTCCAAAAAGTATCTTGATGCCAATCTTTTGAGGCGATAAGCCTCCTTGTGAGATTGTGGTAGAATACCTTCAAGAAAGTACTCTAGGAATGGAATACGCCAATCGGTGGAAGCAAAAGTCACATAGACTTCTTCATTATCATGTTGAAGTTGACAAGTTGGACATTGACTTTGGAGGTCTGCCGCTTCCCTACTCATGTTGGGCCAGTAATAACCCAACCTCTGAAGTCTGCAGTAAAGGCTGATTCCTCCTCCACCTTCACAAGTCTTTTCATGTACTTCTATCAACTTCTTTTTTGCTTCTTGGATGCTAATACGGCGTGCTAGAACTCCTCCCAGCAGTCTGCGATAAAGCTCTCCGGTTATCAAGGTGTAATCCTTGATTTCCTTGAAATATGCTGCTGCCATAGGAGACATGAGCTTGGCTTTAAGTGGAATCCTCCAGTCTTCTTCATTGAAAGATGATTCTTTAAATTCCTTTTTCAGCAACTTAGTGATAGGCTTCACTTTTTTGTCGATGGTGATATCAATTTTCTGTTCTTCAAAGGCCATTTAAGACCCCAAAGTTGCAAGTGCGTCTGCGTAGCGGTTCTCATTTCTTTGGGCATGCTCGATCTCAAAAGTGACAAATTTTGCTTCTAATTTCTATGCTAGAGCTCGATATGGTGCCAAGGACGGCTCTTTAAGTGAAAATTCTCCTTGAGCTTGGCAAACGACAAGATTGGAATCTCCAACAACTTTCAAGTGCTTGATTCCCATTTCATGTGCTACTGCCAGCCCAGTAAGATAAGCCTCGTACTCTGCAACGTTGTTAGAACATGGAAAATCAAGCTTAAAAGATTTTGGTACAGCTTCTCCATTATCTCTAAAGAATACGATTCTAGCCCCACCTGACACAGCAGTAGAGGATCCATCGAACCTCAAAGTCCAAGTGGCATCTGCCAAATTTACCATGAGCACTTCATCAACTTCCCCAGGTACTTTATCAGAAATAAATGAGTTATCTTCTCCTGGAAACTGAGCTAATAAGTCTGCCATGGCTTGGCTCTTAATGGCTGTGAGAGTCTCAGCAATGATCTCGTATTGAGATAACTGCAGCAGCCACTATGCAAGTTTGCCAAACAGCACAGGGCGTTGCCGCAGACTTTTGATGGGATGAGATTTTGTCATTAGTTGGACTTTGTGAGCTAGAAAATAATGTCGGAGGCGCTGTGAAGCATAAATCGGAGCTAAGCAAGATCTTTCAGCCCCCGAGTAACGAGTTTTAGCATCTTTGAGAGCGCGGCTGACGTAGTAGATGCGTTGTTCAACCCCATTGCTGTCCTCTTGTGCTATTAAAGCTCCGATTGCTTGATTGTTGGAAGCTAGATAAAGCCATAAAGGCTTCCTAAATATGGGTGCACAAATAGTAGGTAGCTTTGCCATAATGTCTTGCACCATTTCAAAAGCTTGTTGGCATTCAAGGGACTAACGAAATGGAACGCCTTTCTTCAAAAGTGGTGCAAAGGCTGAAGTTACTGCAGCAAGGCCAGGTATGAACCTCCTTATATAAGATAACTTTCCCAAGAAACTTTTCAGCTCCTTATGAGTAGTTGGTGGCTTCATAGTGGCTATGGCAGAAGCTCGTGTTGGATCAACATCTATGCCACGTTGGTGCACTAGGAAACCCAAAAACTTGCCGGCTTCAACTCCGAATGCACACTTGAGGGGATTCATTTTGAGTTTGTAGAGGCGGAATCTTTTGAAGACTTTTCGCAAAACAGTAAAGTGGTCTTCCCTCTTCTTGGACTTGACCACAATATCATCAACGTAATCTTTGATCTCGCGGTGCATCATGTCATGGAACATAGCCGTCATCGTTCTTTGATACGTGGCCCCGGCGTTTTTAAGACCAAACGGCATGACGGTGTAGTAGAAATTTCCAATAGGTGTGCGGAAGGCGGTCTTTTCAGCATTTTTGGGAGACATGAATATTTGATTATATTCGTTGCAACCATCCATAAAAGAGAACATAGCATGGCTTGCCGCCGAATCAATCAAAAAATCCATGTTGGGCAGCCGAAATTCATCTTTGGGACACGCCTTATTGAGATCTCGAAAGTCAACACAACACAGAATCTGGCCGTTCTTTTTCTTCACGGGTACTATGTTAGATAGCCACCGCGGATACTGTATCGGCTTAATGAACCCAGCTGACAGTAATTTTTTGACCTCTTATGAGATTTGTGCTTCAACCTCAGGGTGGAAGGTTCTCATTGGTTGTACCACATGTTTAGCCCCTGGTTCAACATTCAAAGAATGAGCAACCAGCGTGGGGTCTATCCTGGGCATCTCATTGTATTGCCAAGAAAAGACGTCTTGATATTCCTTCAATAATGCCACCAATTGTGTTCTTTCTAAGGCAGATAAGGATGCACTGATAGAAACTGGTCTTTGGACACTAAGGTCACTGCTCAAATCAATAATTTTAAGTTCTTCTTTGGCAGAAATTTTGGGATCTGCTACAGTAAGTTCCTCTGCCACAGCAGACTTCCCTGCTGCATCTGCCAACTCTGAACTGTCTTCTTTGTCTACTGCATAGCATGAAAGTTGTAAAGAGCCCTCCCTTGACTCGGGGCCTTCTTGTTAGGGACAATCAGGCCCCACGCACCTTTATAATCGATAAACAATGCGTTCATCGGGTAGCTTGACTCGTACGCATTGTGGTTGATTTCTGCTGGTGCTGGCCTCCTCCTTGCGTTTCTTCTTTCATTCTAGTAGTTCTCTTAAATCCACTTTAGGGTCATCTCTAATGTCTTCCCACCTAGGGAGTGGGGTTCCAATTGGTTTAGAGAGTGACGTTTTTCCGGCAAGAGTTATTTCATCATAGAGAGACACTTCCACAAAATGAGACTCGGATTGGTCAAAGGGAGTGGGGTTTGTTGCAATACAAATAGGCTTTCCATTCAGCCTGCCCTTTACACATTGGTGATAGGTTGAAGATATGAGTTAGTGCTTGTGCAACCAAGGTCTACCAAGAAGCACGTGATATGGAACCACGGAGTCTGTGACATGGAACCTTGTTAAGGCAATAATCGGACCAACTTTTAGAACCAGCTGAATATGGCCTTTTGTATACTCAGCAGCACCCCCAAAACCTCTAACTTCCATGGGAGCCCCTTGAATTTTCTTCTGAGAGATTTCTGCTGCTCGTAGTATACTTAGAGGAACAAGGTTGATGCAAGATCCTGTATCTACCAAGGCACGTCTGACTTGGACTTCATTGATTGTGGCAGCAAGATAGAGCGGACGCCGATGATCAGGGTATGGAACATCCATATCTTCATCCGTGAAGGTAATAACATTGGTAATTTCCAAGAACGCGCAACTGGCATGTGCTTCTGATGTGAAGCAGTGTGTTCCAGATTCTGCTGCTATGGACATGATTGCTTCCGTGGCCGCTGTCCGAGCCTCGGGATTCAGCCCTAGTTGGTCGAAATAGAAAAGAGATCGGAACTTTGGATTCCTTTGTAAGGCTTTAATGGCTGTTGGTGCCACGGCTGGATTCGCGGCGGCAGACTCGTCCATGTCTATATCATTTGCACTGCCATGGATTATTACTGAGACAGTGGCTTTGCCTTTGTGCTTAAGGAATGGATCAGTGTGGACTCTTTGCTGAGCTTGTGGGAGCTCCAAGGTTCCATCTTGAATTTTTGCATGGAATCTTTTTCGAAGGCTCCAACAATCTGTTATGAAGTGTTTAGCACATCTATGATAGTGGCAGTATTTTGGACTTCTCTTTTCTTCTTTGGTTACTTCCTCTCGAACTTCCAGGAGTCCCTTGTGCATGGTACCGGAGGCGGTGGCTCCACAAATTCTCTCCTTCGCTTGCCGTCTCCAGCAGATACAGTCAGGGCTTGTGGCGAATATTTCTTTTCTCTGGTCTTCTCAATATGTGGCTTGACTGAAAGTGCTGTCTTTCTAGCTTTTTGTAGAAGTTGAGCGAACCTAGTGATGTCAAGGTTCTCAAGGTGAGCGCGGAACTCGGGCGACATGTTATCAATGCAAATTCCTACAAGTTCGCTTTCCTTGTAGTTTGCGTAGCAATTCAAGGACATGTCATGAAAACGATGAATGTACTTCAATAGATCTTCTCTATTTCCTTGCTTGGTACCATGAAGGTTGACGAGAGTGACTTTTTCTTCCGCTTGAAAATATTTTCCGCAAAACATTTCCACCATATCATCCCACGATCTCACGGATCCGGGAGGCAATGTGGTGTACCATGTATATGCTCTATCATCAAGAGACTTGGAAAACTCTCGTAAGCATAAGTCTCCATTACCGGCATAAGGACCCATAGAATCAATAAACTTGCTAACATGCATAAGGGCACTTCCCTTGCGACCATCGAAGCGCGAGAATGTCGGAGTGACATACTTATCGGGATATGGCTGCTTTAGTAGCTTAGCGGGGTAGGGAGGCTTCCTTACGAAATGCCTAGGCTCCTTAAGGGTTTTCTCCCTTTCCTGCTGCAGCAAATCTGCCACCTCCGACAGGGTGATGAAAGGCTTCTCTTTGTTGTTGTGGGAGCTTGGTTCTTGATGAAGATTCTCATGGTGATCTTTGCCATCTTGGTGGTCATTCTTCGCCTCAGAACTTTTTTCTTTAAGTTGCCCAATGGTTTCGGCCAACTCTCCTTGAGTCTGCTGCAAACCCTGTATCAGTTCCAGTAGTAAATTCGTCTGCCGTGCTTCAGCATTTGGAGTGCTTTGCTTGGGCTGATGCTGCTCTTGCTCATTGTTCTGAGATTCATCTTGTGATTCCACGGTACGAGCTACTCCTCTTCTAGTCTTGGGAGGCATGATTCCGGACTATAGATTTCTTTTTTAGGAAGTGCTAAATTCAACTCCCCAGTGGAGTTGCCAAAATGTGAGGGGTGGTTTTTCGTGTCACACCACGTGCCGCATCGAAATCGGTTGGAACGTGGGCTGAACTTTCAAAGGTACGGGAGTTGAACCCAAAATTCAACCAAGGGCCCAGAAGTAGGCCCAAGGGCTAGTGGGGCACCTTCCTTAAAGAAATGAGAGTCAAATCTGCCAAGGCCCAAGTCGGTGAACAGTAGCAGTAACAATAACCAAATGGCCCCAAAAGGGGTTTTTGTTAATAAAAAGCCCAAAATAACAATGGACTAATGCTTCCACTGCTCCATAAAGGATCTGGACTCAAAGTATAACAACTTGAACCCAATATGGACTCAAAATCATTAAGTCAGGAATTTGTCACTAATATCTGCTGCATCAAACAGAACTCATAACAATGAACTTGTAGAGACAAAAAAGAGTTGACTAGGCGGGAGAGAATTAATCCTATGAAGCATGCATGGGGTTAAGGTGAAAGTGTTTAGGCTTTTGTGGTATGATTCTCAAGGTTGAAGAAGACCAAGAGCTTAATATGGTGTTTACTGCTGTAACCCAAATATCTGCCAAGAGGCACTTTTAGAGATGTAAGCTCAAATCATGGTGGCTTAGGCCTGGGTTAGTGTTTAGGGTTTAGGGTTTAGGAACAGAGTTTTAAGGTTGAAAATGACCTTAGAACCTTATATTTGAAGACGTGTACTAGAGAATGCACTTATAGGCTTGGCTTAAGCTTGTTGAGTTGTGGTTGGGTTGTGTTGGGTTAAGCTGAATTAAGTTAAGTTGAGTTCTTCTTTAGGTGGTGTTCAAGGGCCCTACTTATAGAAGGTTTTGTGGTGGGATGGGCTGTTTTTGCATGCTCCTTGGCTTTGGTTTCCAGAAAAATAACAGCTCTGCCCCTCAGTAAGCCTTGAGCCATTATTTTGGTGGAAGCCTAGCCTATAGGTGGAAGCCTAGCCTAAGGATTAATTCCCCACCTCCAAACCAAACTCCCTAAGCCCTACAAAAATAGAGAAGTGAACCTAGTACAGAGCTGGGCTGTAAGGGTCACTTCCTCAGCCTTCATTGGTTGGCTATGTCATGATGGTGAAGATAAAATAAGATTTCCTGTACTGCCACGGATTACTGCCACGTCTGGTGGCCAATGGTGACCGGAATCCTTGTCATGATTACTGTTCAGGTGGCCAATCCATGGGTTCAAAGCTTCATTGGTCTGAGGAAGATATGTCATCATGATAACCTGCTTGTTTCAGTAAGCTTTTATACATATGGGCTGAGCTGACTCTAGCTTGTGTGCTGTCAAGTTACTGTTGCAGAGCATGCAGCCAATAATCGTGATTTCCTAGCTGCATTTCTGGTTCAATCGTTGGGCTTCTTTGTGTTTCCCATGCCTGAAGTGAATTCAATGAAGGAGACAAGCTCATTCTCCAATTTTTGAAAAGGAGGAGAGAGAAATATGGGTCCCAAGAGAGAGCCACCACTTGTTTAGCTTTTATTTAAAGCTGTTCTGACTTTGTGGGGCCCTATGGACAGCTGTCTCAGCTGACTGAAGCTGGGTCAAGGCCTTGGGCTTGCTCTTGGGCCTTAGTTGCTCATTAAAAACTCTCTTTAGGCCCGAAATAATACATTAAGATTGACGGCATGAGCTTTTCGGGCTGGGCTTTTAATTGGACATAACCAAGCCTAAATGATCCATTTAATTTTTAACTTTTGAGGCCCCTCTCAGTGGGCAATAACGGTAATGGGTCAAAACTCCGGGCTGTGCTTGCTGGGCTTCCACAGTAGTTTGTATTATTTGGGCCCAATGACTTAATGAGAGTTAATTTATATTTGGGCTTTAAAAAATAGCCCTCTACACTCCCTACTTTGCTCCCTTAATCAGGATACTTATTTAAGAATCACTTACACTGTGTTTGGATAAAGAAATTGTCAATTACCCATAAATTTACAAATGATTGGATTTACACTCTAATCATTCATAATCCCATCAATTACAAAGTTCATTATTTGGATGTAACGTAAATAGAAAATATAAAATGATGGGTATTGTAGAACAAACTAAATAGTATTAAAGTTGTTGGTTCATAAGCAGCCCACCTAGCATAACAAGTGAGAACCATGAAATCAAAAAACTCATTAAAGTAAAGCAACCTTGACATTATATATTTATTTAGCTCAAAATAGAGAACGAAGTGAACCACTGGAGAAGTGGGTTGTGGAGCTTGGTGAGGGTGTTCATAATAGGGAGGTTTTCGGCATTGCTTATGTCCCCACTCAACACCTTGGGGCCCTTGTATACTGGATGTAAACAAAGGGACAAAGAATCTTAAAAGGGTACAAAAATCAATCAACTCCACAAGGGAGTGAAAAAGAGAAAATGTCAATCCCTGATACCCAATCATACAAGGTCTGAAAGAAAAACAATTTCAACTCCAAAATGGTCCTATCATGATCCTCAAAGCGGCGAGCATTTCTTTCGCGCCAAAGACACCATAACACACAATGAGGGACTATTCGCCAAATCCCAATACATTGGTGATTACTGAAGCACCCTTGCCAGCAAGCAAAAAGAGCCCAAACACAATTAGAGATATCAAATTTAGAATAAATTTCCTTTGATTCTTTAATGAGCTTGACTGGAGGAGGTTGTTATGGTAAAGAGAGGTGGTTAGAGATGTTGGTTTGAGGTGGTGGCGTCACTATCGAAGGGCAAAGACAAGGTGATAGAAGATTGGTGAAGCTAGAGCATAAAGCAAAGAGAAGCTCGAGTAATTTAAAATTCAACTCACCTACAGATACATAAAAATTCACACTCATTTCCACAACCTGCTGAAGTGACAGGTTCTGTGTGGTTAAACATTATTATCACAGGGCCCACCATTAGTACTTGATTTTGTGATTTTCCCCATCCCCGCAATCACAACCTGCTATTTCAGCATATTGTAAAAACGAGTTTGCATTTGGGTGCATCCCTAGAGTCTTCCTTTAAAATTTGAATAAAATCGTGTGTGCAATATACAATTTCAAATGTGTCCTTTGTTTTCTTATTTACTACTATAATTTTGTTAATGCTTTATGAAAATATAGTGACTGTAACAATGCATTTAAGAATTCATTCTGGAGTTGAATTTCAAGGTTTTGCCCAACAATAACTCGTAATGTCGTCAATTTGAAATAGTATATGAAATAATTGGAAAAAATATACTTTTGATCCTTGTATTTTAGGAATATTTTCATTTTGGTTTCTTTATTTTATAACGTTACATTTTAGCCATTGATTTTTGGATACATGTTCATTTTGGTCCTTATCCTCCTTATTTATTTTAGATATATATATATATATATAAAGATAAATTGAAACATATATATATATATATATATATATATATAATATATACTAAGATAAATTGAAACATATATCCAAATAACTAAGGACTAAATTGAAACATTTTAATACATAAGGACCAAAATGAAAATGAAAATACCTTAAAATATAAAGATAAAAAAGTGCATTTTTTACTGATTTTAATTACACATATGAATAAAGTATAAATTTATCTTTCCGAAATAAATAAAAATGGATTTAAACAATGACTCGCAAAATACAAGCCAGTAATTACCAAAATTGCAATAGACTCACGACACCATGGACAAGATTTCAGAACCTTCATCCAAAGGCAAAAAACGCCAACGAGACCAACAAGATACCCAACCCCAAACCAGCGATCTTCATCAAACTCTATCACTCGGTAAATACACTTTTTTATATATATATATATATATATATATATATATATATATATATATATATATATATATATATATATATATATATATATTATATTTAGCTTCAATTTAAAATATAATTTTGCTTCTTTGATTAATCCAGAGGAAAATTTTGCATTTAGCGATACATTGGTGGCGCTACGTATGATGCGAGCTCAGTTCCCGCGCATTGACAAGGTTAGGTTTCATAATTTTCCCTAAAAAATTCACTTTTTCTAAATATTTAAATTAAGCTCTTCACGAACAATAAGCTAATATTTATTTATTTGAATTATAGTCATTAATTTTTGTTAAAATTAATACATGCTCTTAGGTCTCAATTCAGCCCTTCGTTTTAAGGTCACAATTGTACAGCAGCGTCAAGGACAGAACTCAAGTGGATAGGGAGTTAGAGGTCTCATTCTTTTACCTTTCATTTTTTAACATTTTTCTTTAAATGAAAAATTTGGTACCCTTCTCTACCAATTCTGATTCAATTGGATTTATTTATTTATTTTTTGTATATAGTAACTGCGTAGCCCGTCAGGGGTGAATGCCCCGGGATTACCCGGGGCGGGTGGGGTCAGTTGTTTGTAGGAGTTTGATAGTTGTGAGGATTGTTGTGTAGTATGCTCTGCGACATGCAACTCTCAGACTGAAGTTTTCCTTAAGTAAAAAAAAAGTAGTATGAATATGGTCAAAGCTATATATTCTTAGGTTAATATTGAGGCCTTAAGTCTTAAAGTTAAATGTAGAAGGTTGAGTTTTTCATATGCAGACTATGTAATTCCTTAGCTTTTGGTTCTGCGTTTTTTTAGAATTTGATTTTTTAATAGAAGCTTACACATGAGAGAGAGAGAGAGAAAGAGAGAGAGAGAGAGAGAGAGAGAGATCAACGTATCATGTGCCATAAATTTAATATAAATTATTATCTTTTTCAAACTTTGGTTGTGGACATGCACTTAATTCATATTTGTTTTCTTTGATTTTTGAAGTTTCTTGTGTTTTCTCCTCTTGGTTATTTAATGTGTTCACATAAAATCTCCTATGATTGAGATAGGCTCTGGTGTTTTTCTTTCTGCAGTCATTGAGAAGAGAGAAAGTAGTGCGCATTTTCAAATTAAATACTGGACAAGATGATCATGCTATAATGTTTTTGGAGGACTATCTAAACCAGGTTTGTTGCATTTGAGTACTTTCACATTGTCTTGATATCTTGGAAGCACGTCCAGGGCTGCAATTTAAATGTTAAAAATTCAAACGGAGGTTCTTTTTGCACATAATTTGTGTGTTTGCATGTTGATAAATGCTTGGCTTTGTGGTTTCCTGGCTATGGTTTGCTTGGTTTGTTCTGTACCAGTCTATGGCAATGAAATGCAACTCTTTTAATGGATTGGCAGTCTATTGACAAAGTTTCTTCTGATTTTTGTGTATAGATGGAACTTGTTGTGAAAAGATTGGAAGAAAAGAAGCAGGGTGATCTTCAAGTGTTTAACTGGTTTAGAACACATGTTATCAATTCCAAGCTGGAACCTAGTATTGAACATCAAGAGCTTGTGAGTGTTTCAAATATCAATCGATCCACATGTATTTCTTATCACTTTTACTCTACTTTATGTTTTCCACCTATCAGGGACATTTCCAAGAATAGTCGAACATACACTAAAAATGCTAGTTTTTAGTCATTACGTTCTGCAATTGTGTTATTTTGGTGCCTACAAATTTGGTCTTTTGGTATAGTGTTTATTTGCGTATGTGCATGAGTACATATGTGTATCATCTATGTATGTTTCTTTTTGGTCAGTAATGTATAATTTCATTAAAGAAAAACTATTCACGTGCACAGGGAGTATACAAAGAATAGCAAGAAGAAAAAAAACAAAAAACAAGAACTAAAAAAAAGCAAAACATGATAGCCTAGCAGCCAAAAGGCTAGCGTATAAGAATGAACTCAGCTAGGAAGTCCATGAAAGAAAAGGTGGAGAAAGTAGAGGACTTAGAACTCCACTCATAGAGAACTCTCAAAAAGAGGAACATGAGATGAGGCAGTGATGATTCTGTCTCCTCAAGTACGACGATTTATCTACCTTCCAGATGCACCACATTAGGCAGGAGGGAGCCATACCTGCCACACTCCTGCACCTACCTTTACCCACAATACCTCGCCAAGAATCCAACATAGCACAAAAAGATTAAGGCATAACCCAAGAAACCCCTAGAAGACAAAGTAACATATCCCATAACTCCTTAGCAATGGGGAAATGTAAGAGAAGGTGGTCCATGGACTCGCCATTGGATTTTTACATATGACACCAATCCACAATAATGATCCCCCCTCCTTCAAATATTTTCCACAGTTAGGATTTTACCATGAGTAGCAGTCCATATAAAAAAAGCAACTCGAGGAGGGACTCCAACTTTCCCCGTTCCAAGGGAACGAGGTGGACTGCCTGGTACTCAACAGAAGAGCACGGTAGAAACTACGAACTTGAAAGCCTTTCGATGGAGATGGAAGCCAGACCAGGTGATCACTTCCGAAGATAGTAATACTCACTGCATACTAATCATCAAAGAAGTGAGCCAACGATTCTAACTCCCAGTCTTGAGCTTCACAACTGAAGATTGGCTTCCATTGCAAAGAACCATTAACCAATTCCACATAATATGACACGATAGCATCACCATTAGCAGAAATCTGAATAACTCAGGATAGGGATCTCTGAGACTGCTGTTACCAAACTAACAATCCTTCCCCCCCCACAAAAAAAAAAAAAAAAAAAAAACATTGGAAGGATTGAATTTTACCAAACTAACAATCCTTCCAAAAAAGAAAAGAACAAGCTGTAAATATGCATTGTTTTGTCATTTGTGTGGTGCATTTTTTAATGGTACCTGTGTTTATCTCATGAATTGTAATATGCCAAAGTATTTTTCTCCTTATATTGACGTACACTATAGATAATTTTGATTTCTCGTGTTGCACCCCATCCTTTTACTTATAAAAAAAAAAATCATTTATTTATTTCTAAGTGACTAGGCTTTGCTTTTATATATTATTCTTGTAAGATTTTATTGAGATTTCCAATCAGAGTGCTTAGGTGTGAGTAATTGATAATTTTTTGGTCACATCCATTTGTGTTAATTTTTGGTTGGTGTATTCTAATCAGATACTTTTTTTTGATAAGCAATAATGTTTTATTGAAAAGAGGGTTAAATTATGTTCACGATGATGAACACAACATAACCAAAAAAGTACAGAGATTATGTGCTATAATGAAGAGAATGTATAAAATCAGTAAGAGACATATGTTGAGTAAAGCCCCACACTTTTGACCACTCAAACAGTGTGCGCCAAAACAAGGTACCCAAATCTGCATTAGGAATCTCCTCATCTTCAAACATTTGCCTATTGCGCTCCTTCCACACCGTCTACATGAGGCACAACGGAACCATATTCCAAATATCAGAGGAAGTCTTCCCTAGCCAATTCCACCAACCAAACAAAAGATCAACGACCGTGCCCGGAATGACCCATAATATTCCAAAGGATTGGAAGACCGTACTCCACAGCTCGGAAGCTACCTCACAATGGAGTAATAAATGCGCAACAAAAAGGCTCCTAATGGCTTTGCCCCCACCCCCTCCCCGACCCTCTCTCCCCCACACACTCCCTTACCCCCCTGCTTCACACCAACAACCTCTGCACTCAACCCAGACATGGCCTTATCCCCCTCCTTATCCTACATACACTCATCCATCCCACCAACAATATCTCATGCTAGTCACCCAATTGCCCTTAAACCATCCACCACCATTGTTTCAACCACATATCCCCCACCAGTCACCACCCCTACTTGACCCTCACATACATAACCCAAAACATACCACAAACCATACCCACAATACCCACAAAACCCATAAAACCTCTAAAACCCACATCTTCCGAGGTACGAGGTTGACCCTTTCGCATTGATTCTAAGCTTTTCAAAACCCATAAAACCTCTAAAACCCACATTTGATTCCGGGTACGAGGTTGACCCTGTTCGCACCTTATTCTAAGCTTTTCACGGAGAAGAGGGGCAGTGTTGACCAAGGGCTCCCTATTATGGAGAAGAGCCTCAGATTCAAGGATCCCTATGGTGGCCTCAAAGCTTTACGGGGGCTGAATTGGGGAAACTGAACTATAACTGACTATAACTCCCCCACTCACACAGGCACTTTGAGTTCTTACGTGATGGTTACCGTACGTTGGGAGTTCAGTTGCTTGTCGAACAGAGGAGGGAGGTTCGTGGAGCTCTCTAAATATCATGGTGGCTCGACAGCGCGGGAATTTAAGGATCCCGAAGGGCCGGAAAGGTTGCAGGAAACTGGCGAGGTCATCGTTTGGGAGCGGAGCTCTGCGGGTCAATACGAGGTTCTTGGCCCAAAACTGAGCATGAGGTTCGGAAAATGAGCAGGGTCCAGATTTCCGGGACGACGAGGAAGGTTACCGGCACTAGAAGTTCGTCGTGGCAGTTACGGTAAGGATTTCAAACGAATTGTAATCCTCAAACGGAAAGACGTGGGTTACAGGGGCAGGGATAATGCAATCCCGAAAATGGCGCCGCGTTCTCAGAAGAATGATTCTCGGAAGGTAGTTAATGAATCAAAAGTCAAATTTCGGGTGAAAATGTCCAATGTCACGGAGCCCCGCCCGGAGCCCCGCCCGACCCGGAAATGGGACTTTAAATGGAACCCGAAACCGAATACCCTTCGGAAACCGAATACCCTTCGGAAGTGAGGGTCAGGCCCGCTCGGTAAGTGACTTGGGTTGGGCTTAGGCCCGAAAGTGGTTGGGCCCACTAAAGAGCCTAAACTTGGGTTGGGCTTACCAAGTGTGAAGTTGAGGCCCACGGCCCAATTGGATCTTAAACTTATTGCTTTTAAGCCCTGAAGTTGGAAGTCCGGCCGAAGTCTGGAGAAGCTTCTAGAGCAAGCTTTTAAGCCCTGGGTCTTTTGGAAGTCAGCCATGTCTGGAGCTGAGGCCCCGAAGCGGTAGAACCATGAGCTGAGGTGGCAGATCCGTTGGTAGTGGGGGAGGCCAATGAGACGATGGCGACGGCAGAGGAAGCCGAAACGTCGCCGGTGGCTCAGTGGGTTGGTGAAGACAGTGACGAGGCAGGTTACACATTGACGGAGACTGAGGAATTAGTTCTGCCTGATTCCACTTCTCTAGCTTTGGTAAGGGTGGATTTGGCGGTGGGGGATGGAGTTATGGTAGCAGAGGAGGTTGATGGTGGAGCGGAGGGACTGAGCGGGGCTTTGGACCTCGACTACAGCACTCCAACTGAAGAGGGAAGCAGCTGGTTCCGGCTGAGCTTGAGGACCCACAGTCCCCCATCATCTGTACCCCTTTGGCTATGCTAGAACCTTCCGATACAAAGGGGTCAGAGAGGTCCAAACAGGTGAAACGACAATACCGCGGTATGTGTAAGCTGGTGGGTTTTCCCCTGGATAGCCATGAACAGCAATGTTTGGACCTATTGATGCAAATTGAGGCAACGAGGCCCACAATGAAGAAAGCAGTGGGTTCACAGAGAATGCCTCCCTCCAGTTCGAAAGGAACCCGGGAACTAAAAAATTTAGCTTCTTCTGTGAACTACGACGGTAAGCGTCGTGGTCGTTGTTGATGTTTTATTGTTGTTTAATCAGTTTTATGCTGTTGGGACTAATGGTTTTTTATGAAGCTTAAATTGTTATCATGGAATGTTCGGGGTCTAAACGATCCCAAAAAGAGGGAAGTGTTGAAGAATTGGTTACGGAAGTGGAAGGTGGATGTTGTTTGCCTGCAGGAAACTAAGTTGGATAGGGTGGATTGGAGAATTATTCAAAGTATTTGGGGGAATCGGTTTGTTGGTTGGGTAGTGCTTAACGCTGTTAATACAGCTGGTGGGATCCTGCTATTATGGGATAAAAGGGTGTTGGAAATGACTGATTCTAGGGTAGGTTCATTCTCGGTGTCTTGTTGTTGGGAGGGCCTATTGGATGGCTTTGAATGGGTAGGGTTGGGTGTGTATGGCCCGAATCGAGATGATCTTCATTCTGATCTGTGGGAAGAGTTGTTGAGTGTTCACACTCAATGGCCTCATCCGTGGTGTATCTTTCGGTGACTTTAATGTGGTTAGGTTTCCAAGTGAACGGCGGGGCTGTACTCGGGTAAGTCCTTCTATGACGGAATTTTCTGACTTTATTGAGGATTCTCACCTGGTGGATCTTCCGTTACATGGAGGTAGGTTTACATGGTGTAATGGGGCAGCAAACCCTTCCATGTCTCGGATTGATAGAATCTTGGTTACTATGGATTGGGAGGAGCACTATCCTGATGTGTTGCAGAAGTTGATGCCGAGACCAATTTCTGATCATAGCCCGATTTTGTTGGAAGCTGGAGGTATGGCTAGAGGAAAGAGTTCATTCAAGTTCGAAAACATGTGGTTGAAAGCTCCAGGTTTTCTTGATAAAGTTCGAGGCTGGTGGACCAGTTTGTCCTTTTCTGGCACACCTAGCTATGTCTTGGCCCAAAAGTTGAAGGCTCTAAAAGGAGATTTGAAGGTTTGGAATAAGGAAGTGTTTGGGGATGTGGGGGTTCAAAGACAGAAGCTGGAATGTGAGTTGCAAGCCCTGGACGAGAAGGAAAGTGTCTCTAACTTGACTCCGGCAGAACACCTTATGCGGGAGAGTTACAAAGTTGATCTTGAGCGATGAGCTCACTTGGAGGAAGTCTATTGGAGGCAAAAATCCAGAGTTCTTTGGTTGAAGGAGGGTGACAACAACACGAACTTCTTTCATAAGATGGCAAATTCCCATAGAAGGTACAATTATATGGAGAAGGTGGAGGTGGATGGGGTTGTCCATGAGACCGACTCCGAGGTTCGGGAGAAGGTTGCGAATTTTTATGAGTCTTTGTACCAAGAGCATGAAAACTGGTGACCCATGGTTGATGGGTTAGATTTTGCTCGGATTATAGATGAAGCAAAAGTTTTACTGGAAGCGAAGTTCGATAAGGAGGAAGTTGTTCAGGTGGTAAAGGACCTCCAAGGGGATAAAGCCCCAGGTCCTGACGGCTTTACCATGGCCTTCTTTCAAAAGTGTTGGCCAGTGATAGAGTCGGATGTTATGGGTTTCTTTGATGAGGTCTATCATTATTGCAAGTTTGAGAGATCGCTTAATGCCTCCTTCATCGCTCTGATCCCCAAAAAGCTTAATGCTTCTAATATCCGTGATTTCCGCCCTATCAGTCTGATTGGGAGTGTGTATAAGCTGTTATCTAAAGTCTTGGCTAATCGGTTGAGGGGTGTTTTGGATAATCTCATTTCAGAGTCTCAGAATGCCTTTGTGGGGGGGCGGAAAATCCTAGACTCGGTTCTTATTGCAAATGAATGCCTGGATAGAAGGCTTAAAAGCCAAATGTCTGGAATTATTTGCAAGCTGGATATTGAAAAGGCCTATGACCATGTGAATTGGTCTTGTCTTCTGTATCTTTTGAAGAGAATGGGGTTTGGTGATAGGTGGTGTCGTTGGATTGAAGCTTGTATTTCTTCGGTTCAATTTTCTGTTTTGGTTAACGGTTCTCCAGAAGGTTTCTTTGGTAGTTCGCGTGGCTTGTGTCAGGGGGATCTGCTCTCTCCTTTACTGTTTCTCTTGGTGATGGAGGTTCTGAGTCAGATGCTCCAGAAATTGGAGGCGGAGGGTCTTATTCGGGGTTTCTGTGCGGGAGGTAATTCTCATGATGGTCTATGTATCTCTCATTTATTGTACGCAGATGATACTATCCTTTTTTGTGATGCGGACTTGGAGCAGTTGACTAATGTTCGCATGGCTCTTACTTGTTTTGAGGCAGCTACTGGTCTTCGGGTTAATATGGCTAAGAGTGAAATGGTTCCGGTTGGTGAGGTTCCAAATATTGGGGATTTGGCTGAAGTTTTGTGTTGCCAGATTGGAACTCTTCCCATTTCGTATCTTGGGATGCCCCTGGGGGCTGCATATAGAGCGGTCTCGATCTGGAATCCCATCTTGGAGAAGATGGAGCGGAAGTTGGCAGGGTGGAAGAAGCTGTACTTATCTAGAGGAGGTCGTCTGACTTTGTTGAAAAGTACGCTTTCTAGCTTACCAACGTATTTTCTCTCTCTCTTTACCATTCCTGTTAGTGTGGCAAATCGGATAGAGAAGCATCAAAGGAACTTCTTGTGGGGTGGTATGGGAGATGAGTTTAAGCACCATTTGGTGAAGTGGGATACGGTATGCACTCCTAAGGCTGAGGGCGGCTTGGGTATTCGGAGTTTGGTGCTTTTTAATCGAGCTCTTTTGGGGAAATGGATGTGGAGGTTTGGGCTGGAAGAACATCATTTGTGGCGCCGGGTCTTAGTGGCAAAGTTTGGGATTGAAGCGGGGGGGTGGCGCACCAAGCATAGTCGAGGTCCTCATGGCTATGGTTTGTGGAAAGGAATTATCTCTGGCTGGCAGGATTATTTCCAGCATGTGGAGTTAGTGGTTGGCACGGGCAATCGGGTTCAGTTTTGGACGGATAAGTGGTGTGGAGAATCTGCCTTGGCAGATAGATTCCCTTTACTTTATTCTTGTTCTACTCAGTGTGATGCTACCATCGCGGATGTTTTGACCAGCCCGAACTCAAGGGGAGTGCGGGAATGGGATGTTTCCTTTGTCCGGGGTTTCAATGATTGGGAGGTTGCAGTTGTGGTGGAGTTCTTTGAATTCCTAGCCTCAAATGTAGTTCCTAAAGAAGGTGCAGATGGTTTGTGTTGGAAGCTTAGTAAGGCTGGGGTCTTTGATTCCCGATCATTTTATTTGGCTTTAAGTGCTAGGCCGGGGGTGAGATTTCCATGGAAGAGTATATGGGCTGTTAAAGCCCCTCCTAGAGTGGCTTTCTTTGTCTGGACAGCGGCTAGGGGCAGTATCCTCACTTGTGATAATCTCATGCGCCGTGGTTATATAATGGCGGAGAGGTGTTGTATGTGTTGCTGTGATGGGGAGACAGTAGATCACTTGTTACTGCATTGTACTCTTGCTCATGTGCTGTGGAGCTTTGTTTTCACGGCTTTTGGCATTCATTGGGTTACTCCGAGGCGTGTGGTGGACCTTTTATTGGGTTGGAGGAACTGGTTTGGAAAGCACCATTCTAGCATATGGAATTTAGTTCCCTCATGCTTAATGTGGTCAGTTTGGAGAGAGAGGAATGCTCGCACATTCGAAAACACGTGTCGTTCTGCAGACCAGCTTCAGGAAATTTTTGTTAATTCCTTGTATGATTGGTCCCAGATTTGGGGTCTCACTACAACAAACACTGTGGCTGAGTTTGTTGTTTCTTTAGTTTCTGTTTCTATTTCTTCATGATGTATTTGTTTTCCCTCCAGTGCACTCTTTGTGCACTTTGAGGTGGTCTTTTTAATAAAATCTTATTACCTATCAAAAAAATAAATGCGCAACAGTTTCCTCATTGTGACGGCACATACAACACCACCCCACCAAATAGACCCCTCTCTTGTGCAAATTATCATGGGTCAAAATCCTACCCCAAGCTGCGGTCCACGCAAAGAAAGACACTCTCCATGGGTCCTTAACCTGCCAAATGCTCTTCCATGGAAAAGGGGAAGCTGTGAGACCACAACAAGAGTGGTGATGTACTTAATAATAATGTTATTGATAGTTATAAAAAATCTTATTGATAAATTGTACTTTTATAAAATATTTTAGTTCTGTTTTTATTTTCAAATAATAGTTTTATATCATAAAATTTTAATGGATTTTCTAGTTAAAAAGTGTTAGAATAATGGTTAAATGATTAAATTCACAATTTCTTAATAGCTTGAGTTTTTGGGACCAGTGTTAGTTTATTGAAAAGAAAGTATAATTTAAATTTTCCATTATATGGCTACATATGTTGTAATTTTTTTTTAGTGATTGCTTATAATATGACATTATTTTTGTACAGAATAAGAAGTTTTGGGTTTGTCATCATCAGAAATCTTCCAATCTACCATGCAACTGTTTTGTGTGAAATTTGTGAAGAACTTTAGCCTATATCCATTTTATTTTTTTGGATAAGTAAAGAATTGTTTTAATAAGAGGAAAATGTTCAAGAAAACAGGACGTATACAAGAACAACTCCTAAAAAATTATAATCTATACTTCAAATGATTAAGCATATATGCATTGATTAGTAGTTAGCTCAAGAGTGATATAATGTATAATATAAGTTATGTATAATTGGGATGGGATATTTTTATTCATAAATGGTAGTAAGAAACGGTTTCCAGAAGTTTCTGTTGTTCATGTTTTTCAGTTCTATTTTTTTTATTGAAAAAAAACTTTTGAGATATTTTTTGTGTGTGTTGATCGAATAAAAGTAGAAACTGTGGATATTAATTCATTAATCTTTGGGGCTTTTTGTTTTTTGGATATTGATTAATTTTTGATAGATTGATATGGTCTGATTTTATTTTTAATTGGTTGGGCTTTTGAATTTATAAACCAATGGACCAAAAGAAAATAAATGATATTTGTTTTTAAATATTTTTAAAAAAGTTTGGTACTTCAGCTAAAACTGATACTCAAGTTAGCTAAGGTTTAATTTTTTTACTATATTTAAATATGATGAACATGGAGGCTGCTTAATTTGTGTTTTCTTTTCTAAGACACATTTTATTTCATGAGGTAGTTTAATCTATAATTGGTAGAACTGCTTGAACTATTTGTACTATCAGATACAACTCAACTCAAAACAATTATGCCTGTGCTGCAGTATACACTTTTATCACTTGGGGGAACGGTTAAGGATGGACACATCTCCCTTT